>OX411783.1:865000-1465000 GCA_948252455.1 Acleris cristana | reverse complement strand
ATAAAAATACAAGTTTAAACGTAAGTCACTGTCTTTACAACAAAGAGTTTGTAACATCCTCCCACTTTTGGGGCGGAGCCCCGAAACCACTGCTCATCATCACAGCACTTCGCTAGGTTGCACTTCCAGCGGGTACAGACGTTGGTAAGCTCGAGTGTACTCGCCGTCTGCTGTGCGAACTTTTGCTACTCTTGCATTGCCATCTTTGCCGGTATATATTTTTAAAATTACTCCTAAAGGCCACTTAATACGCTTTGCATCAGTTTCTACTAATACGACATCGCCTACCTTTAAATGAGAGTCCCTCTCCTTGCCCTTCTGTATGAGCATTCCCAAGTACTCATTTCTAAAACGCTCGCGTAGACCGTCTCTCAGCTTATGCAGATACCTAAGTCGCCTATTCAGTGAATTATGATCGAGCTGGTCTAAGTCTGGAGTTTCACTGGCTGGAAGCCCTTGCAAGAAGCAAGCCGGCGTGAGTGGTTTTAAATTATCCGTGTCACCTGCGATGTAGGTTAGAGGACGTGAATTCATAAGTGCTTCACAGTCGCAGAGAATTGTTAGGAGTTCTTCGTAACTAACTGTTTTCTGTCCCAAGTTTCGTCGAAGAAGTTCCTTCAGAGACCTTACTAAACGCTCCCACCATCCACCCCACCAGGGAGCGGCTGGCGGATTGAATTTCCAGTGTAGTCTTCGAACGCTGGAGTAGGCTGCTATTTCATTCCAATTTAAAGTCTTCAACAGGTTATCAGCGCCGTGGAAGTTAGTGCCGTTATCCGTGTAGATGATGTTGACTCTTCCACGTCTGGCGAGAAATCTTCGAAGAGCCATGAGGAAAGCTTCTGTCGACAACGATTTAGTCAATTCAAGATGTACAGCACGGTATACTGCACACGTAAATAGAACTATCCACACTTTCCCTCCCGACCGAAGAAAAAGAGGACCGGCCAAGTCGATACCTGTCACTTCAAAGGCGGCAGCCGGCTTTACTCTGTCACGAGGCAACGGCGGTATTGGTGCGTCAGCATGCTTTACTGATTGACGCCTGCAGGGTACGCATTTTGAAACGGTTGAACTGATAAGTCTTCTGACATCAGTTCTAGGCGTGGTATGCTGACTTCACGCACTGGTGCGACTCGAGACTTCGCTTGAACCAATTGCACAGTAACTTCCCCTTGATGTTCACTTCTCAGGAAAATGGCTGCTGCGAATGATACTTTGCTTGCATCACTGAATACATGAAGACTGTTATTACATTCATTTATTGAATTAGAGGTAAGTCTACGAGGAATCCGGCATTCATTAAGCAAGTGAATATGTTTAGACCATTCGAAGTATTCCTCTTGTAAGTCGTTTGGCAGTTCCTTATCCCAACTCAGCTTCAAATTCCAAGTCTTCTGAATTATAAGCTTGGGTACAAGCGTCACTGGGCTCACCAAGCCGACAGGATCAAACACTTTCTGTGTTATGGAAAGCAAACTTCTTTTAGTAATGTTTTCCCTCAAAGCTATGTCAGATACGAAGTTAACATTGCAGTAAAGTTGATCCTTCTTAAGATCCCACATTAGACCGAGTACAGACAAGCAATCATCCTGTGTAGTCATCTCTTCGTTGGTCACGGGGGCAGTGACCCAACCTCGTAAGTCAAACTTCGCATCCATCATTATCTTTTTCGCCTCCTGTATAAACAGCTGCGCTTCTGACTCAGTGTCTAGGCTTGTCACGCAGTTGTCAACATAGAACGAGTTCCTTAGGCGTTCGGCTGTATCTTTGTATTCTTTGGTATATTTTTTTAAATGGTAATTAATAGTCGCACCCAAAAGAAACGGACTGGAAGTTATGCCGAACACTACACGACAATGACGGTAGGTTATTAACTCTTTCCTTTCATTAGTCCTCCACCACAGGAATGACAGATATTGTCTATCTTCTTCTGTCAACGATATCTGTAGAAATGCTTTTTTAATGTCAGATGTTATACCAATTGCATGTTTTCTAAACTTTATAAGTAAATTCGGTATCAGTTCAAGACAGTTTATACCCTTTTCTAGGAACGAGTTAAGACTATTTCCATTCGAGTCTCGAGCTGAAGCGTCAAAGACGGGGCGTACTCTTGTGGTCAGACTAGAGTTCTTTATGACAGCGTGATGTGCTAGGTAGTGTTTAGGCTTTGCGGAGCTATCTACCTCTTCGATTATGCCTGCATTCAACCAGTCATCGAACACTCCACCATAGTTATCAAATTCGTTTAGCTTCAAGAGTTTTTGTGTAGTTGACATCAACCTTATTTCGGCTAAGTGTTTGTTATCAAGAAGCTCGCTATGGTTTAGTTTCCACGGTAAGTTGACCTCGTATCGTCCTTCGTCGTTATTTTTAATGGATTCTCTAAACTGGTCCATTATGATGGAGTCTGTCTTTGCCTTACTTGTAACTTCTGCTGGGTCCCTTATTCCAAGGGTTTCTAAGTCCCAAAGTTGTGTTAATTGTAAGTTTGCTGATACTATGTTAGTAATTACACTGCATGCGTTCATTACTGGTCCTTGAAGTGTCCAACCTAATTTAGTTTTCAGAGCCACAACGTTAATTCCGAGTTCAATGAAACTCTCAGTGAGCAATAATCCTGCGTTGTCTGCACCGATTAGCAATCCGATGTTGGGCGCAGCCTCCTCGCCGACGTCGCTCAATGTGATATTATGTTTCTGCAACTCATTAATCAAGTCATGGTTCATGTTCAAACGAGGAATATACCCACAGATAATGGACTTGTCAAGCGCGGTCATTTTGCAAGTAAACTGGTTATTCACACTCGCTACACGGAATTCGTAAGAATGAAACGCCTGTTTTTTAGTTTCGATGCCGCCAAAGAGACAGTGTGACAAAATTTCCTTGCCATCCGGCTTAAGATCCAAGTATTCTATTATATCGCGTCGTATATAAGACCTCTGTGCACCCGTGTCAATAAGTGCCCGTACTTTAATGCATTTTTTATCGCTTATAATATTTACTATAAACGTTTGCAACAGTGTGGTATTAGCCTTATTCTGGTTAACGTTGCTATTTAAATTTGATGTTCCAAACTTGTCAATTTTTTTGCTTATATCTCGATCTGACATCTTAATGTCGGGACACATCAATACTGAATGACGTTTGGAACAAACTAGACATTTTGTAAAATTCTTGCACTTTTTGGAATTATGCCCAGTTTTCAAACAAATAAAGCATCCCCCTTTTTTAGTAAGCATCTCCCTCCTACCTTCATATGACATCTTGTTCGCTTTATAACATTCAAGACTACCATGCGATGTCTTTTCACACCAAATACAGCAAGTCTTCTTACCTGAATCTTCCGTCGACGCTAGGCATGCCGCGGTGGGTTGAGTCGGAAAGCTAATCAAACTGTCACCCGATGCTATTCCACTGCGAGCGAGCTGGATTCGTTCCTCTGACTCCACTTCACGTTTCAGGAACTGCATAAGCCGGTTCAGATGATCGTCGCTCTTCTCTGCGTCTACTTGAGATCTCTCCCAAGCTCGTAATACAGATTCGGGCAAGGCGGACTCAACTAAAGGGAAAAGTAAAGCGGCGTATTTATCGAC
Source organism: Acleris cristana (assembly GCA_948252455.1). NCBI lineage: Eukaryota > Metazoa > Arthropoda > Insecta > Lepidoptera > Tortricidae > Acleris > Acleris cristana. The sequence continues at coordinate 1,461,404 of OX411783.1, read as the reverse complement.
AGTGACACCTAAACTCTGCAGTGCTTGCAATTGCGTATTTAGTTTATCATACAAGTGGCCTAAAGTATGGGAAGTGTTACCTTTGGCTTGCGCAAATACTAAATTGAGGAGCTCACGTACATATATCTCGATGAGTAAGTCGTCACGAGCAAACCTGGACTTCAACTGTTCGATCGCTTTCTTATAATTAGCTCCCGATGGAGGAAAGCTATCGACGAGTTCTCTTGCTGGAGAATCTGGAACAGTGCACTGAAATAAATATTGGAATTTATCCTCGTCGTCCATATTCTCATCGCTGTCAATTTTCTTAAACTGGCCCCAAAAACCAATCCAGTTTTTGATATTCCCGTCGAACTTGCGCAGTTCAATTTTGGGGAGCCGGAAACGTCTCGACTGACAGGCCGAGCTGCATGTTGACCTGTTACATCCGTGCTGTGATTTTACTGTATTATTTGATACGTCGCTGCCGTTGGATTCACTTGACCTTTTCCTGCGCACAACCTTCTGGGAAACGTTGTCGTACTTAACTTTCATGCGCTCCCATTCGTACTGATACTTATCGCTAGTCAGGCAATCCTCTAGAAATTCCTCCTCCGACATTTCCTCTGCGCTCAGATATTGTTCCTTTATACGCTCGTCCACGTTGAACAATGTTTCAGCTCTGAGCTGCAGTCGACTGAAGGCGGCGGTGACTTCATCAATGTGCGACTCTAAATTAGCGTTAAAATCGTTCTTGGCTTTCGTAAATAGACTCCGGGCTACTGTCCTTTCTTTCCTTAATTTTTCCATATTGTAAAACGGTCGCCAGATGAAAAAAATACTAGGAAATTAAGTAAAGCCAGGAAAACTATGTAAAACGATACACCATTTATTTTAGAGTGACAATGACATAGAAAATAGAATTTCATAAAAATACAAGTTTAAACGTAAGTCACTGTCTTTACAACAAAGAGTTTGTAACACGACTTTTACTTTAGTACGTTACTGCGACAAAGTAACTTCAAGGTACTATTTCTTATACTACTCTAATAAATATAAATTTACCATATTACAGCGAACATAGCAGTAGCCCGCGCCTACCTATCAGCAGCTACGTTACTGCGCGAGCGCACACGCGCAGTCGCAGCTGTCTCCCTCGCACAAGTCCTAGGCTTCGTGGTCGGCCCAGCTCTCCAGGCCGTCGCCGCCCCACTAGGCCCTGGCGCCCCTTACTCCCCCCCAGGCCAGTTGGACCTCAGGCCAAGACTGGACATGTACACAGCACCAGGATGGCTGAATGCAGCTCTTGGGGCTGTGAACTTTGTGCTGCTGCTGCCTTGGTGTTTTAAGGAGCGAAAGATTGCTGCGAGAGAGGCTATGGTTGCTCATGGAAAGGGATCGGGTAAGATTGGAAGCTGAGACTATTTTTGCATTTTTGTGTGTAGTAAAAATAATTGGAGAACCGACTTACTTAAAGTGGGAAGCGTTTTTTTCGTAGTTGTTGTGACTGTTCAGCTGGCCCGGAGGACCAAACCACCTATAAATAAGAGCTCCGCGGTAGCGCAGCTCCGTTGACTTTCAGCGAAGGTGTATAAGATGCGAATAAATCAATTTATTAAGTTCATAATATCGTCAAAAAAAATACAGAATTTGATGACGACATTTATAAGCAAATCACTGGTTGCACAAAGCACGTGAGAGGTTAAAACTGCATAAAAAAATAGTAATATAGGCTTTAACAGACTTTTATGACTTTTATCCCGAAATTTAACCTAGTATGAACTTCTAAGTAACTAGGCAGGCAGCACTCTAAAATGTATCTGCCTTTCCTCGACAGAGGCAGAAGCGCTCAAAGCGCTACGTCCAGACCGCGTCAGCAGTTGGACCCTCGTCGGGGCGTTCTTCGTGCTGAACTTCAGCTTCGTCCTGCTGGAGACCCTGGCTACTCCCCTCACCATGGACCAGTTCGGCTGGGGTAAAGCGCAGGCGCTGCGGCACATGGGCGCTCTTATGTCAGCTGGTGCTGTTGTCGCGTGCGTCACGTTTGCTCTCATCGCCCCGCTTACCAAGGTGTTCCAGGAACGGTAGGTTGAGTCAATGTAAACTTTCAAACGCTAAATTGAAGAAACCGACGAGCTAATAGGCTACCTGGTGGTGATCTGTCAGACGTTCACGAGATTATTAGAACATCAAAAGTCTATAGGCCCCAGACACAGTGAAAACAGTAGTACATCTTCAAACAAAGGTATATCGCGCGGCTTGCATGTGTGCGTGCATCGGCCGTACGCGCCGCTAGCCACCACAAGCTAACTCAACAGGACGCACAAAGCCGGTTAATGGTGCGTTTCTATATTCAAAACCATGGAAAGAGTTGTGACGCCTCGTTAAAATTTGACATTTGCTACTACTATAGGAACGCACCATTAGTCGGGGCTGCGCCGTCGCCGCGTATGGTTGTATCGAGCGACACACATCCATATAACCCTAGCGCCCGAGCAGCAATAGGGAACAGAAACTTCTAAAGGGCCAAATTCTAATTACTTTTCTATTTATACCATGCCGAGGCTACTAATATCCCACTTACCACCAAGAGCTTTGTAATCGTTGTCTATTTATTAACCAGTATTTATTTTTCCCAGTGCGGTGCTGTTATGGGGCGGGTTCCTCCTAGTAGGTCTCGCCTCTATCCTCTGCATCCCCTGGGGCCCTGGTCCTCCTCCGCTAGCAGTCACCAACGGCACCGGCGAGGCTGACGGTGGCTGCCCCGCGGACAAGCAGCCTTGGTGCGAGACCTCCCGGGCGCTGTCCGTGCCGCAGTTCCTCTTGGGCTACACTGCAGTGTCTGTTGGGTACCCTCTTGGGGTTACCCTTATTCAGACACTGTTCTCTAAAGTCCTTGGGCCAAGGCCACAGGTAAGATCTTACATTTAATTAAAGCTATAGCTACTAAAACTCTAGACACTGACACTTTGTCTCTACCTGGGGTGACGTTGAGGTGCATTAAAATCATTTCTTAAGAACCTCCTGCAGTTAATCAAATAGAATAGATGTAAGTTTACATTCCATATCGCTGCTAAGTCGGATGTTTTTATGATGTTTAGTTACCAATGGGAAATGATCCTATCAGGAACACGGCTAGTAAAATCATAAATAATTAAAGTTTAAATCCAGAAGCGATGGGATGGTAGCCGCTTAGTAATTCCTAGCCGTAATAAAATTGAACTTTAAACTGACTTCATTAGGGTTTGATACGTAATTTTCTGTTGGGGCACTGGCCATTCAGCGAAATACATGGGCAAACGCTTGCCTGCTATAGCACAATAATTTACTTATATTTACACCATACAGATACTATCCATACATCCAATCAGCCAATTACTACTCATCAATAATACTAGCAGATTCACTCCATATTACCGACGTGTAAAAGAGCCCTCCTGTGGCTAATTTACTAAATAAATATTTAAAATTTTGGAAATGAAGGTTTTCAATCTCACATCCGAACTGGCCTCATTCAGCTCTTTCGTAATTATCCAACCCGGTCACTTTATTGGGAATTTCATTGTCTGCCAATTGACCGCTTGCCTTAATCCACCACTCAGATACCGGCTTTATTTTCCAACCGTGTAGATAAGAACTGATATATAACTTGTGTTGTTTACAGGGTGTTTGGATGGGCGTGTTAACAGGCGCTGGCTGCGTGGCCCGCGCTCTGGGCCCCGCTTGCGTGGCGTTATTATACGCGCGGCGCGGGCCCGACGCAGCCTTCGGCACAACAGCTGCCCTCACTCTAGCCACGTTACTCCTGCTACGAGCGTTATACCCAAGATTACAGCCACCGCCACTACCTCCTATACCGCAACCAGTTGAGATGCGTCCATTGAATACAAAAGAGGTAGAAACGTGACGCTAGATTTTTATCGGACTGGCAAGACTAGGAATAATGAGTTAATTGTCCAAAATTAAAGTGCAAGCAATTAGGAATATAGGGTGTCATTCGCGATCCATAATATCGTTTGTCTTAATCGTCATTTGTCCTAATTTATCTGTTGTCCTAAACTGGTTTTCATTTGAGTCAGACAACTTTTTAAGCTTTCCAAAAATACCTGCGTTTAGGTTAGGTTATAGTTGTGTTATAACAACACTAAAAAGTTTTAAACATCAGGCGGAAATGGCTTTTATACAAACGATGAATTAGGACAAATGACGATTAGGACAAACGATATTATGGATTCCGATATAGACCCAGAAATAACATGTTATCCCGTATATACGCTCAATGATACCTAACGCAGCTTGCAGCAGAATAGCTACGCTTACTTCTAGCAATTAATGTGCATTGACTAAGCCATCATCTAAGTCCGGTGCTTACACCGGACTGCATAACTTATGAATCTTATGATTAATGTGTTAATGTCAAAAACTCAAGTGCAATCAAGATACAGATGGAATAAATAATCATACGATGTTAGTATTTTGTCAGATACAAATATGGCCCTCCGCTTTTGTGAGATAAAACAACTTTACTGTATCGATAGGTACAAACTGACAGAAAAAACATGATAAATTTTATCGACCAAATACGATGATGTATGGTTATTCACTACATGTACTTGGTTAATAGGTACTTAGTACTTGCATAATTATCTATCAGTCTGTGATAGTTATAATCATAATAATAATTATTAATAGTTATTACATTTAAGTTATATTGTGATGGGCTACAACTCCATAGCGTGTAAATAGTTCATTAAATATTTAGTAATTACTTGCCAACAACGACTTGTGATACAGTAGGTTATGGATTTATGGGGTATCCTTCGGAATCCCTAACATTTGTCCTAAAACATCGTTTGTCCTAATGTAATTTGCCCTAAACTGGTTTTCAACTGAGTCAGGCAACTGTTTAAGTTTTCCAATTATATCTGCGGTTCGGTTATTGTTGCTTTAGGATAAACGAAAATTCGGACAAACGATGCATTAGGACAAATGACGATTAGGCATTCCATAGGGGAACCAGATTTATGGATTAATGTTAAGTACCTGCCAATAGCTTATGTATATTTATAGGATAAATAAGCCTAGTTTTACGACCCTAATACCATGTTTTTACTAGTGAATAAAATGCCGTATCTCATCAGTGCTGTCAGGCGAAGTCGCCAGGCGTCGCGATACAAATGTCGTGCAAGCCAGATATTTTAAGCAGAGCAAGGCAATGTGGCATCAATCATCCTGATAGAGTACTTAGGTCACAATCTAAGAACGATCTCCGAAATTGATTATTCTAGGTTTACAGAATATAGGGCAACTCCCTGATGTCTGCCTGCTCACAGTGTTTGCGTATATATATATATAACGCATCAGCCATTTCCCTTAAAGTTTTTTTTTGGGAAGATGACACGTTTTTCAGCCGCCATATAAATATAACGCAACTACTGTGCGCATACAGACCGATCCATCAGGGAGTTGTCCTCTATCTTGTCAACTAAGAATAATCCATGTCCTGTGACCTCCTGTAACATGACTGACGAAACCAGCAACACGTTTGTTTTCTAGTAAATATATTTCATTGTTTTCGAGTTTATTTGCCATAATGGAATACAGTCTCAGGCGACTTTTGGAGGGTTTTTCCTCGCGAATCGAAATGCCAAGAACTCGAAATGGAGTCTTTTTAATTATTTATGGATTTAATGCGGGCCTAGTATGGATAAAGCATCCGTCACTCTCGTACTTATACATGTATCAAAAAGTGACGGATGTTTTATCCACATTTTGTCACGCGATAAACGCAGCCATACGAACGCGGCCTCCTGTAGCCCGTTTCACGAAGCTACAAGTTACAAATTACAAGCGGAAGTCTCTTTCTAACTCGTACTGCTAGAAAGAGGGTTCCGCCTTGTAATTTGTAACTTGTAGCTTCGTAAAACGGGCCACTGGTAGTCCTGGTACCAATTTGAGGGTAAAAGTTAAAGAAGAGGCTGAAAATACATCGAATAAGGTTCACCAACCTCAAACGAAAAACAATTACAGTTACCTATTAAACAGTGTAGTTTTTTTAAATTGTGCGATGACTTGGGTAAGGTTGGGGAAATGGACAAGGATTAATAAATTAAAAAGGAAACAAATTAATTATTTATATTTTATTCAATTTTCTTCCGTAGATGTTTTTATATTTTTTACAAATTATTTACAATAAAGTGTTTTTACTGAGTTGGTTCTTTATTTCATAGCTTAAAATAACTTACAGATAAAAATAACGTCAACAAATTAAGTATTTTATCACAGCAAGAGTGCCATAAGTAAACTAATTAAAATTAATACAAGCAACGCGTTAAAAATAAAATTAGTAAAAGACCTACAAAACAATATCACCCTATTAATGATCATAATGTCGTATATTCTGATAGAAAACCTCTTCAACGCTATGGCAAATACAAAAGGCATCTTGCTTACTGAATTGACATCTTTACGAATGTCAACCTTGCCTTATATATATATATATATACACTCAGGTCTATTTTGCGCTGGCAATCTTGGTTTTTTTTAAACTGCGATATAAATAATTTCCACTTGCTCTATCAATTACAAAATAAAAAGATGTGTGTTGTTATCGAAAAAACTACATGATTCGATTAGGTACTTACCCGTTTGGTACAAATTATTTTTTATACTGCTGAACTAATCACTCACTAATCTGTCAAAGGCGTTAAAGCGACAAAGTCCAAAAGTTTACAGCAACTATTAGGATTAGTAATTTACATTTAATAATTGAATGAGATTTAAATATTGATTTGGTTACAAACATTGAGAATATAGCTATGCTCGCATTTAATCAAACCTCCACCGTGAGAAACGTTGTGAGTTTTGGAAATAGAAAAGATGTGACGGCAGTTGGTCTACGGCTGTCAACAAAGAAAGTTAAGTATTAAAATTGTAAAATTTGGATAATTAGTTTCACACTGTGTTTATCTTAGAAATTGATACAGTTATGTTATCACAGTTTTAACGGGTAGGCTAAAATACGTTAGCGCAGTATTTGTGAATCTAGGCAGTCGGCCATAGACGGTCTCGATTATTTACATTTTGTTTTCGTACAAGATTATTTTCTCTTATGTGAAACTTAAGAACGGATTTAATACTAATTTCTATGTAGTAACATGATTACAAGCATTGTCGCACAAGTTCAGTGTTTCCCTTTATGTACGCTTAGATCCTAACACCCGTTCCTCAACAATTTCAGAAGTGTTCGACACCATGCCCAAACAGACGGTTAAACGACGACGTCAACGGCCAGAGAGTCCTAGAAAGAAACAAAAAAGGTGGCGTCCGTGGAGTCCGCCGGACTCAACGTCGGATTCAACGTCAACTACGGACTCAGACGATGACAACTTATATTCGATTGAGTGCAAACGCGGTAAGATCGTTCCTTATATTACTCGTAATCACGATGTCACCGCTAGGGCGGATGTTATCCCTTTATTTGATCCCGAAAATTCGGAATTGTACTCGAATCAGTGGCTAAACAAAATCGATCAACTCGGAGCCGTCCACAATTGGACTGATGTTATGAAGTCCTATTTTATGCAAGCTAGACTATCCGGGGTAGCAAAAGTTTGGCATGCATCTTTACAAAATTATGAATTAACGTGGGCAGAGTGGCAACAAGCGGTATTGGAAGCGTTTCCTTGTAAAGGTGATTATGTCGAATTGCTTCGAGAAATGCTGGCTCGAAGAAAATTAGTAACAGAAAGTACAACTCAATACTATTATAAAAAAAATGCGTTGCTGACCCGACTTAAGATTGTTAATGAAGAAGCTGTTGCGTGTATAATTGATGGATTACCATTGTTCATGAAAACCCCAGCACACGCCGGAAACTATCAGACGCCAAGCGAGTTATTTTCTAAATTTCTCTCAGTGATGGAGGACCGTCGAGCGAGAGCGCCGGTGTCAGGAAAAACGTTTTTTAAGCAAATTGACAAGCAGAGATCTGATGTAGTCCCAGAGACCAGAAAAGGATTTTCATGCTTTATTTGTAACGAAGTGGGGCATACAGCTAAACGTTGCCCGAAAAATGTATCAAACTTCAACAAGCCAACGTGCAACTTTTGCCACAAAATTGGACACCTATCGGAAAAATGTTGGCATAAGCAGAGCGCATTGTCATTAGATAATTCATCAACCGCTCTTTCTTCTATATCCGCAGGACCGGCAATGATTCATTCGATAACGGGCCAGGTAAACGATGTTTATTTTAAAAAAATTAACATAAATAACACGGGTGTCCGTGCTTATTTTGATACAGGAGCGCGTATAAATGTAGTCAATTCAAATGTAGTAGACAATATGCAATTACAGCTTCAATCATGTGACATTATTGTCGGTGGGTTTGGTGGTAAACCGATACCGGCTAAAGGAGTAGTTAACGTGACTATTAGCTTTGATGGCATGAATTTCGATACTCAGTTAGTTGTAACAGATTGGCATATGAAAGATATGGATGTGATAATTGGCCAGCCGGTCATAAATGATCCAAGCGTCGAGTTTAAAATTAGTGGTCATACCTTTTCTGCTAATGAAAAATTTAAGCCGGCGAACCTTCCCAAGGAACCGCAATTAAAAACAGACATAATATGCAAGGAAGACGTAACTATTCCTCCAGAGAATGTGATGCTTATAGAGTTTACCACTAACTCGGCAGTCGAGGATGTGATATACGTCGAACATTCAAGACGTGTTTATAGAGATAAGGATTATGTAATTCCGTCTTGTGTCGTGCAAGGATCAAGCGGTAATATGGAAATCTTTAATGCTTCTAAGTTACCTCTTTTTATACACAAAGGCCAACTTATAGCGAGAGGTACGATTTGCGTTGAAGATACTGGTGTTGGAGCTGAAACTACTCGTAGTTGTGACAGCAACATTATGAAGATTGATGTCACTAGAGTCAAGTGTGGTGTTGATGACGATGATGTAAAAGGCCAACTGTTATCATTGTTACAAGAGTTTTCAGATTGTTTCTCTTTGAATACAACTGAATTAGGCTGCACAAACAAAGGAGAGATGTTGATTGAAATGACCACTGAAAAACCAGTTTGTTACAGACCTTACCGTCTGTCGGTGCCGGAAAAAGCAATTGTCAGGGAAAAAATCGATGACCTACTAAGTAATAAAATTATAAGAGAATCGTCCTCAGCTTATGCAAGCCCCATTATATTAGTAAAGAAAAAAGGAGGCGACTATAGATTATGCGTGGATTACAGGAAACTAAATAGTCAAACGATTAAGAATAAATATCCCTTACCGATTATAGAGGACCACGTAGAAAAATTATCAGGAATGAAATATTTCACAAGCTTAGATCTTTCGCAGGGTTTTTATCAGATCCCAATGGAAAAGAGCTCTATTGCTAAAACTGGTTTTATTACGCCCGAGGGGCATTATGAATTTCTTCGCATGCCCTTTGGCTTAGTGAATTCACCAAGTGTGTTTCAAAAATTAATGGATAAAATTCTTGGATCACTGCGTTTTGACAGGGTTTTACCATATATCGATGACCTTTTAATTCCTAATAAAACGATAGAGGATAACTTGAATACGCTAAGATTGGTACTAGGAATACTACGTGACGCGAAGTTAACATTGAATATTGATAAATGTTCCTTCCTACAAACCAATATTGAGTATCTCGGATATGATATAAGTATGGCGGGAATCAGACCCGGGGAAAGAAAGATCGAGGCTGTTACTAAATACAAGGAACCCACTAATGTGCATGAGCTACGAATGTTTTTAGGGCTTACAAGCTATTTTCGCAAGTTTGTTAACAATTACGCTGCCATCACAAGTGATTTTTATAAACTTCTAAAAAAAGATGTTGAGTGGGAGTGGCGAGAATCTCAGCAAAAGGCTTTTGACCATCTCAAGTTAGTACTTACAAAGAGACCCATTTTGGCACTTTACGATCCTAATCGAAGCACTGAGGTACATACAGACGCTTCGAGTAAGGGAGTCGCTGGCATATTACTTCAAAATTATGACGGAACCATGAAACCTGTAGTTTATTTTAGTCGTAAGACAAGTAAAGAAGAAAGTTTGTATCATTCGTATGAACTCGAAACTTTGGCCGTGGTAGAGTCGTTAAGAAGATTTAGAGTGTATTTAGCTGGAATAGCATTTAAAGTAATAACTGACTGTGCAGCGGTCAGGCAAACATTTGAAAAAAAGGATCTCTTACCTCGTATTGCCAGATGGTGGTTGAGTATCCAAGAGTATGATATGTCTATAGAGCACAGACCGGGCACTTCGCATAGACATGTAGACGCGCTCAGCAGGGCCCCGGTCGAGGACACTCTTGCGCACGTTTATGTGTTAGATTTATTAGACTGGGTCATTTGTTTACAGAATAAAGACAGTGATATCCAGGTAATTAAAGAAAAATTGGAAAGAAAAGACACTGACATGGATATAAGAAATAATTTTTGTTTAGAAGACGGTAAGGTATACAGGATTATAAAAGACGGTTGTAAAAGGATTGTTGTGCCGAAAGCAGCGAGATGGAATGTGATGAGAAAATATCATGACGATGTGGGGCATCCAGGTTTAAAGAAATGTGACGCATTAATAAAAGAAAACTGTTGGTTCGCAGGCATGACACGTTTCATCAGAAAATATGTAAACGCTTGTTTGGATTGTTTATATAAAAGAGGTCAGTATGGAAAGCTTGAAGGCAGTCTTCATCCAATTAAAAAGGCGGCTGTTCCCTTAGATACTTTGCACATCGACCACTTAGGACCCTTTTGTAAGAGTGGAGCTGGAAATTCTTATTTGTTTGTTATTGTGGATTCCTATACGAAATTTACGTGGGCGTTTCCTACAAAAACTACTAAGTCTATTGAGGCAGAGCAGAATCTCGAGTGTGTTTTCAGTTATTTCGGTTATGCTAAACGCATTATTTCGGATAGTGGTGCTGCATTCACGAGTAAAAGATTCAAGAAGTTCTGTAATGACAATCAAATAAAACACGTCACCAACTCCGTAGCATCACCAAGGTCAAACGGTCAGGTAGAACGTTACAATAGAACAATTTTGGAAGCAATAAATAAAAGTACAGATGAAGAGCGCAATTGGGATAAATGTCTAGGAAAGGTTATCTGGGGAATGAACAACACAATTAATTCTACTACGGGATTTCCACCGTACAGATTAATGTTTCAAGCTAAACGAGCAAAATTACAAGGAATGTCTTCCAACGACTATGATAGCGAGGAAACCGCTTCGGTTAATGCTAGAAAAGCGTTAAACAATATAAATAAAACTGCGCAATCTATGAAAAAGCAGTTTGATAAGACTAGAAAATGTCCTACTATCTATAATACAGGTGATCTAGTACTCTGGAAAGGTTCACAGAGTAAAGATAAGAACACTGTACGTAAGTTAAAGGAGGGTTATAGTGGGCCATATAAGATTAATAAAGTCCTTGGCAACGATAGATACATTATTACGTCAATTAAAGGTTTGAAAGGTTATAAGAAATATCAAGCAACTGTTTCATCCGATAGTTTAAGGAGATTGGTAGATGAAGATGATAGCACGGATTCTGATGAGTCGCAACTTGACAGTACCGAAGAACTCATTGATCTTTTAGAAGGATGAGGTAAATCGGAGATCGAGAGAAATGCGTGGATTTCATTCAGAGGTTATTATTGCAAATCAGAAACAAAAAGTAGTAGTTTTATTTTAAAGGCCGCCAGCCTGGGCGATGATGCAACAGAGCAGTAGTAGTTTTATTTTAAAGGCCGCCAGCCTGGGCGATGGTGCAACAGAGCAGTAGTAGTTTTAGTTAAAAGGCCGCTAGCCTGGGCGATGATACAACAGAGAAGTAGTAGTTTAGTTAAAAGGCCGCCAACCCGGGCGATGATGCAACGGATGAGTAGTATTTATTTTTGGTTTGATGGGTGAGTGATAGGTACGTTTATCTGAAAATGCCGCCAGCCCGGGCGATGTCGCAACGGAGATGAAGTAGATATTGTTAACTTTCATGATGATAGAACGATGTTCGGTTGTTATACTTCATGTAGTTCAAACGAAGGCCGTTAGAGTGACGATGGTTATATATAAACTTTTTATGATTCAGTTATTCAAAATATATCTATTTTATATTGTCACAAGGTAGAATCAGTTTTAGACACGAGGATAATTAAGCATTGTCAAATTAAGAGTCAAAAGGAAAAAAAAGCAATATAAGTTATCAATTAAAATCTGGTAAGCATTCATTATTTCTGTTTCAGAGTTCCATATAATCTCCGAACATTAGAGGATGGATGAAGGAGAAGCTCAACTGTGTTTGTTTTTGTTTAATTTGTTTTGTTTTTGTTTTACTTACTATTTTATAGAGTTAGTGATGTAATGTTATTATTTTGTCTTTAAAGATACTCATTTGCTAGGTAGCAAATTTTGTCAGGATGGACGAACTATTAGGATTAGTAATTTACATTTAATAATTGAATGAGATTTAAATATTGATTTGGTTACAAACATTGAGAATATAGCTATGCTCGCATTTAATCAAACCTCCACCGTGAGAAACGTTGTGAGTTTTGGAAATAGAAAAGATGTGACGGCAGTTGGTCTACGGCTGTCAACAAAGAAAGTTAAGTATTAAAATTGTAAAATTTGGATAATTAGTTTCACACTGTGTTTATCTTAGAAATTGATACAGTTATGTTATCACAGTTTTAACGGGTAGGCTAAAATACGTTAGCGCAGTATTTGTGAATCTAGGCAGTCGGCCATAGACGGTCTCGATTATTTACATTTTGTTTTCGTACAAGATTATTTTCTCTTATGTGAAACTTAAGAACGGATTTAATACTAATTTCTATGTAGTAACATGATTACAAGCATTGTCGCACAAGTTCAGTGTTTCCCTTTATGTACGCTTAGATCCTAACACCCGTTCCTCAACACTACTTATAAGGCCGACTGTATTGATTTTTTTTAACTTGAGTACCTACATTAAAAACATCGTGAGGAAACCTGCACGCACATACGAATATTATAGCTGAGAGTGTAAGAGGGTAGGTAATTGCACAAAAGTTCCTAAGGACCGAAGCCTTACGTTAAATACAAAACAAGTCTGCACTCACACGCCAAACATGTTTGCTATGCTATGCAAATTACACGTAATTGATACAAAACAAAGTATCTTTAACTTTAAATCTCGAACTTGTGACGGCTGTAGCCGTCATTGCCTCGGTGGCAGGGCTTTCAGTTGACGGCCAGAGCCGTCTGTGACGTTCAAAGGATTAAGATAAGACCCTAACTTGTATACCTAATTACCTATTAGGTACGACACGTTTAGATTGCTCTCCGTCTATATTGATTGTCAAATCATGTGTCAGCTGTGAGCACGCGCGGGGTGGGCGGGGGCTGTGGCATGGGCGCGGGCGGCGGCGGCGCGCGCAGCGTCTCGGCGGCGTGCACGGCGGCCGGCAGGCGCGCGCGCCGAGTCTCGGGCACTGCTAGCACTGCTAATGCTGCTAGTAGGGAGGACAGGCCGTAGAGTAGCGCTTGTACGTACATACTCTGTGGAATAGAGGATTGTGTTTAACCTTTGAGCGCTAAAGCCGGCAAATCACGTCATCGGAAATTCGTGGCGCCAAACGTCGGCAATTGCCGTCAAATTTCATACGCCACAAGACTTTGTGGCGTCTGAGAAATGTCGTTTTACTTCGCTGCTCTGCGTACAAAAGGTTAAGATCATTTTATTCCGATGTTTCCATTTCTAGACACTTAACTCAAGTCCATTTAGGTACTCATAAGATTTTTTTTTATTGGATCCACCAGTTTGACAGCTGTTTTTTCTCGATAAGATTACAATCTTGAGATTGCAGCCCTAAAAACTGCAAATGCGTTGCCAACCCCAAAGACTTAGAGCAATGCCACACGAGCGTTACCGGTGCGATGCGTCGTCGCAACGCTTTGATTTCAACATAGAGCAACGCAAGTGTTTCATAACGCATCGTGTGGGATGCCGTTCTAATTTATATGTAAGTAGAACTACGCAGCGGCGACGACGCGATGCACAGGCAGCACTCAAGATGATGTCTTACAAGATCGAACAACCGTTTGCAAGTAATTTTACCGGTTATACACCGAACCACAACAATGCAAGCATTTCTGCTTGGCGGTAGGTTAAAGAATAAAATGTTAAATGCATTAATATTGCCCGTGTAATCACTTACTTTAACTTCTGTTCTAGAGCAAGAAGCACAAATTTTGCCGTCTTTTTCTAACTTTAAAGTTAGAGTTAGACAGCAGTCTATCTCTGCAATTGTCATTGCTAGTTTAAACCTCGCTTTACCTTATACTTCGGCTGATATGAATATGACAATGACTTATGACGTTTAAAGTATGTAAAACATAATTTACCAGCAATGGAGTCTGCGGCGCCAGTATGGAGCCAATGCGGCCGACGAGCGAGCAGGCTGCCAGCGCCGAGCTCCTCGTGGCCGTGGGGAACAGTTCCACAGTGAACATGTAGAGGGCGTTGAACGCGAACGTGATCGTCAGCTTGCCCACCATGAAGAGAGCCAGCCCGGCGCCTGAGTTGGCTGAAAGTTCAAGTTCAATTTGTTGTAATATGACTACTACTAATACTACTAGTATAGTATAGGAATTCTGCCTATGGCGACATCGGAGGCTACAGGTAAAAGTCTAGCCCTCTTCTCTTAATTAAATATATAAGCGTAATAAGTACAAACGCAATGGCTAAAGTATGCTACAAATATTATTCTTACCAAATATTATTTTATTATTAAATATTAATCTTAGCCTGTTTGTGCAAAATGTGGTTACAGAATTAACGGCAAGTTTTTAGAATTGTTGGTAATTCTGTAGCTCTGCCTACCACTCTAGGAATGAAGGCGTGAGTTTCAATTTAACCAAAACAGACGTAAGGCAAGCCAATAAAAATGTTGAAAACAAAAATGGTAAGCGTTGTTGATGCGATATTCATCAAACTGAGCACAGAATAATAAGTGAAGAATGTCATCCACAATGATAAGGTCCTAGGTATGCCCAAGATTTTTACTGGTTTGAAATTACTCGTCGCAATCATTATCAGATACTCATAGCATCCTCGTACTCACACACAAAGAACGGCGTAACGCAGACAACTCCGCAGACGAGAAAAGCGACGAAAATACTGCGCTTTCTTCCGTAGCGTTCCAGCAGCATCACAAGGAAGAACGAAGCAGCGATCTCCATGGCCATGTTGAGGGCAAAATTGGCGTATTTATCTCCTGATAGAGCCACGGAGTTGATGGTGAGTCCGTAGTAAACGAAGGCAGTGGCTATCCAGCACCAGCAGCATACTCCGAAGCGGGCCAGCAGTACCCTGGAGCGAAGCAACTGCTTCCATGGGTTACCCTCGGACTTCACTTCTTCGATGATGTTTTTATCGAGATTGTTCATCACGTTCTCGTCTAATGTCACCTGAAAATGTAATATAGTAGGTACTGTCACTATGGTGTTGCTTTAAAAATGTTGCAATCTCTTAAATAGCTCCATTTTTCGATTCTACTCTAGGATCAAAACCTTGGGTCAGGTAATCAGTTTTTTAGTCAAACGTAAATGTTCCTAATACGAGGGGTGAATCAAACGAAGTTGGTCGACAGAGGCTTCGTTTGATCCACCCCTTGAGTAACACCGTGTAGGTATACATATTATTCAAATTAATTTGACACTAATGCTTATTAATTTGCTCTTGTAAATCGCCTCTCCTTTACGAGAAATAATACAATTGCTCGAATAGGGTGACCTTTTTAAAGCAAAACCGCTATCAGTGTCAATAAGACACTACTTAATAGTCGACCAAGTTTTTGGATGATCGTCTCATTAGGGTCTTCTGTCTTCTGGAAAGACACAGAGAAAGACCTTGCCAACGTCTGTATCAACCGTACTGGAATAAACTATAGGCAATTGTAACATTATCAAAAAAAATAGTCTTTTAGCACGACATTTTATACCTTATTCCACCTAGCAGCTTTGCGTATAATGGCTTCTGCTTGCCCGATGCGCCCGCGCGAGTGCAACCACCGCGGGCTCTCGTCAAGCATGATCCAGTAGATCGGGAGCAACAGCGCAGGCGCGTGCAGGCAGACCAGCAAGTTCCGCCAGTAGCGCACACGCCATGCCGCTAGCGACAGCAAGACACCGCCGACGCCATAGGCAGCGCCTGTGGCAGCGGCGAAGGCTGATCGTAGTGATGGACGGGCTAGCTCTACCACTGTAACACGAACAGTTCTATTATGTGTTGCTATCGATACACAATTTAATGGTTTAGATATCTACTTATTTTTGCATTTTGTGCAGAAAGCCCTGGGTTCAAATTACAGTTGCCAACACCGTAGGTATAGTGATAGGTCGTAGTAGCACCTTGTGGGCCACCATTTGTTCCTTTAACTTGCCACCACACCGAAGCACCATTGTGTTTCGGTCTTTACGCCAATATCTAGCAAAATAGAGGTAAAGAGGCATTACATCGATGTCCTCATGGTTGGCAACGCATTTACAATCATGATCCAGATAACCTGTGCGCATGAGCAGCATGTTCATGATGAAGATGATGATAAATGGTTTTTCGCAACAGCGGCGCTCCAAGAACTTAAAAACTACTACTTGCAAGTACTGAGCCCTTGACTATTTCCCCCTTAGTCTTGGCACCGTTTTGACACCAAGACTTGTGCATGTTCTGTATTCTTACTTTGGACGTCAAATAAGTTTTTGTTTGATTGTTTTTACGTTTGTCCCACTATCGTAGCGCCTGAACTTACTCATCCGATTTTAATAAGGTTTCAATCGATACGTTATAGTCCGGGTAAAACGGGCTACATTTTGTACAAATAAAACCAATATGACGGACTTTACATAAGTATATTCATCAAATACTCTATTGACGTAAGTATATGTATAGACGAATATAATAAAACATCGTCGCGATTTCAAAACTTGCTAGTTAATAATGTAATCAAATAGGCAGCTGTATGCTGAGCAATAAAACTAAATAAGTAAATAAACTAACTACCTAATGATAACGGGCTTTAGGGTATATTTTGCCTTATTGACGCGTATAGTATACTTATCTTGATTGTATGAGAAGCCTAATCGTTTTTTAATCCCATACAAACACGTGTTTCATTTTTTTTTTCATTATAACTACTCAGCTACTCAAGATAAAGTCGATTAAAGTACTTACCTACTAAATTAGTAAATTTATGTAAATAATAATATTAGTACATACAACATGTATCTTTCGAATCGAAACTTTATTAAATGTGTTTTTTTTTGTTGAAAGGTACACTTACAGCAAGTACAGAAATCATTTATATCATAGTAACAGGTAAGGGTATTATGTCTAGTGTACAAGCCAATTACAAGCATAGGTACAAAGCATTTCCAGATAAATTAGCGGACTAAATAAAACAAAATAAATAGAAACAGTAGGTTACACTGTGTTGGTCTTGAACTGTCACAGAAAAGGTTTTTTTCATTTATTTGCCCTTATTATTCTGAGTTTTGACACGTTGTCCTGCTCAACTACGCATGATATTCTTATTATATTCATACATATTCATTTTTTAATATAATGCTAGAATAAGTATTAGGTATTATTGTCATAAGAAATATTAAAAAAAACCTGACTGTTGAGTTTCTTGCGGCGTTTCTTCTTAGCAGTGTTCTCCTCTTGGGAAGCGCTGGTAGATTTTTTGACTTACTGACTAAACATTTTTTTTATCTTTTAAAGTTCTAATTCTAATTGTAATCAATGACTTTGACTCCTGTTGAGGTGTAATTTGGCAATGTCGAGTAAGTAATTTATAGACAATCGCCACGGGCTTATTAGAGAGTAAGTCCATGGATATCACTCGCGAGGACAATTTAGTACTCGTAGGTTTAGTTTAGACTAGGTACTTAGATTTAACGTGGAGTGGGACTTCGTGGATTGGAATCGCTATAGTAGGTATAAGTGCACGTACCCATGACGTAAGCAGCGCTGTTGAAGCCATAACCGAGCGCGGCTTCGAACCACTCCAGCACCACGTAGCTGACGTAGTTCGGCGCGAATGACTTGGCCACGCCCAGCACTCCGGCGCACGCTGCGAACAGGCAGAACGCCGCGCGTCGCCCGTACCTGCGAACAATAAACATATTAAGTACAACGGAATATTATATAATAATACCTAAAAGCATACGAAACGTTAGCCTAATTGGTAGTGCCTAAGGATTAACGATGAATTAGGACAAATGACGATTAGGGATTCCAATATGTTTATACCCGAAAAACCATGTTGCTTTTGACATGTTATCGTATTGTCAACGTCACGATAGAATTATCAGTAATAGCTGCTGAGTTATAAAACTTATAAATCGACTAGAGGACGCCCGCGACTTCGTACGTAGAATTAGTTTTCCGCTACTCCCCCCATTTCTTCCCGTTGGGGGTCGATTTTTGGAAAATCCTTTCTTAGTGCTCACTTACATCATGAAAGGAACCCCTGTACCAAATTTCAAGTTTCTAGGTACAGTAGTTTCGGCTATGCGTTGATATACATATAGTCAGTCAGGCTTGCCTTTTATATATGTATATAGATACCTGTCAAAGGCAATTGGTTTTTCCCTGTAGAATAGAGGCTTATTCTGTATAAGATGAAAAGATAACGATAAAAGATGTTTATTCAGTAATTAAGCCGCAAGGGCACTCTTACATTTCAAATTCTACCAGCAGCGCTTAGCTTCCCTAGAGGAGATCACTGCTGAAAATAAACGCCGCAAGAAACTCAACATACATTATTTAAAAAAATATTGTATAAAGCAATAATAATATTTTATATAAATAAAACAATGGATATGCATGAATATAGTAAAAATATCATGCAAAGTCGAGCAGGGCTTAACACTACTCCCTTGCATATTCGTTTATATGTAAGGGAAGTAGTGCTAAGCGCCTTCTAGACGGTCTTGAAGAAGCCAACAACGGCGCGACCTTGGTCGGAGACTGCTCGCTATGGTCGTCGACCACGTCTCGATGGTCACGCTGCCGACGGCTTGATGGCGACTGTCTAGCAGGCGCTTTACATATTCTTACGAGTCGGAGACATATCCTGTGAGTAGTAGCGCGACGGGCAGCGCGGTGTTGCGCACCGAGCCCACCAGCGTCCGCAACCACTCGCGGCATGCCAGGTCGAACTGCAACACCACAGAACATCATATTATTACACTATTATACATGTGAATATTTGTGTGGGGGTTAGAATTATTGATTGCTCTTTACGCTGAAATGGCTTAGATACTTAGTAAAAAAAAACTCTGTTACATGAATCAGCTTTTATCGAAGCTGTGAAAAAAAAACCGAGTGAATAATTCAAGCTGGTACCTCAACGAATATGGTGTCATCTGTCTCGTACACAAAGTGCTTGCAGCTGATGACAGACATGACAGGTGGGGTACAGGAGTGTTCAGAAACTTTGGGAGGCAACCAATGAGATGGACTGACGATCTTGTTAAGATAGGGGGGGAGATTGGATGAGGAAAGCTCAAGATCGAAGGAGATGGCGTGCAAGAGACCTACACTCAGTATTGGTTGAAGAAGAGAGAGAGCAGACATGAGCTGACTAAGTGAATGATTTAAGCTGGTACCTCAACAAAAGTGGTGTCATCGGTCTCGTACACAAAGTGCTCGCAGCTGACGACGTCTGTTTCATGGAAGTCCTCGCGCAGGCAGGAGTGGTTGGCGAGCGGCTGGTAGCGTGTGCAGGAGTCGGAGGGCAGCAGCGCCTGCGCCGTCTCGTTGTGGAACACGCCAAGGCCTCCCTCGCACTCTGGGACTAGACATCTGAGAAACAAAGCAAGGAAATTAATAGGTAAGTGCTTTAATACCTATTATTTTATCGAAAAATCTTTCATAGAATTTTTATTACATTGATGGCATTTTTCGCCGTATGAGTTTTTTTCTTACTAGTTACAATAAGTGTAACCTAATCTAGTCAAGTGTAATCTATTCTATTGTTAGGCGATGGGCTTGCAACCTGTCACTAATTTACACATGGTAAACCTCTTAGCCTGATTGTGCAAACTGCGACTGCGATGAAATGAAATTCGATGAAGTGAAAAAACAATTCTTCGATTTCAAGACAATACTTTAGTTTATAAGAAAACTAGCGACCCGCCCTCGCTTCGCTTCGGTTAATATGAGTTAAAATATCCCAAGTTCATCTGGAATATATACTTTTTAAATGGTGAAAGATTTTTCACCAAAAAAAAAAATCACTTTGGGAAAAAAACTTACGCCAGCCAAGCTATGCCAAAAGCATAAGAGTAAAATTTACAAATAATAATTGATTTACCTATAAATTTATTTACCTACACACTATGAAAAACCGGCCAAGTGCGACTCGGACTTGCGCACGAAGTCCGTACCAGTATCTATAAAAAACATGTTTGTTGTACGGCCCCCCTTAAATATTTATTTTATTTTTATTCAATTTAATTATTTATTTTTTAAAGTGATATACTATTTAATATTTTGAGAATATTTCAAGCGTCTACCTGTTGCCGTTATTAATATCGAGCAAGAAATTCCAAAAAAATCATGTTTGTTGTATGAGAGCCCCCCTTAAATATCTATTTTATTCTGTTTTTAGTATATTTGTTGTTATAGCGGCAGCAGAAATACCTACATCATCTGTGAAAATTTCAACTGTCTAACTACCACGGATCACGGTTCGGTTCACGGCCTGGTAACAGACAGGCATACGGATAGACAGAGAGGCGGACAGTGGATTCTTAGTAATAGCCTAGGGTCCCCTTTTTAAAAATAACTTTTAATCAAGACCTAAACTCAATTTAACTACCTACCGATTTCCCGAATTTAATAATATGAATAAAGTAACAGCAGGGCTCCGGTACAGGTCTGATCGCTTCAAAAAAAATCTTACTTTTGGGCGAAGCGCGGCACGGCAGCCAGCGCTGCAGCGGCACCCGCCACCCGGGCGCCCGGCGAACCGTTTCGATAATTTAGATTTGGGTTGCGCGTAATTTTGAATCTACCATATTATCTTCTTAAGTATTTATTTAATTAATATAGTGTAAAGGACCATTTTTATCTGCATTAAATACCCAAGATAACTAACGTATTTATTTGGATAAGGATAAATCGGAATCGGAGAATATAGCTTCGCAAATAACCTAAGATTTTTTAATAAATTTTTAAAGATAAAAATGGTTACTGCGAGTTAACCTTAGGAGTTAGACATATGCCATATATCTAAGCATACATAGGGACAGACAGACAGACAGACAGACAGACAGACAGCGGGAAGCGACTTTGTTTTATACTATGTAGTGATACAATAGTAAGGAGGGCGCCACTGGACGCTCGGTGCAGTCTTAAGTCAATGCCGACGAGAATTTATTATTGTTTATCAATAGGGTTAGGACTTTTGATGGCCTACTAGAATCCATGGAGTCGCTATTTCCTAATTTTGACCTTCAGTTTTGTCATGGAGTCATGGTACAAATTAAACTAACGACATTTTAAGTTTGGATTATCCATAAATACTAAGTACTAATATTTGTTTGTTTGTTACGCCTCTCAGTGGAGGGAGATATACACCATACCAAAATTCATAGAAATTGGTTTAGCTGTTTAAAAAACGAATTACTTAATTTTGACAATGACAATACCGAAGATCAATACTGAAGGTCAAAATCAAGGTGGTGGTGGTGGTAATAAGAACTAGGAGATAGTGACTCCATGGATTCTAGAATACGGTAAGCTACCAAAAGACCTAAACCTATTTATCAATGACTTTACTATCAACGCGCCAAAGGAACGAAGTCGACCTAAACGAAGCCAAGAATGACGTTATCGGCGCATCAAGATTACGAACTCGAGGAATGCGATAATAGTGATCAATGAGAGCACAGTGCATTGTAAGGCTGAAAGTATTACTTTGTTATATTTGGATCAAGTAGACGATTTTTAGAGTGTCAAAGTTAAACTAGGAACACTTATCTGCCTTGGGGGTTACCATGACATACTAAATCAGCTTATTTAGGTTGAGAGAAAGGGACAGAGCTATATAACTATTATAGCTCTGTCCATTTCTCTCAACTTAAACTGAGCTGATTTAGTATGTCATGGTAACCCCCCTTCTAAGCCAAATAGCATTATCTCGAATAAAACACATGTAGCAATCACAACCTTATTACTAAAACAAGAGGATTGAATTTACTTTGGCAATTGAACCTGACATACTGTTTATTGGCTTAGGAGGGCAGTTATACTTTCAGCATATGAGTCTGGCTGTTTTTTTTTTATAGCCGTTAATGGCAAACGAGCCGGCGGGCCACCTGATGGTAAGCAGTCACCGTCGCCCTAACACCAGCAATGCCAGGGGCACAGCGAAGTTGTTGCCTTTCAGTGAATAGGTACTCTTTTTAAGCCGCGTTTAAAGGAGGGCATGTAGTAGCGGTGAGAAAACACCGTGGAGGGAGTTCATTCCATAGTTTCAAAGTGCGATGAAGAAAGTATCTTTGGAAACGAACTGTAGTCACACTCGCTTTTTCTAATAAACTATCAAAGTTAAAAAAACTATTTTTTTACACATATTGACATTTGTAGCGGGCACTAAGATCAAAGATGAATAAGGTGAATATGAAAATGAAAATGAAAAATGTTTATTTGGTTATTAAGTAAGAAAACATTTTCTAACTTTACTACATCGTGTGATATATATTGTTGGTTGTTTTTCGAGATAGTTTTTTGTGTGCTTTAGTATCGGGCTGGACCCTACACTGAGCGTGGTATGAAATGCTCTTGCACAGTTTTCAATTAACATATAGAAGTAAAAAAAAATAATGTTTTTGTTAAATATTTGTTTAATAAAAATGTATAATGTTTTTATAAAATGCAGTAAATAGGCAATTATGACTCTAGTCATAGGTACGTGTTTGTGTATGAATAAAGACCCTTTAAGAATAACTACCTCGAGATAACAACAAACAATATTGCTAAGTTGAGATAGGATAAGATAGGTTATCTTTGCCATTTTTAGCTGAAGATTATAAAGAAACCTGCTATGAATTTATGGAGAACCACTCAATGCTGATTTAAAGTAGATAGGTATACACAAAATAATAGTCCGGACACAATAAAAATCAAAAGATAATCTTAAACCAATTGACCTAATCCCCAAATAAGCCCTAAGCTTGTGCTCTTAATGGTTTGCCAAGACATACAAGATGTACTTATATGTATAGATATTAAATACCTTAATACAAACACAAAACATTAAAAAAAAACGTGTTCATTGTTAAAATAATTTGCCTTTACCGAAAATCGCAACAGGGACCGCTTGCTTCACAGGCAGAGCTAGTCTATCCTAACGTCGTCGTCAATATGGTTGGATTAAAATTCAAGTACGTAGATACAAATTTTAATACAGATTCGGAATATCGATGGGAAGGGGGAATTGACTGTACTTTTGTCACTTCTTCGACTAAGCCCACCCATCCAGCCATGCCCTACATACCCAAGCAGCAAAAGGTGGACTAGTAGCTGTCCTGGAACCACTTTTTTTCGGGCTTATAACGGGCTAGTAAACGCTTATAGCCACGGAAAAGGGCCCAAATTATAGGCGTAGTTGTGCTAATAAAACACCTATAGTAGTCTGGGTGGATCCCTCTTTGGTCTATAGAGACCTTATAATTGGCCTACGCAGAACTATCTGCTCCCACGAAGCTAACTATAAGCGCCTTACAGAACCAACCACGACTCTAGCGCACTCCGTGATACTGTTACAAGATCTTCCAAACATTTGTGAAATCGCGTGTGTTGCTTGCTGCGGAGCGTCATAATTATTTAATAAAAAGTTAGTTAGTAAGTTAACCCATCTTTATAAATTTATTATGTTGAGTGAGACAAGTAAGTACCTACACAAGATTTATAATAGGCGTCTGCATGGATAACGTATATTTTCTGTGAAGTATGTTATGTTTTAAATCAAAATTTTTACTCGCCTCTTGAAATTAGTGTATTTAATAAGTGCATTTGAAAATTATGTTGGTAACAATAAGAGGAACAATGAAAAGTCGCCATGTTTGAAAGCAAGAATTTTCAAGTACATTACCATACCGTTATAGGCGTAAAATATCGCCATATTGTTAGGATTTAGGGTTCCATAATTCTTTAAAAAAACCTACTCTTTTTTGTAATGATGCTGTTAGGTACTTTATTATTAATGTGTCAACCTTTATCACTGCTATGGTAATGTTTATGGTTTAGTTTAATAAATTGCGCTTCCAAAATGACACTAATAGAAGTGAGATAGGATCATAGCTGGGTACAAGCGTGTTAATCCGTTTATCTTTAATAAAGAAATTTAAAAATTCGAGTATGAGATTAAGTTTTAAGTTAGGTAACATAAAAAATGTAAACGGACTCTTAATATTTCGTTAATTTCGTTAAGTTTTTGAAAAATGTTGTTTAAACAGGCGTTTTAAAGAGGCCATTATGCCAATATTCTCCTGGAGCTGAAACATTTATATCCAGATTTTCTTTATTTGTCTCAAGAATCGTTCGAGCGTCCTTAGTTAGGTAGGACATCTTCTATGTTTTTATTTAAAATTTCTAATAACGAGTTTAACGCCGCATGTCGTACGAGTATATTGTATTCTACAGCCCAATTTCTTACATCATTACGCAATTCATTTTTTTCTCAGTATTTAGATACGAATGGTCTTCAATATCACTTTGCGAAGATTCCTCACTACTACTCTCCTCGTCGTTTGAATCTGAATCACGAAATACTGATAAAAAGTCGTTTTGTCCAGAATCATCTTCATTACAATTTTCAATGTTCTTTTTTGTACGGAACCTTCGCCAACTTCTATGGTACGACCTTTGCCCAATAGAAAGCTAGAACCCGACACCTGAATTATTTGTTTATATGTTTTCTGAACTTTTCTTTCATATGAACCACTTTTTTTCAACCGCTTCCATTTATTTAAATCCATTTTTGGAGAATGTCTGTACCAAAATTTATTAAATTTATAGAAAACTTACAAATACGACGACGTACTCACCAAATCAAAATGTCCGCGTAAAGACGCGTCTATAACAGTATTTGCAAGACTATTATAAGCAGTCCTACTCTTTTACGGGACTTCACGAAGATAACTTAGGATTATAGCAGCATTGGGAAATGCACTATAAGACAAGTATATGTTTACTTCTAAATGATCCACAAAGCGAACTTCTAAACCCTTATAAATCCAATTAATAAGTGCAAATAGTTTCCAGTACGTTTAGTCTTATTTGATGCTTTTATAAGCATAGTTTACCTATAAAGGTTTTATATTGCTTCTTGTAGACAGTTATAAGTATAGCTTACCAGAGTACGTATTCTCAAGCGCGTTTACACTTTTTCAATACTTTTATAGGACACATAAGCTTATACTGTGCTGTTAATTTGGACTTATAGACGATAATTAGTTAACGTATAAGAACAGATGTACTTGTAGGCCAAGCTCCGTTCGTGCTATTATAAGCGTCGTAGCAAAAACTAGAACCGTTAAGAGAACGTTATTAGTGTTGTAGGCCTATAAAGTGTGCTCTCTGGGATAATTTTGTTGCTTGGGTAGCTACACTACATACGGGTATACTCCGAAGAGTCAAAAAATATTCGGAATTTTTGTGTGTTCCCCCTACATAGCATCTGGACGTCAATTCTCGGGTCGTTCGAGATGAATCTCTATCGTGAATCTGCATGGAATGACAGCGTCACTTCTATGGAATCTCCAATAGGAATTCATCTCGTTCGCGAACGACAATTCACATCCTGGACTGAGATTTTAAACGGTAAAACCTACTGTTTATGACGTGTTTCGGTATTGTCAACACCAACATTGTAATGGCGGCCGAGTTAAAAACAATACTTATATTGTTCAGTACAAAGTAAATCTATATCGCATTCGAATATGGCTGTATAGGCATGTGTACCTAAATTAAAATAAATTAAAAAGAAACATCGCACATCAAAGGCAATGGCTTTAGCTTTACCGAGGTGAATAGAGGCTCTGTCGCGCAAAAACAGAGCGCATATACTCGTATTATTTTTTCCAGACTAATAATGCTATTTCTGACGTGTTTTAGAACAAAAGACTCGTAAACAATATAAAATAGATGTGCTATTGGCTCAACAATAGTCAAAGGCATTACTGAAGCCATGGGTAAGTTGTTAACAATACGTGGATCAATTTCACTCAGTTCACGGTAATTTCCACCCAGTTATCTGAAATATTATTTTCATTGTATGATTAAATTAACTATAGAATTTTATTAATGTTTTCAATAATAGGTCCACGGAAATTGAAAATACGCATTATTCTAAAGTACTGTTACGCCAGAATAGTTAACAACAGTACCAAAAGAATGTAAGAATAACCTATATCTATAAAAATAAAATTGACTGGCTGATCGATCCGAAATCGCTGGATCTTGGGACTTGACATTTGGAGGGAATATTCCTTGAATATCCTAAGGGTGCAATAAGAAGGGACTTTTGGAATTTATTCCCCTAAGAGGTTGAAATAGGGGGAGTAGCTCTGCTGGAAACTAACTCTACGCGTACGAAGTGGCCTCTCGTAATTGATATACTATACTCGCAAGCAACGTTTATATGAGCTGTCACAGGAACCACCCTAGATTGACCCAACTATAGGCAACGTCGAATATTTCCTGATGACATTGCCATGGTATGCGCTTGAGCGATCGACGTTCGTCCTTGAAGTTATCCTCAATCAACGTCTGACGGAGATAAACTATCATAAATTACTATAGATTACTTTATTGATACGCTGATAATGACGTTGTATGCTAATTAGCCTCATGACGAGGTGAGAAATTAAGGGAAACTAATATCTCTTAGAATTATGGCTGCTTGTAATATATAGAAATTACTATAAATAGGTATCAATACGGATTAGTTGAAACACCTATCTATAGTAGACAGTCTTAAGCTAGCTTGTCTATACCTATCAATGTAGGGTAGATCGTCAAGAACTGGCCACTTAAGAAATTGGATTTAGTTATAATCAATTTTATATTCAGTAAAGATAGGTAGCTCAGCGCCGTTCGTAAAGATAAGTAGGAACTTTAACGGTATTCCGGGTAGTATTTTTGGAACTAGGTATTGTAATTTAATGGTAGAATTTACACATATTATTGCAAAGTGACAGATGATACACTGTAAACGAAAGAGAAACTTTCCTTGTGCCTCAATTCCAATTTGGTTAAGTTGTGGCTGTATATGAGCTGTCAAAACCTAACAAGTTCCAAGCAGCAGCAGAGGACAGACACGCACTGCTAGATCAAAGGAGTAGTAACTCAAAATACAACTGTATTTAAAAATCAACTTTAGTACAACTTCTATGCACTTAAAACAAAACTAGCAAGGATTTTGAGTTGATACTTTTCAGATCTAGCAGTGCTTATATGACTCCTACAGCTCTATCTCTTTCACTGACTTCCACTTGAAAAACAGTTCCTAATAAGATTTTCTGGGGTTATTCTACAAGTTGAAGCAATACGTACCGAAAAGGTACATGGTCTGCCACGAAGACGTAGTTTAGCGAATACATGGCAGCCAGCAGGCCTGGCAAGCACCAGAGCGTCACCGCCCATCCTTGGTACAGTCCAAACGCTCCCAGTGAGTCCAGGGCCAGTTCCAGCGGGGGATCCTCCTTGACTTCATCACCTGCCCTGCAGAAGAAACACTTCATCACTTCATCATGTATTAAATTTTAATGTTCTGTGGGATGCTTGCTTGCCGAAACGTAACGAAAGCATGATTGATTCTGTGGTTTTATTTGTGATCTAATTTACATCTTAATAACGTTTTGTTAGGCTTGTATAGAATCAAGACGCTTATTTACAAAAATCACAGTCTTAAAGCATTTAATTGTTTTCTTCAGTGTGGGGACTGATAACGCCAGATACATGTTCCAAGCGTTGGTGTCTTGTGGCTTGTGTTTATATTCCTTGCAAAGGTATAGATATATTGTCCCTTTGCCACCAAATACAAGTAGATTATAAATATTTACATGAACTCTGTCGTCTTATTTTTATTGACATGGAGTAGGCAAACCAGCACATAGGTCACATGATGGTGAGTTCACTCTGAAACCAGACAATCTCAAGGCTGCAGTGCATAGCTAGCCCTAAGGACAGGAACACTGCTGTTTGGCGGCAGATAAAACCCTTCACAAGGTCCTTGCACCACTAACACAGCAAAGCTATTCATCTCCGAAGCAGCCAAAGACTTACTTCACTTTGCTTTATCTCATCTTGCTTACGTTACGGTAGTGCACTGACAATGGCATCGCAGCTAATATGACGTCAACCTTATGATTACGATTTAGAATACAAGATTGGAGATACGCTAAAACAAATTTGGAAAGTTTCAAGGGTTTTGAGCATGAACCATTAATTACACTGTTTATGATTTAGTACGCACATTCTGTCTCGCCATGCAGTCTCGACATGCACGATTTATAATTTGAAACCACACGGCGAGAACTATAATAATTATCTCATAAACATAAGACAATATCCCATTGTATCCATGCGATCTAAAACATCTCGAAGAACACATGCATAAAGAACACTTGACACCCACATTAAAATTTATTGTACGCTAATTTCACTGTTTCATAAAGACGTAAAGATTCTGAGGACTTCGCTTTTCAACTGTTTTAGAAATAGTAACCATAGATAATTTAAATCACCAAACAATAATAGAACAATTGACATGTTTAATAGCACCATCAAGTGGCAGTGATAGATTAATATTTACATTATTATTGCTTCCCTACGACGATTTTAAATCCGTTTTCATACCGATCGACACGGTTGCGTCGCGCGGGCTCGACATGGCGACTCCGGCGCAGCGCGCGAGAATTCATGCGCGCTGATAACAATATTTTTCATATCAGGGATTCTCTACGGGGCATTGAAACTGAAACGTAGGCTGAAGGTGGTTTCAGACAACTCGGTGAATCTTTTCTAAACGTTGTTTTTTCTTATGTTTTATGTACGGGGTAAGTAAATATCTATAATTAAGTTTAAACACGACTTTTCTGGCTTAATAAACTTTTTGAGAACATCTGATAGTGACAATCGTCCATCGGTACATACATAGCGGAACAGCTGTAGACACCATACAAACTAAGCCTTTTTCAAAGGGAAACCTGAGTTTGATCATTGCAAGTATTGCAACTCTTTGTGATATTGCAGCATTGTGTGGACAACGTGTTTATGCACCCGTTCACATAATGAATTGACCGTGCCGGTACATTAAGCAGGTGATTTGATACCTGTGCGACAAGGTACAGTCAACCAATTTGATTCCTAGACTACTAACGTAAACGTAGGTAAGATACTTCTTATGATTTGGTTTAAAACGTCACGATGACATAGTACATAGTGGCCTAGGACTTAAACTGGTCGACTGTACTATTGTATGACTGGTATGAAATAATGTATTATAATAATTCGGGCACGCGTGCCTCAACCAGATAAGGACGTGAGTTCGAAACAGGGTCACGCCTTTGGGATTTCAGGGGAGAATAGGATCTTGTGCAGGTACTACATGGATCGTTAAGGCGTTAACCTGCCGCCAATCAGCTGGTTTTTGTTGATGCATTAGAAATTAGTCCTCACGGCTGGCAACGCATGTCACAAAAAAAACCATCCTCAGCACCTGGATGACTGGCAGAGTACCACCGCATGTTTCAAAAGAAACTTCTTGCCACTTACCACTGCACTGTGGAATCAATTGCCTGCAATGGTATTTCCGGACCGTTACAACATGGTACCACCTTTAACCCCCCGGGTGTTTCAGGTGTCCATGGGCGACGGTAATCACTTACCATCAGATGAGCCGCATTCTACTGCGAGCGGTGCGGGCTCCGTACGGAGTCGGTTTTGCATACAACGGTGACTCCAAGCATTTCCGCCACGAGCAAACCTCTTGAGGTCACTGTTGTAAGCTAAACTGAGTCCGTACGGGGCCCGCTCTACTCGCAGTGGAAGGCGGGCAATAGGGCTGCATATCTCCATGAAAAAATAACTGTGTATCATCTAACAAGATTGTGTTTTTTTTTTGCATAAGCGTCTTAATTCCGTACGAGCCTGTGAGAGGTGTGGACGTTGAGCCGAGCGTTACAAAGCTTACACACCAGTATACCACTCGATGTTCGCGCCGAATGCTCATTACAAGCGAATACTCTCAGTGGGGACGGTCCTTTAAGCATACATACATTTGGGGCACGTCATTGCAGTAAAAAAAAATTGAGCCTGCAGAAATTTTATAGCAAAATCACACATCGAGAAAATACTTGCTGCTACGACAGGCGCAAAAGATAAGTATCTCGGGCACCACCGCGACAATAGTTGTCTTACTCTCATTTTATGTAATGAAACGTCACGTCGGTACTTTTGACAGGCAATTATGAAATTTAAACTCGCTATGAAGATTTGAATTGTGTAACTTTTGTTTGCAACTTCATCTTCGCAGAATTCTTTATTCGCTTTCCCCTTGAACATTCCAGGTTGGTTGACCAAAGCCCCATTTTTTCCAAGATAATAAACAATATATTACAGAGATAAGTTTGCCTTTGCAGATTTTTTATATTAATTGTATTATTTTTTTATTATTTGGTACAATACAAACATACAAACGATTTACTGTAATTTGGTACAAATGGAAAATCGTCCACGTGAAATAACCATTCTGAAAATGGGTCAAAAGTAATAGTGTCTAAAGTGAATTTTGTCAAAATGTAATTGTGCTCAAAATTATTTACAACCAAATTTATTTTCGTTGTAAATGAATTAAGTCCCAATGGAATTTTGTCCATTATAAATTATGACCAAAATGAAATACGCACAAGTGAATGTAGTGTAATATCAATTAAGACCATATAATATAATATAAATTGTACAAATTTCAGGTAGGACGTATTTACAATTGGTCATATTTCTGAGTGTACGTAAATACAAATAGACATATTTTTTTCGTCCAATGTCATATTGGACAATTTTACCATGGGACATGATTCCATTTTAGACGTTTTTCAAGATGGACAATTTTCCTTTTTGTTGTATTTCAAATGGTCATTTTTCTGAACTGACGTATAATTTCAAGTGGACGATTGTCCATTTGAACCTAATGACAGTAAATCATACAAACATACATACATACCATATGCATACCAGGACTTGAAATAAATGTTATAGGATAAGAGCGTCCCTGCTATACCGGTCCAGAATATACTGTTGTAACTTTCCAATAATATGTTAGCTGGTTTAGGATTTATTAAGCTTTTAATGATAGGAATAAAGAACGCTGCCTTACGGTACACTTTTACCTCCCCTGGCTAAAATTGCTACAATTTGAGATTCTGAAACTTGATACCTATCCAATCCTCAATAACGTAGAATTATATTGCGTTAAACCATTATTCCAAACGAAGTATGAAAGCTATCTAAATAAATTCATGCTCTCTAAGCCACTAAAGCATTTCTCGATTTTCATTCAACGATTTCGACTTGTATTTGAAATATTTACTTACGTCAATTTTAGGACACCCTGTTAACGTATCAAATCAAATTTTACAACGATCTGTTGAGGCATTTTACAAGAAAGACGGAACAAACAAACATACACACTTTTACAGTGTAATCAATAAATTTCAAAATTATTATCTACAACATATGTAGGTGTAAGTATTCGTCAGCAATGAGGTTGAGGACATGATCGAATTTAGTTTTACTTTCAAATAAGTGTTTCATTATTCTGTCTTCTTCTCTTGGCTACATCTCAATTGTAGAGAGAATGAAACAGCACGAGACATCCAATATTAAAAATTTTTTTTCATTATGAGGTTGTTATGTTTGCTCAAATGTCCTAAGGCGGACCGGTCCTGCGTCATCATCACCATCTTCGTCCAAAAGGGATTAAGTTCGTATAGATTTCAATGTACTTTATTACTTTTTACCTTAACAGTGTTAACTAGTTATTTGAGAAGGCAAGTTAGTAACCGGCTCAGGTTAATGACCCCCACACGTGGTTACCGAACGTGCAAAAACCGCCCTTTTACTCATCTAACCACTTTTTATGGTCGACCTCAATGAATAAAAAAGAGAAAAAAAACTATAACACGCTTTATTGCCGACTAACTTTTAACCGCGACTCCGTTCGTGTAGAAAAGGTTTATTATTATTTTCTCGGGAACTAAAGCAACTATTCTATCGTTTCCAGGCTATAACAAAATGCACATTGTTCACTACAGGAGTTGATTCCACGTTGATTCGTTAAAAAGAAACAAAAAACACTAAGGTAAATGATAATAAACGACAAGCGAAACAAGTCCAAACTGGACGAACCTAGATATAAACTAGGTACGCCATTATTTTACCAGCTGACGACTAAGCACGAGTTACATTGCAACCACGCTTTCAATTGTAGTGGGGGGGGGGGGGGGGGGAATTGAACTTGGTTTCCGATCACGAGTTGACAGTTTGTCACTAGGCCAGCCACGCTTTTTAAAAACTTCTTAAAAAAGACAAAGAGACCCGATACTGAAAAACGGAACCCTTGTAACTTGTAAAGGTGCGATCCCACCGCTGCTTAAAATACGGCGACGGTACGGAATCGCAGTGACGCATCGTGTCCGTACCGTTTTTATCGCATGCCCTCCACACCGCTGCTTAACGGTGCGTGTATTACGGTGCGTCAAAAACGGCGCCATCTTGTTACTGTTACGTCTTTTGTTTACGCAACGACACCGTTTTTTAAGCAGCGGTGTGGGGAGGGTGCGTCAAAAACGGTACGCATACGATGCGTCACTGCGATTCCGTACCGTCACCGTTTTTTAAGCATTGGTGTGGGCGTAGGTACCTTAACATGACTTTGTTGCCGTCGGTTTATCCGTCTGTCCATCTGTCCGTCTGTTCGTCTGTCGGTCTGTCCGTCCGTCCGTCCATCTGTCCGTCGACCTGTCACTGTGTTCGCTCTGACGGGACTACTTAAACTCGCCGCTGCGATATTCACTCGTTCGTTCGTTCGTCTGACCGCGTTTTTGAGAGAATCACACACCTGCTCTGACAAAGTCGCGGGCAAAAATTAGCTACTAGAGATGGACCAACTATGGATTTTGCCAACTAGCCGACTAATCGGCGCTGAGGCGGCCGACTATTGGCAACGCCGACTATTGGTTTCGGCTAAGTTTGGGTGCAATCGTTAAAGTATAGATGAATTAGCGAGAGCGTGGAATTGCATATGTAGTGGTAACACGTTTTTACAGGCATTCTATATTTAAATTTCCTCTACTTCTTATACCATCAGCATAAAAAGAGTTTTGTTATATATTAAATAAGTAAGTACAAAAATAATGTCAGTGTCAAATTCTAAATGCTTTTATAATGCACTAAAATATACGAGTTATTTTATTGTACATACATACCTTCACGCCTGTAATCCCAGAGTGGGGTACGCAGAGCTATAGAATTTCCCACAACTTTACAAACTATTTTATTGGATACTCACAATTTTCAGAATTATTTTGTCTGGGCACGTGCCACTGTAAGTTACACAGTTTACAAAAATTATGGCAGAAAGTAACAGTAAATTTGGTCCGATTGAGAGTCAAAGGAAACAAATAATTATAACTGTCATAAATATTTTGACCTCGAACTAATGAAAAATTTAAATTCACCTTACACCGCTGCCCAATTCGTTGAAAAAGCTACAGTTGTTTCTCTCACGACTATTTATAAAATTATGACTGAGAGTAAGAGTGATAAATTCAAAGCAACGAAAAAATTCCTCTCTCCGAGTAAGAAAAAGTTACGTACGGTCCGTCGGCAGTAAGTAGGTAGATGATTTTGATCAAGAAGTCTATATAATTTTCATCTGTCCCATAAGCAATTTCCAACCTTAAAGATGATAAGTTTATTAAATGATGGCAACTAAAAGCAAAAAAAGGATATACTTATTCCACTTGTTCAGGGTAATCTCATTAAATTAAGAAGAAAACCTAAATGATTTTAATTTTCATGCGAACGGTACAACCACTACAGATGCAATTCCACGCTCTCGGTAATTCATCTATAACGTAGTACACACCTAAACTATTTAGTCGTAATTTTGGATTATTTAATTACTCGTATTCTACTGTACTGTGTACTGTTAGGCGATGGGCTTGCAACCTGTTACTAAAACGCAAAATATGCCTATTTGTGCAAAATGTGGTTAAGTACTGAATTATCAACAAGTTTTTAAAGTTGTAGGTAATTTTGTAGCTCTCCCTACCCCATTCTGGGATTACAGGCGTGAAGGTACGTATGTATGTGTAATTATTCTATATGATGAAAATACAAAGTTCCTATTTTTGAATGACGATTATTTGTTGTACTTAAGTTAAATACCTACTTGAAAATCTTGAAATAAACTTGAAGTAAATGTTGGTGATTTATTTTTTGGTTTCCAGTAAGTCATGAAGTGAATTGATTGTTCGGTATGTTTAGCCAACTATTCGCTGACTATAAATCTGGCCGGATAGTCGGCGGCTAGTCGGTACATCTCTATTAGCTACCCATAAATGTGGAAAGGACCGCCGCCGTGTCGCCAGTTTAGTCCACATTAGAGTCGTTAGCGTTTCCTTATTAGGCCTGCTGTTACGTGGGTATAAAGTGGTCGTGCCATTTTAGGGCATAAGCGTCAGCTGAATCTAGAAGACTGTACATATTATGAAGCCGGTTTTTATTTTTATGGAGAAGGCAAAAGAGGACACAGGCTATATGATTGTAATTAGGGATCTGAGATCCATAGAAATTTGCATACTCAAGACTACACTATAAGACTGCAAATTGTCAACTCTGAGGAGTAATATATAATGCCTCTATGCTAAATGCTAATAATTTTACCGGTTGTCTCATCAAGCTATCTTATGTAGGATAATAATGCGAAAACTGCTGCTCGACGGTAAGTTTAAGATAAGATGTTGGTAGCCATCCGGACGGACAGTGCACAAGGTCTTACCACCACATAAGTATAATACAATACATACAAAATATAGGTGAAATTAAGATAGGCAACACTTTTATTTGCATCGGGGGTAGCAACGAGATGAGGCCAAGGCTAACATTGGTAGAAAGCTAATTAAGAAGAACGACCATTTGATTATCCGTCATGGAAAATCAGAATAAACAAGAATACGCAGTCAGTTGGCAAATTACAATAAAGAAATAAAAGCTATTAAGAACATGTTTTTTTGTAATCTAGACGGTTAAGAGGATGGTGCAGGAATTTTCCATAGAAATTGCGGTAACGTTTCTCTCCCCAGAGCATAGACCGATTTTTTACGATTTTTGTTTTATATATTATGAAAATCTAGGTCTGAAAGAAAAAAATCTTGTAAAGAAAAATGAGAGCGTTCCGCTTCACAATCCTCTTTTTAACAAAAAGCACAAACATATGAAACAAAAAGTATAGATTAAGCTTTGAAAATCCGACTGCTTCTGTAGAATGTGGATGCTGACCTCTGTAGCGTCAGGAATTCTGGACGAGCGTAATTTTTTTGAGTTGTGAGTATTTGTGAGTCGCGTATTTTCGGTCGCGTAATTTCTGCTGCATACAAAAGTCCTGCTGATTTTGCGTCGCCGTGTCAACCAAACAGGACTTTTTGTATGAAATTGCAGCAGAAATAACGCGAAAATACGCGACTCACAACTCAAAAATTACACTCGTTTGGCTTCACCCTAAGAGTGAAAAATACTTCGTTTGGCTTGGTTCGGTGCGACTTGGCTAGCTAGGGAAGAGACCCTTAGGCCCTATTTTTATGTTGATATTGCCAGTGTTGCCACATAAAATAATCATATTTAAGTAGCAACTGAATACTTATCCAGACCAAAGTCGAACACGCTTTGTTTCTTATAGAAGCTCTTCACTTGTGGCATGATTTACTACGTATCGTATCTCCTTTCTCGTATGAAATTGGCTCCATGATGTGTTTTTGGCACTGGGAGCGTCAACCCTAATTAACAAGCGTGTACTCATGACCAATGGCCTGAAACTGGACTCCTGACCGAATGTGCGCGGGCGGAGCGTTGCTCTCAAGTACCAGTTAAAATCTAGAACACGTCTTTTTTTAGGGTTCCGTACCAAAATACTGAAAAATGGAACCGTTATAAGATGACGCGGCCCGCCGTCTATCTACCTGTTTGTCAAGACCTTTTCTCTCAGAAATGGCTGAAGCTGACGGGCCTATTTAGCGCAAGGCCTTTATTATTAAATGTTTGATATTTTCAAATTATATTTTTATTTTGATACTAAAATGAGTCACCGAAAGAATAATAGTCCTAAAAGTTATTCGTCTCATGTTATCATGAAAACTATCTTGAAAGCTCTCAAATTTTGTAAGATAATCATTTTTTTTTTTGGGTTATTCCCACCTGTTACCACTGGTAAAAACTGGGATTTTTTTTCTCATCTTTTACTATTTCTATTTTTTTTCCCAGTAGTTATCACCAAATATTTTAGTGGTAACAAATGGGAAAAATATTCTCAGTTGTTACCACCGAGTAATATAGTGGTAAAAGATGAGAAAAAAATCCCAGCTGTTACCAGTGGTAACAAATTGGTAGTAACAGGTGGGAATATCCATTTTTTTAGATTTTCAAATTCGGTTAAGTACTTTAAATATTTTATACAAATAAAACATATGCTCGAAACCTTCGGGGCTTGAGTCTGACTCATTCTTGACCAGTTTTGTTCTGCCGTGTTTCAAAGTAACACAATTTAAATGAATGTAGCATTTGCAGGAAGTCTGTCCGCTGTCCGTTTGGTTACATTTATAGCTCGTTAGGCAGAACCCAACGCAGAAAAAGTTTCTTAAAAAAAGTAGAACTATCTCTGTGCGTCAAATGACGTCAATCAATAGAACTTTGCCATTTTAGCATGATAAAAGAGCACTTTTCGCTTCTATTACATAATAGCTAGTGCCCGCGACTTCATCCGCATAGGTTTCGACTATCGTTATTCCCTCGGGAGCTTTTAAATTTTCGGGGATGAAAAGTAGCCTATGTGTTAATCCAGGGTATAAGCTATCTTCATTCAAAATTTCATCGAAATCTGTCCAGCCGATCAGCGTGAAGGAGTAAGTAATAAACTAACACACACACAAACAAACACAAACTTCTACTAGCGACCCGCCCTCGCTTCGTTTCGGTTAGTGTGAGTTTTCTCTAACACCCGTACGTATATAATTAGTTATACATAAAAACCTTCGTCTTGAATAACTCCATCTAATCATGAAGACCGCATTAAAATCCATTCCGTAGTTTGAAAGATCTAAGCGTACTATAAGGCCGTTGGAACCCTGACCCATCATAGAACTGTGTCAGAGTGACATTATGATTTAAATTGTAAGAAGTGTCAAACAAATTGTTTTATAACATCAACACGTGACATAGTTCTATAGGGTCTATTTATATCGGAATTCATAATGGTTTTTTCGCATAATGTATCATTTCGCGTTAAATCATTTGACCTAAAACGGTTTTAACAACAGAAAGGGTTTTATTATAATTATTATAAAAAAACTAACCTAACATAACCTAACCTGATCTACACAACAGACGTTTATTAAATTCTGCAATGCCAGTCTAAAAGGGTGTTATGCGAAATGGTTTTATGCGAAATGATACATTAGGACAAAATGATATAATGGATCGTGAATCATACCCCGTTCTACGGTGGGTCAGGGTTCCATTGTGCTGAGAGTACATAAGGAGGGACAAACGGCGGGAAGCGACTTTGTTTTATACTATGTAATAAAAAATAAGAAATTATTATGACGTGTGTTCCGTGAATCGCAAGTTTCTCAGACCCCTTTACGTTGGCCTTTGACGGGTTCGAACCCGCACCGCCAGCTGCCCATGCACCGCGCCAATTGGGTCATCGACTCCCTGACGTAGGCTATTTCTGTGAGAATAGGCGTAAAATTAGCCGCAGTAATAATAGCTATGCATGTGCCACACGGGGCTGAAGTAAGTAGGGACATCACACGGCCTGTTTTAGCACTACACTATTTATGCATTACTGAGTGAGGCTTGTGGTGTCTCTAAAGAATCCTGGAGATCTTCTGGTTTGCATGTGCCTCACGGGACTGAAGTAAGTACGGACATCGCACGGCCTGTCTTTACACTACACTATTTATTCATTACTTAGTGAGGCCTGTGATGTCTCTAAAGATCCTGAAGATCTTCTGGTTCGCATGTGCCACACGGGGCTGAAGAATGGACATCTCGCGGCCTGCCTATTTACACTACACTATTTATGCATTACTGAGTTAGGCCTGTAATGTCTCTAAAGAATCCTGAAGATCTTCCGGTTTGCATGTGCCACACGGGGCTGAAGTAAGTAGGGACATCGCACGGCCTGTCTTTACACTACACTATTTATTCATTACTTGTGTTGCCTCTAAAGAATCCTGAAGATCTTCTGGTTTGCATGTGCCACACGGGGCTGAAGTAAGTAGGGACATCGCAGGGTCTGCCTTAAATTACACTATTTATTCATTTCTTAGTGAGGCTTGTTGTGATGTCTCTAATGCCTCCTCTAGACGTCTGCAGATGCATCAGCAGATTAGTGTTAAGACGGGGGTTATTGTGTATTAAAAAAATATTGTTGGCTTTTTTTGTTAATTATCATTAGGTTTTTATTTCTGATGTGTAAAAAAATTATCACTATTGACACACGTATAAAGCATGTTTCATTTTCTTTGTGTTCGTACGTTAAAAAACGCTGCGTTTTTAAATTTATATTCAAAGTGCCAAGTGCTTTTAGTCACGGTTGTATAGTGTATTTGTCACCGTAATACCATACTACGATCAAGATTTAGTGTTATTTGCGGGCTGAGTAATAATATTAATTTATTCCACGCGGAACGGCGCGGCGCCGGCTCCGGTGCGAGTGGGCAGGGCAGGTGAAGGATCGGACTAACAAACAACATTAGTTTCCTAATGTTATTACTCAATATACATAATATTTTAGTGATGTTATCACATAATCAGGTATCATCGTCAACACTATCATGTCAGCTAAAATACATGTACTCCTGAACCTAGGTTTTCCCCAATCCCCATAATGGCGTTGGCGCCCTTCAACGGGTCGATATTTGAGAAATCGACCGCTTGGAAAGAGAAAATAAATCGCATGCGAAGGATCGTCACAACCAACCCGTAACATTAAAATATGCTATTTACCGTGACGCGTTCAATTTCTAATTTTTTCATGACCAAACATTTTTAGTTGTTGATCTTCAAAAATTGTCCTACAGTACAAAAAGTTCGGAAATAAGTGGTTCCATCCTTTGTTTCCACCTCCGTCGGTTAAAGTGGAATTAAAATGAGATATAAAATGGCCAAATGTGTGATTTATTTCGGCACTTGCATGTTATACTTTTGTTTGTAGCGGTAAAATAACCAAATTGGGCAGTTGCGTGTGGGCAGTAAAAATTATAAATTGGTCGGTAAGAAATCTCCCTTACTCATCCAGTGTCATGTGAAAGCAAAATTAAAAATAAAAGATAAATTCTTATACGAAGGAGGAGAAAAAACTCTAAAGGTTAAATAATTGTTAAATACAATCCTAACACTTTTTCCCCGTATTGTAAAGATCATGGCATATTGCAATTCTATTTAAGCACAAAAATATCTTGAAATTAAATGTCACTTTATTGTTGAAATTTACTTAAAAAGGTACGTACTTAAACTCTTTTTATTTGTTAATACAAAAAACAGCCTTGGATTAGACCAATTAATGGTTTAATTATTTTGTTCAGCCTGATAAGCGTATTTAAATGGA
This sequence comes from Acleris cristana, assembly GCA_948252455.1. Lineage (NCBI taxonomy): Eukaryota > Metazoa > Arthropoda > Insecta > Lepidoptera > Tortricidae > Acleris > Acleris cristana. The sequence continues at coordinate 1,421,430 of OX411783.1, read as the reverse complement.
CGAGGAAGCCGGCTAGCAAGACGCAAACATCCTGTCTCTATCTGTTGCGGTTGGGCGACAGCAAAACAAACAACACCCACGTTTTATTAATATTATGTAAACATAACAAAAACACTAACTTTACCGACCCAACGGAGATCCTTTGTTTCTGCTGGTACACAAACAAATTTTGCTTGCAATACCTACTTATTTTTAAACTTTTCACTGAGGTTGTACTATTACTTATTCTGTGGTTAAGGTCGTTAAGGACGAAACGTCAAATTAAAATAAAATAAAAAGAGAATTATAGACTTATTTGAACGCCTTATCGCGTGAAAGCCCGTTTTAATATGGAGGAGAAATGTAAATGAAAGAGGAAAACTTAATTTGACGAAACAAGGCAGAAGGTTAATTTCGCGTAAAAGTTGGCAAAGAATGGACAAGAGTTCAGATGGCTTAGTATACGCAATAATATTACTTACTCTATTTCAATTAATATTGGTTTTATTTTGAATCTTTAACTAACTTAAAGAATAGTTTAATCGTTTTATTACCGTTTATATTGTTCAAAGTGTTGCCTGATGCATGTTTATCAGCACTCGGCTGAAGCCTTATGCAAAAATAAGTTAACCCCAATACTGCAAGGTGCGTCACCCTGTTATAATTAAACGTGATTATCTATTCTAACCGCCCATGACACACAATACAAGGAAACAAATCAAAAACCAAGCTAAATACTAATAAAATAGAGAACATAATCCCTGTTTACCAGAACGTCCTTACGCTTTTTAACACTAAAGGCTGAATCTGAATATTCATGAGCCTGATCATTCTCTGGCGCCACCATGTTAGCTTATGTAACCAAAGTTATATGCTAATTCCTAGGTTAGACTAAACCTTAGGTCATTGACTCCAGTTCACGTCACGTGGCTATGTCGTTGAAGTTATCTAAAGTGGGGGTTAGTGATCTAATGCTCGTGTTAATAATCAGAAACACTTAGCGATTCGTCTGACCTAAGGTCTAAAGCTATCTAGAAATCCGTATTATGTAAAACCGTGTTCGAACATTGTGTCACTCCTCATGAAGTCTCCATAGCGGTCTCTTTCGTAAGTGCGAAGTTTTGTTTCCTATTTCATTTGTCCGAAAATTCATTAGTTAGTAAATCAGTTTTTTTTAATCTTTTCAAAATGCTTAAAGAGGTAGGACTAGGAAGAGGATCAATGGAACAATGAAGGAAAGCTTAAACGATACACAGAAAAAACTGATTTCCTAACTTTCCTAAGGGAGTTCGAAACTTAAGAAATTCTTTTCATTTTTCATTTCGCAATTAAAAGAAGAAAGGAAACCTAGGTAGCTTCACAAGCACAAGTTGAATCTGGCGATCTGAGGGCTTATTTTCTAACGCACTCGCAATCGCAACCGGCTTCAAAGTGGAGCAATTGTTTTCATTTTGTATGCAGACAAGCCTTCGATTTTCAAAATGAAAACGATCGTGATTGCGAGTGCGTTAGACAATAAGCCCTCAGGTTACTTAAATGTGTGAAAAAACGAACGCGCTGCGCTGTGTGGAATGACATTGGCAACATGATCCGAATTTTAGCCAACATCTGATGCCTTAATGTGGTGGTCGCCACTTGAGAATATTGTAATTGAATCTACCTGTTACCACGCCAAACTCTTTTTTGCCAAACTATGTGGTCGCGTCGGTGATCTAGAAGTCCAATTTGACAGATTTTAACAGTTTGCAGACCTCTCTGAAGTTCTGTTCGACTGCTCGGGCGGAAGCACTACGGCAAAGGCTCAAATCCCGTAGCATTTTTACAGAAACCGGTTGTTAGGAGCTTTTGGAGGTGAATGCAAATTCAGGCTGGCGGCGCCTAGTGTGGAGCGGGCTTCACGTGACCGCTCTCACCCGGCGGGGGGCGGTCGGGTGGGAGGGGGACGGGCGCTCGGGGTGCGCCGGCGCCGGCTGGAGACCGCGCGGCGCGCACTCCCGCGCACGGTCTCCACCCGGCGGGACGCGCGCACACCGGGCCCTTATTTACAACTTAAGGGACAAAAAACAAAATTTATTGTAAAAATATACATTTAAATTAATTTGTGTGCGGCACTTTTGTTTCGGAATTCTACTTTCGCATTTTACATTACGTTAACTATAAACGTTTATTTACGTTTCCAGGCGTGCGTAACGTCAACAAATATTTAATTCTCGTAGTTTAAAAGCTAGGGTTGCCAATTCTGTTAGCTTAGGTTAGGCCTAGCAATTATTAGTTTTTAGAAATTGTGATTTAGAGTATAGTTTTGTTGCGTGTGTTGTGTCATGGCGGGTACGGGCGATGCTGAACGTGTGTGTGGTTGGGGCCGCTGGCAGGCTCGGCTGGCGCTGCTTCTGGCGCTACCAGTGCTGCTCACTGGCATGTATGGCACCAACTACGTCTTCCTTGCCGCAGACACCAAATATAGGTAAGTGATTTACTGAAAGGTTTGCAAAAGTCTGAACGTAATAACTAGTAATAAGTTATGTTCCGATAGTAAGTATATTGGTAACAATTAGGTATGTATTTTTACTAGACGCAGATTTTGTGTTGCCGCAAAAAAAGCTAATATCGTGTTTTTGTTTGACTTACCTACTTACAGAGTTCGTCACTCTCTGATAACTTTTTTTTTATTTTGATTATCGTATGACAAGGCCAAAACTTTTATGTATGCGATAAAAACTACTGTATCCAGCTAGGGCTTTTCGAAATGGCAAAATTATACTATCCAATTGTGATAAAAAATATATTTCTATACTTAGATCAATTCAATTTTATTACCACCTGTCATTATTGTAATACTACATTCTAGCAAATAAATGATTTATGATTATGATTATAATTATGATTATGAATAAAATACAATATAAATACCTACCTACTCTTTATTAAACACCAAAAACAAAAACACGAAACAGTACATTTTAATTACAGGTATATAACAGGCGATCTAACCACTAAATAGCGATCTCTGCCAGACAACCTTGGACAGAGAAATTACTAAGGACACAAATACATGGCAAGCGGAGTAAACTAATTGCTTTCGAACTCAAACTAAACAAAGTAAACTATAAGAAACACAAAATACTACCTATTTTCTTTCCCACTTAATTAAGCTCTGTGCTTAGGTACTATACTGTAATTCCACGTGGTGACTTTATCGACCCAAACAACATATTTTTACGGTTTTTGGGCCGGTTTTGTTTACAGTTATCGATTAAACATGAACAGTCTAAATGCGTTTTACGGCTTGAAATGTGACTGAATTTGACCCCCTTCCGATATTAATCTTAATCGAAACTACTTGCTCGTTTGCAGTCTCGATTGCAAATAAAGATACGGTTGCATTTTAAATAAACTTCAAGTTTCTTCCGTGAAGCTGATGGTAATCTTAAGTAATATTATTATGAATTAGGTAGGTACATTTTGTTTCTTTGACGTTAATTGTCATGTCAAAACAAAGTAAAAGTATGCCGTGAATTTCGGCGTCTCTCAAACGTAAAGAAAGCATGAAAAAAAAACATTTATCCGTGACAAACAGACAAACAAAAGGCTGAAATGGTTAAAGGCTTGTTGAAAGATACTTTCAATTTCCAATATCGTCCGATATTGACACTTTCCCATTTCCCATAAGAAATAGCATTTGAAAAACATGTTTTCCAGAATCATTGATAAAAACTTCATAATAGGTATTTGTTTAAATTCAGAAATAATTCAGAATACATTATCATTGAATGAACGTGCACAACGCATAAATAAATCTTTTTTGGGATCTTTGAACTTTTTTAACACTTAGGTCATATTGGTTTCCCTTGTAACTGCCTTACAACTAAGAACGTAGTTAAATCTTGGTGGTCGATAATTACCGACATTTAACTGTCGGAGAATTCCGATGGATGATCCAGGTATGATAGAGACGGAAGGTGGTCCTCAAGGGCCCATTTTACATTGTGTGATATTGCATAAACTTAAAGGTAAAAAGGTACTATATTACTAGAGATCCTCATATCTAGCGGCTTCGCCTCGCTGCAAATTTTCGACTTTCACAGTGGAATTTTATTATTTTCTTTCATTAAATTCTTGTCCTGATAACAACGAACACAATAAAAAAAGAATTATCCAATACATATATATACATTTCGGCAATTCATTTTTATTTATATTATAGATTTCAAGTCGGTAATTTACAATATTTTAGAAATTAAATTAATATACACCTACAAATAAACTTAAAGAAAAAGTATAAAGGTAAACATAGGCCAGTAAAAAAGCCTAACTCTAAAACAGGCTCGGTAAATATTAAAACGTACAAAAACACGATAAACATCGTGCGAATATCAACTATGTAGACGATTCCACGTATGTTTGCTCAACTTACTCCTTATGGTGAACGTCAAGGTTACGAGATGGTACCGCTTGGTTTAAAAATAAGACCTATAAGTTTTTCGTTTTGTATAACGTAAAATGAACTGCGGGTATAAAAATAACTTACACATTTTATTCCTTATTAGCGGCCTTTACACGTAAAGTTCGGACCGCGGGAAACGCCACGCGCCGTTCCAATCTTCGTTCCTAACCGTATTTTTTTACTATTTTACTATTACAGTTGCAATTACACGTACGGTTCGGAACGTAGATTGGAACGCAGATTGGTTTCCCGCGGTCCGAACTTTACGTGTGCAGACCGCTATTTTCTTTGACTAGAGGATGCCCCCGAACTTTGTAGTTGTTCGCGTTATAACTAGCTTCCTGCTACTCTATTTCTTCCCGTTGGGGGTCTTAATGCACCCCTAGGGTACCCAAAGAATATTATTTCCAAATTTTGACTCTTTAAGCTAAGTTCTGTGGTCTAGGGTGTGCGTTGTCCGTCGGTCGGTCACAAAATATTTTTATACCGAACAATTTTTTTTTAATTTATTTATGCATTTTTTTTTAGTATTACTGAAAATACATTTTATGTTATGACCTTGAGTGCCATACTCAAATATACTAATTGCATTACATTGTACAGTGGAAGCGGTAAGCAATCAGACGCAAAATGATATATTAGCGGCCTGCACACGTAAAGTTCGGACCGCGGAAAACGCCATGCGCCGTTCCAATCTTCGTTCCGAACCGTACGTGAAACTGCAACTGTAAGGCCGGCCGCATACATTCGTTTTCCGTATACGGTTTCCGAATACGTTTTGCGCATTCGGACATCCGCGGCCGGCCGCATACATACGTTTTCCGAATGCGGAAACCGCTGTCAGGTTTGGCTTCTTATCTGAGATTCTCCCTCCATACTGTTGTTGGTGAGGGCCGCAGGCTCCGCTTCTGCATTTGACTACGAATCCTACACATTCTCTTGAAAACGGCTTCTTGACGAGCGGTCGATCGACCGAGCTCATTCATACGAGTGACTTTGTTTGTACGCTCTGACAGATAACTTAAACTCGCCTGTCAATAATTCGTCCGTGGCATTGAAAAGCTTAAAAGAACAACATGGCGACAGGTTCACAAGTAGGTTCGATGCGGAAATGGGCTCATTTCTGTTACAATGTACGAGTATCTAAGCGCCACAAGCTTGCAAAAAAGTAGGCGCTTATTGTCTTGATACTCATTGCGGAAACCAGTAAGTAAGTGGGTATTAACGGTAGCTAAATCTGGCGCGACCCAGCCGACTTTCTCCGGGTCACAAGAGCCTTTGGAACTGCGTCATGGTTCATCAGTGTTCAATGGTTCATTCAGGTTAGCCTAGTTTGTACGCAGCGGTACTCGGTTCGATTCTCGGTAAAGGCAAATGTTTGTGTGATGAGCGCGAGTCTTTGTTGTTTTTTGTTTGTATTTAAATATTTATTTCTGTTTGTGTGTAATTGTCCCCTGATAAGTTATGTTGGGACTTGTGAAGGAAAACTGTTCTTTTCGACAGTTAAGTTGAATTAAAAATAAAATTAGGCACATTACGAGTACTCAGAGTCTTCACCAGTTCTCGAATAGCCATTAAAATGGCGATGAACTTTATTCAGCGAAGAGGTCCCAAGAGCAGTTCTTCGCCTCCCCGAGAAGAAATACGCAAGACACAAGTTGCTGGACAGTCTCCACTCCATGCCTCTAGGACAGTGGCTCCCATTTAGCGACCAAAGGCTAAGGATTGTTTTGTTGTTAGCAGAAACCACAAAATTCAAAAATAAAAACCACAATCGTACACTTAAATGTGTACTTTTTATCAGTAAAGCAGAAAAGCGTTAGAAAGTTGTGGATTATGGAAGTAATATCTTTTTACACCAAAATTCTTCAAGTAATTGTGCTTTCCCACACTTTATACCATATTGCTCAAAATAAGCTATAACTGGTAGTTTAATTGCAAAATTTTGTTTGGATCTTGTCGCGGCCTACTCTTTAAGTTCTTGCGGACCACTTGAGGTCCGTGGATCGCTTGTAGGGAACAACTGCTCTGGGGCAATATAATCTGGAAAACTTAGGATCAGATACCAATGATATATAACTATCAAATGAATTCCCGTTATAATGGTGACCCCTACTCTCAAAGCCGATATCACTTAAACGACGGGACCGATTTTCATAAAACCAAGCCAAGCCCTATGCGGATTAAACTAGCTATCTTTCAAAAAAAAACTGCGTCCAGACGAACATGTTTAAGTTAGGGTGATGGAGCCAGTAATGAACAAGGACCAATAATGGACACTTGATTCTTATGGTACAGAAGATAAGGGTTATTTATTTATTTTGGGACGATAAATTTATAACCTTTTGATCTTTTAATTAAGAGTTAAGTGTCCATTATTGGTGCCATCGGCTAAAAGTGTCCAACATTGGTGCCTTCACCCTATATCATCCCCTCTTTTTACATTGCGGGTTAAAAAACCATTTCTCATCTGCATCTAACTCCTAAAATCATCATCAAAGTAATCTATTTGAAAGGGATAAAAGGAATAATAGACCATATACAATTTACAAACAACAGATAGCTTTAACCCATCGAACAATACTTTATTATGCTAATAAATAGCATACGTTCTAATAAAGCTAAGAATAGTCTTGATAGCTGTTTAGATCTTTGTGCTCAGCTCAGACGTAATCGCCGGATCTGGACGATTAACCCTAGTTAAAGATAACACAGTTTCTTTGTGGATAAGCGTTATCATCGGTTAAATGCGCAATAGTTAAATGCCGTTGAAAGGGACCCCGTTTGTAATACATTGAAGCATTAACATTGTCGCTTAAAGTTCTTAGCGTTTGTTGAGCTTTAGTGGACTAAGAAACAGTTGCTAATCTAATTTATTTCCAGACTTAATAGGTCTTACATGAGCAGAAACTTAACTACGTCTTAGATATTTGGTAGACAGTCGTTTTCTTTGACTTGACATGATTAATTAAATAAATATCAGGGGAAAATGTCACACCAATTGACCTAGTCCTAACCTAAACTCTAAGCTTGCACTAAGTATAGATACAAGACGACGATATAAATACTTATACAGAGAAATTATGTAATTAGATACGTAGAAAACATCCATGACATAGGAACAAATATTCGCTCTCATCACACAAATATTTCTCAAAAGCAAAAAATAAATTTAGATTTAGTCAGAATTTCTGTATACCCATTTATTCGTGTTCCCAAGTCCCAGCTGAAGGAACGGAGGCAAAAATGACATTTAGAAGCAGGAACTGGCCGTCTACCGCCTGACCCATATCGCCCACGCTGACCACTTCTGGCCACTGACTCAGCATCAAGTGTTCTTCAACGTTCCCTTAAATGTTTAACCACATTCTATTCTCTACTGATTTAGTATTATTAATATATGGTGACTAATCTCATTAACAATTCAGAAATTGTTTGCAAACATATATTTACTAAATTGCCCGCCTAAAAGCGACATGCTAATGCTAATTCATGATAATCATCAAGTTTATTACCATATCTAATAACATTAGTCAAATGGACACGTAATTTATAATTGGAAAATACCTTAGTGAATTTCATTAAGAACTTGTTTTTTATCAAGCACTTTTTTTGTAGCGTCCGTTTAAAGGTAAATTCTGTATCGCGTCGTTGTGATTTAACCCCATAGCAGTTTCTTTGTAGTTTGAAGCAATTCGCAAAACTAAGCTAATCTACTACTACTTGTTACAAGAATAGTCAGCTCCGAGAAAGAACTAAGTAAGTAGGTACATACTGTTCTTTCCTCCCCAACTTAGTGCGAATCCGCTTAAAAGTATATACTTTACTTTACTTTACTTAGTCTTTGTACAGAGCAGCCAAGTAAAATTCATAATACATTGTTTTCGCACATTCTTACATGGAATGAAGCACAGTGCAGTGGTGCAACGCCCGTGCAACTAACTGTAAATTTCAGTAAGATGTAAAAGAAAGAAAATAATAACGGAGGCAGAGGTGCAAGGAGTCACCTGAGGGTCAGTGATCACCGCGACGGATAAACGGTGCCGGCCGTTGAAAAAAGAGTATATGCTCGTTTTTTGAAGGCCTCCAAGTAGTATTGGTTTGGAAAATATTGGAAATATAGACGCCGAGAGCTGATTCCACTTAAATAAGTAAGGTGCGTAGCAAAAAGGCTCGCGAAAAATGCACGGTGGTGGATTTCCAACTATCAAGAGAGTGTTAGTGTAAGTTGTGTACGAGTTGTACGAAGGTGGAATCCAGCGGCTGGTACCTATTAATCCGAATTCCTCGCAGTGCTCCGCGTTCTTGACAAAAAAGCAACTTCAAATCATTCTGAACTAGTGTCACTATTTTTAAAGCATTACAAACTAACATACGAGGCCCAACTTCGCGAATAAAATAAACGCTCGCGGATCTATTTTTAATAAGCAAGGATATCTTTCCAACACGCCAATGCGGAACACGATATTATTAGCTTATCAACACGTGGTCCTCACGTGTTAGGTATTTATAAAAGCTACGTTAGTCTACTATGCTACAAGGCCATTGCTCCGTGGCCTGTGAAGCCGTGGCAACACGTGGCCTAGATTAAATGACCTGCCGACCTGTGGGAGCACTGTCCCGGACTCCATAAATAGGCCACTGATAGCAAACCAACGGTAACATTGTGGTAACACCTAATCTCTTGTTAGTAAAAATGGCAGATGGAAAAAAGATGCGGTGTTATTGGGGGCAAAATAAGAATGTAACCGTTCTTATAAATCAAAAAATAATTAAATAAACATAAGTTACTAAAGCCGCAAGCTCACTGAGAGAGGAGGTGGCGCGATGCGGCGCTTTTTCATACTAAAAAGCGTTCCTATTGGAACGAAGCCGTTTTTAGTATGGAAAAGCCGCGCACTGCGCTTGCGGCTTATTATTCTTAAGCGGGATGCTCTCACACTAGCCCGCAGGGGCAGAAAATTGCTCCCGGTTGCCTATACACATCACAATTACTGGAACATAATATGTAAGTATGTATGTATGTTTGTCCGCGATTATCTCGCGTTTTGATTTAAAAAAAATAATATTTTATGCGTTTTTGAAGGCGGGTTTTTCGTTTTATAAACCATTTTTTTTTAAACGAAAGGTTTATCTTAGTTAAACAGGTTCAACTTAAACATAAGCTAACTTAGAATATAAGGCCGTTGCTCCATGACCTGTGAAGCCGTGGCAACACGTGGCCTACATTAATGACCCGCCCGACCTGCGGGAGCACTGTCCCGGACTCCATGAAATAGGCCACTGATAGCAAACAAACAGTAACACCTAATCTTTTGTTAGTAAAAATGGCAGATGGAACAAAGAAGCGGTGGTTGTTGTTGGAGGTTTTCTGGAAGTTGATTACCTAGCTTTAAGTTTTAGTATCTTCAATACGTCTTGTATAATTTTTAGGGTTCCGTACCCAATGGGTAAAAACGGGACCCTATTACTAAGACTCCGTTGTCCGTCTGTCTGTCTGTCCGTTTATCTGTCACCAGATTGTATCTCATGAACCGTGATAGCTAGACAGTTGAAATTTTCATAGAAGATTTATTTTTGTTGCCGCTATAACAAAAAATACTAAAAACAGCATAAAATAAATATTTAAGGGGGCTCCCATACAACAAACGTGATTTTTTGCCGTTTTTTGCTAATGTTTTAGATAATGGTACGGAACCCTTCGTGCGCGAGTCGGACTCGCATTTAGCCGGTTTTATACTATGTATGAATGTAAAAACTTTATTGAATATAAATAGTTAGAAGACAGATTTGCAACAATAGCGCTAAGGATCAACACTACATATTTTATTGATTTAGCCACAATTTATTTAATCTTTCCTTTAATAAGTGATGTATTTGCCTAATTAATTTAATTTTGTTGATTGCCATAATGAATGTTTACTTATTATATTAGCCAAATAACTGTAGTCAGCGTCAAAAATCTACGCATATTTGAATATCTGAATATTTTTATCAATGTCCTTATCAATATAACTGTTGTCAGTATTGTTGTGTTGTATATTGTATGGTCGAATATAATGCCTATATTATTAACTCAGACCGTTCTATGAATAATATTTAAATTGCAAATTAACAATTTGACTTTATTGGACTGCGGCTGAACATAAACATAAACGCGGTGACATGGTGAAAGTTACATTAATCCACCTTCATTTTCAATATTTCTCATAGCTCTAGAGCTGGTGACTTGATTTTGAGAAGGCATTTTAAGACCTATGAAGATTAAGAAAAATCGACAAGTGTGAGATTGCCTCGCGCACCCAGGGTTTCTTACACACAAATATCGATTTCATGTGATATAGGTAAAACTAGAAAAAAGTAGCAATTTTTATCGTTAGCTCCCCATACACGATTCCATATCATCGTCCCTAGGGGTCCTGGAAAAAATCCGTGAACCCAAAAGTTTTAGCAAATTTTGCATTCTACAATACTGCAGAACCATTATTAGCACTAGAATGAACTTTAACAACATTAAAGGCATAAAACCGAAAAAAGTGACAGTTCTCCAAGAAACATAGAGCCGAAGTGACGAAAAATTTGGGTGATCATGACTATGTGGTCCTTTACAACATATCAAAAAACCATAAACAATGGACGTTTTTTAGGGTACCGGAACAACGATTTACTAAATGTATGACCAAAAGTTTTCTGTGGGCTGCACCTTATCCGGTATACCTTCCGGTTCAAATTTTGGAATGGCGACAGGCAGATCCGTATTCTGCAGGGTCAAAACCCTCTGATAACGTTGTCACCCCACCTGTTACATGATTTGCCGCTTGCATTCTACTTTTCAAAAATGTTCCTAGACTATACAAACCGATTAATATAATAAAAAACAAAAAAACCGCCTTCAAAAACGCAAAAAATAACTTCTACTACTAGGTACTTAGTAGTAGGTACCTATCCTATTAGGTTAGTCCAACTGAAGTCGGCTTTTTGTTGAAAATATTGTGGTCGCCGACTTCAGTTAGACTAACCTAATAGGATAGGTACCTACTACTAAGTACCTAGTAGTAGAAGTTATTTTTTGCGTTTTTGAAGGCGGTTTTTTTGTTTTTTATAACATTTATTTTATTTTACACTTTTTAGTGATCATAATAAGCTTATGTAGTCCCACTTCTTAGTTGATATATGAAACTTTAAGACATTTCAAGCTCGCCGCAAGCAACGCCGCGGGAAAATCATAGTCATTTTAAAACAATTAAATGTGCTTCGTTGTAGTCGCTCAACTATCTTAATCGAGATATCTGATCGCCACCCTTGAAATCGGTACCGTTGAGGAGTTCCGGTGGCCATCCGTGGTCTTCATCATCAGTTCCGCTTCACCAAGTGACACTTTCTGAATGCAAATGCTACACTTGTTACTAAAAATACTAAAATCGCTATATGTTTGCATACAATATTTGAGGAGTTCCCTCAATTCCTCACTGATCCCTTCATCAGATTCAGATTTGGTGACAATGGGACCACCTCGGAAGTATACTCTATCAAACCAAAAAAGAATTTTTAAAATCGGTCCACAATTGACGGAGTAATCGGAGAACATACATAAAAAAAAAAAAAAAAAAAAAAAATACATACAGTGGAACGTATAACCTCCTCCTTTTTTGAAGTCGGTTAAAAATGTACGTCTTAAAGCATATTATTAGCAGATGTCTCAAATTTACAAGAAAAAGCTGAAGTTTTTTTTTAAATGTAACTAATTTCCTAAAATACCTTCTCTAAATAATGTCACCAGCTCTCCGCCTATGTTAAAGTGCTCTCGCGCCGGTTTCAACTGGTTTTCGCGAAGGAACCTGTTCGGGTTCCGCGGAACCCGTTTAAGGCCTGTTCTGGGCGTGAGAACACTTGTATACGCATAATTAAAGTGTTCATAGTCCGTGACATACGGTGCGTCAAAATTTCATATATGATCATATTATATAGATAATTGTAGGGGATGAAAGGGTTAAAAAAAGATAAAATATATGTATGGCCGGATTTACACTTGTAAGTTATTACGTAAGTTTTGAAACAAAGTTATATGCAAGACAGAGATGCAGATATTTGCCTTCACTCTTACCCATAGTTGTGTCTCAGAACTTACAGTAATAACTTACAAGTGTAAATCCGGCCTATGTACGAGTAGTGAGTCTAACTGCCGCACTCAGAGACGTCAATTAAATTTAATGCTTGATTAAAGTAGCTGCTGTCACTTTCTTTGCTATAGCAATAGAATAAGACAACACGTCACTAAACAAGCATTAAATTTAATTGACGTCTCTGAGTGCGGCAGTTAGCCATAGAAGATAATCCATACTTTATAATTAATAATTAAAAAGTAATATAACCTACAATAATTTAATAAGGTAACGCTAAAAAACAAGTATCTACCTTGAAAATTAATTGTAGTGCTGTTTTCTGACCGACTGTACTCTTTTTGCATACTAATTGAGACCCAAACTACTAACCGAAGTCAAATTCGGTGTGACTGTCGCCACGTTCTGACTCCATCACAATTCCATCATAATTATCACTGTCATTGGATAAACCATAACCATATTCCATATTCCATATTCCATATTCCATATTCCCGGTTCTGGGAATTTCATTTCATCGATTGTATCATTTAATCGAACGCTGTTTTCTTCTGAAACTGTTTTGTTTTCAAGATTAATTAAACATAAATAACGTGGGTTAGGTTAAGTTAGAATTGTGACTAGCATAAAAAAATACCCATGCGTCGAGAAATGCCTTTGGATGAAATGGAAATTCTGCGTGAAATGAAAATGATACGTTCCTTGAAAGATGTTTCGATACATAATAGAAACTTTACCTGAAGCAACAAGGCTCATATTTGCTTATACCAAAATAATAATAATAGTAGGTACCCTTATTTTTTGTTTTAACTTAAGTTTTGTTATCACGCGTTTATCCAGTAATAACCAGTTCCGGAGCCAAGCGTGGGAAATGTAATCAATAGTATCAATTAAATATTTAGACTAGACGGTTTATCAGCATGCCAAGATGCGCATACGCCGCCTATTCTGCTCTTCTAAGCTTATTAGCGGTATCCCAAATTCAATAACCAAAGCAGTTTTAATTCTCTTCTGTTAGTAATAAGGTTGATATTGCTACAGGAGCTTTATCTGAGATACTGCCTATTGGCTTAGCAGGGCAGTATAGCTGTTATCATCATTCATCATTTAACTTGAGACTTAGGCTTTTGTCGGTGTTGTAATTGTCACTTTTCTCGGTTCTCTGCCAGATTTTTTACTTCCTCATACGATACGACTTTTTGTGATTTCCATTACTCCTAAACTTGCCTTCCACACCGCAGTAGGCTATGGTGGGAGAAACTAGGAGACACTGAAACATTGAAATTATGCAGTAGGGTCGTTCTCCTCTATTCCTACATATGATACGTGTATAAAGCCATTAATAAATAACTCTGACTTTTTTACCTATACCTATACCTATTAAAAAATTTCAAGGTCATTAAAATTTTTGAATGACTTTAAGTCAAAATAAATCTTAACACTAGTATTTTATAGCATGGAGAAGGTAAACGAGCTCATGGGCCACCTGATGGTAAGCGAATTGCAATCTCAAGACTGCGATCTAACAATGTCAATCTCTAGACTTCTATACAACATCAATTGCATCCTATAGGTGCATGCGCTAGTCCTCGTGCAGTCTAAATATCTCGGGATGCAAGTTTGATCACTTTCATCGTAAACAATCGTACGAGTAGATAGTTTTTCAACGAGCGACCCAAGAACCTCTGTCCAATACATTTGAAGTCACAACCTTCGGAGGGAATGTAACTAATCCAGTACGCTTTTCGTACCTATGTAGTTAGTTTAGTAGGAGGGTCCAAAGTTAAAAAAGTTGCTTCAATCAGTGATAAACTAACTGGATGACATTATCAATTGTTTACAAAACAACAGGGGATCATGTCACACTAGTTGACCTAGCCCCAGACCAAGCTCATCAACTTGAAAAAGAAAACTGAAAACAAAAGAATTCGATGCTTTGTTCCAATATAAAGGAACTGCGCAAACTGACTATAACTATCGATGACCTTGATTATCACAACCTTAATATTTTAACTACGTAGGAATAACGAACCGAAACAACACTCATGTGTTGTGTTAGACCAGTTGCAAATATTTGGCCACATGTTTGCACGTGACGCTTTCTATCTCAGCCTGCGCGTGCGCCAGAGCGGGACAGCAAAAGAACTCGTGTAGATAGATACTTGAGACTTGAATGAGAATAATTGGAAGATCGCAAACACACCCGTTGTTTACTAGCGTTCGTAATATAGAACAAAAGAAACTTAATCACAATTAACTTCTGGGAACAATACAATTGATTAATGACCGTCAGAATTAAGACACAATATAATTCAAAAGTAAAAAAAAAAACTGAAAGCAACACTATAATACTATCGCTCTACACGAAAAGGCTGTAGATATGGATTTTATAGACTTAAGTATATTACTCCACCTCATGAACCGTGATAGCTAGGCAGTTGAAATTTTCACAGAAGATGTATTTCTGTTGCCGCTATAATAACAACTATAAACAGAATAAAATAAATATTTAACGGGGGCTCCCATACAACAAAAGTGACTTTTTTTGCAGTTTTTTGCTAATGATGTATAGATAATGGTACCTTTCGTGCGCGAGTCCGACTCGCACTTGGCCGGTTTTTTATTTATTTGTAATCTTAACCGACGAGATCGCGACAGAGCAACTATTAAGACGGTGTATTTTTTTTATCGATCAGTTAGATCCATTCCCTAAAGTCGATACTCATTTTCCGCGTAACAATGATTTCATTTGTGATTTTACTCGGCTGCATTTTTCCCCTTTAATAATTCTAAGCACACGCGTTTTTTACATTGTAGCTTTTCCCAGTCGCATGTTTGCCCGTTTCAAATATCAAATTCACAGTGTCGACGAAGCTCTGCTACCGCGGAGCTCCTTTTTCTGGGTGCTTTGGCCCTTCGAGACTGCAAAGAAACTGACATATCCTAAACCTAACTACATATTCCGTTGTAATAACTATATCAATTTGTGTGGGATTGATCCCCCGATATTATTATTTATTTATCTGTTTATTACTTGCCATGTATTTAGGATTTGTATTTTTTCCATAGGGTTTTTAATATAATCATACCAAATTTAAAGCTTGTATGTTTACCGTTATTAAGATACAAATTTAATTAAGGGATAATATAAAAAAAGAGATCCCATTTATTTATTTTTTATAATTTATTTTTGATAGAAAATCAACACATTTAGCAAATAAACGTTATCTCTTACGGTTCAAAGGATACAGCTCTTTAAAGTTAGGACAGACGGACGAACGGACAGGGTAAGCTTAATAATAGGGTCCCGTTTGACACTCTTCGGTTACCGAACCTTAAAAAAACTATTGGGCAGATTGGCAGATTAGAGATTTATTTTTTATGTATGTACTAATATACATTCCTTCACCTACGTCACTAAAAACAGTCAGCAAAAATAAAAAAAAACCTCGCTCAACCCAGCGCACAAGCCCGCACACACCTTGCGTTTTATCTGAAGTGTCTCTAAACGTTTAATCGTGTTACGGTGTCTGAATATGTTATCCCGCGTATTTTTCCACCCGTTCTATTTGACCCTGAACTTGCTAATCCATCCATTCCAATCCATTCATTACAATGTAATTTTTTGCTGGCATTATGTTAAGTAGGTACAGCTATGCTTTGTCACAAGCTAATGGAATTATCCGGACAAAAAAAACAATTGTAAAAACGTAAACATTCATGAAATGCAAGTTTAAACAGTGAATTGTTATTGATAATGGTTTTTAATTGAATTGCGTATTATTTTTATTCACTTCGAGATAAATGAGTCAGATTACACCGGGATATACCTAACGACATTGAGAAATAACAATTTTTTTTGTTGATTGTTGTTGTTATTGTAAGTAAATTGCTTATCTATGAATACAATGAATATCAACTACTCATGTTTTACAAGCTTTTTTTAACTTTACTTGTATGTCTTGGTATTTTGCAAGTTGATTTTCCAACCAACCAGTTTCCGTGAAGTTTGGAATATATGTGTAAACCCGATGACAATTCAATATTATGGTACCATCGAGCTGATCCGATGATGGAGTCGGAAGGTGGCGACGGGACGGGTGGGGAAAAGCTTGTCACATATTTTTTTTACAGTAACTTAATTAAATTGAAATTAACCGGGAAAGAGACGTAGTGCCCACGAGATTTGTATGATAACAAATGTTTGTCAATCGACAATCTATACTTTAGATGAATAAGCAAGCACTCGTATTTTTAGTGGAAGCTACATATTATAGTTTAAATACTCGTACTATGAATGAACTGTTTATTTGGTTATATACCTAAATATTATGTGACAAATATTTAAGTATTGGCCCCAATAACAGCTATTAATCAATTTGCTTTAGGGAACATTAAGTGGTACATTTAAAGTTATTATGTGCTGAATTTTCAGAATGTGAATCGGGCATTGATACAAGCGGTATCACTAGATATTATATATATAACAAAGTCCCCCGCCACGTCTGTCCGTCCGTATGTTCGCGATGATTTCAAAGGCTACTTAACGGTTTATATAAATTCTTATTATTAAAAATGATATTCTATAAAAAAAAAGAACCGGCGCGTTTACGCTTTATAGATTTATTTTTAGTACTATTCTCTACATTTTCTTGCATGTATTAAATATAAGACCGCATTGCCCTTCAATTATCTGCAAAAAAAAAACTGCATTGTGCTTAAATTGGAGGAAGAAGTTTTTGCTCTTATAATTTTGCAAGGCGCTAAGTCTTACTTAAACTAATAAAATCAATTAATTGAAAAAAAATCTCATCAAAATTCACTGTTTTCTGTTTTTTTTCCTTTGTACACACACATACCTAGCTGTATGCCAAATTTGAACTTTCTAGGTCATCTGGGATTGGGTTAGGTTTTTATCTATAGTCAAGAGCAATGAAAACGGGTCACTTTGTATAGAATTTCCATAGAAAGTAACCCGTTTTCATTGCTCTTGAGTGTATCTGTTAGTCAATCAGTCATAAGAAAGACGATTTTTGAACGCTTATTTAAAAATAGAATGACATAACTGAACGTTAAACAGCTTAGGCACGTCCATTATAATTTTAATTTATTTAGATCTTTTGCAGTCGTTCGTAGACGTCTGCAGAATGCAACTAAATTACGAAGTTGGAATAATGCTGTTGTACTGCATCATTGGATCATTGTGTTTCAATCATGTTTGAATTGGCTTTGGATGATTGCAGACCAAGAAGACTTTTTATTTTCCAATTTCCAATTTTTTTCGGAGGCAATGTACAACAAGAACATTTTAAAAAAGGTTCTGAAAAAAATCAAAAGCATACAATAAAAATAGTAGATTGTTCAACAAGGGACTAAAACAAGCCATAATGACACGAGATGTTTAGCCACGCGAGCGAGCCAGCGAGCGAGAGTGGCTATAGTTCGAGTGTCATTATGGTTGTTTAGTCTCGCGTTAAACACTCTACTTTTCACTTTGAATGCGAGGAAAAAAAACAACGTTCAGTGCCGGATTAGCCACGTACCTAGCAAGAGTAGCAAATGCTACGGGCCCCGCGCATCCACGTCTAACCCCTAAAATGTTAGTACTTACATCGGTATGCGTATGCGTGTACTCATATGCATCAGGGTTGACGATAAGATGAATAATCCAGTCGATATTCTCCACCAGAATAACCTAAAACAAACACCCACGCAAGTGCATATCTAAGTCGCTCAGTTGCGGAAAAAAGACCGCCACAACCTGTAACCTAAAACAAACCCAGGGGTCTCTTTATAGAATTTGCTACGGACCCCGATGGGCTTGCTCAATCCAGCACTGACGAAGTTCTATACACATTTACAATATTGATTATAAGAAAGTTTCTTACAAATTTGTTCCGCGGTTTTTTCTTTTCTTTTATTTATATTTTGTTAAGTGCCACTTTAAATGCTTGCATATTTAGCCAACAGGTTCAAACTTGAAAACTATTTTAAAACTAATTGGACCAAGCATAATTAAATGAATTCATCCTTAATATAATTAAATATATTCATATTCGTAATCATTAATCGTGTTTCACGAAATTAAATCATTTTTTTTTGTATTTTTTCACAGTTGTCATTTTGAGGTTATTTCCACGCGCTAAAAATTGTCTATACCACAGAATAAAAACTAAAGGCATAGAAACCGTACTAAATAGGCAGAAAATACATTATGGTTGACTTCCTTTTACTTATGGTTTTTATAGTGAGTTGGAAAGAGATCGTCACTAGGCGTGATTTGGACCTTTAAGCACCAGTGTGGAAGAAAGTAACGTCAAAGAAGACCGGTCGTTGATTTGACGTTTCTTCACCTTTTGATCATGACAGATTAAAGAAGAAAAGACACCTAGTTTTTGTTTCTTTTCCTCTTATCAAAATGTAATCTATAAAGTAGAGACAAGTAGCTGGTGCAACGTTCATCTTATTGCACGGCTTCTTTGCCTTTAGTCTTTATTCTGTGGTCATGCTGTGGTCTATACAAAAAGACTGAAAATAGCAATAAATCACAAACACCGTGATTGGATGTTAAGGGGATTCCAAAGTAAATTAAAACAATTTTACTTTAATCCCTAGAGATTAAAAAGGAACTTTAGTCCCGATGTGCAGAGACTAAAGTAACATTTTAAGAGCATGAGAAGTGAAAAATACATTATTTACCGGGAAAAAAATACCTGCTAATGGCTTAAACGCCACATGGTCCTTTTTGGTCACAGAACTACTAACGCGGTTACATACAAAATGACGTCATTCCGACCACTAGTCCAAAGCGGGCGTAGTAAACTGATAAAATTCTTTTTTTTCTAGGTAAATAGTAACCAACAATAAAAAAAATGGATAGGGGTCTACTCGCATACATATTTTTACGCATAATAACCATTACGCATAAAAATCGTTTGTCATAGAACGCATAATCTACACAATAGACGTGTATTCAATTTTGCAATGTCAGCCTAAAAGTGTGTTATGACAATCAATTTATATGCGTAAAAAAATATGTGAGTAGATAGGCGCCCAAAAAAAATACAATAAACAATCCTTAATAAGGCCTCAGAAGTCATAGGAATAAAACATTTTGTATTATCGAGTTTTCCATTAATCGATATTGTGAAATCAATAATCTCTTTGTTGACTGCTTTAGTTTTTAACCGACTTCAAAAAAAGAGGAGGTTCTATGTTCCACTGTATGTATTTTTATTTTATTTATGTTCACCGATTTCTCCGTCAATTGTGGTCCGAGTTTAAAAAATCTTTTTGGCTTTATATTTAAAATCTAAATGGCATTCTTCATTCTCATTTATTAATTGTTTTCAATAATACGGGAGCTCGAAGATTTAGTGTGTAAATGTGTAAATTTAATGTGTTAACTGGTTAAATAGGAGCTATAGTTCCATTTCATTAAGAAGGTCGTACTATGCGAGAAAAACTTGTCGGTAGTGGTTAAAACAATGTTTTCTCTTAAGACATTTATTTTTTTGCTATTAGTATTCCACTCCCTGGGCCTCTATTATATTGGGTAAAACTATATTGCCGTTGACATGACAAATGTTATCGTATTGTTTTTAACTCGGCCGCCATTATTGTAAAGTAAATAAGAGCTATCGTAACGTTGAAAATACGATAACATCCCAAAGGCCATTAATTATAGGCTTGCTCAGTAAAATAGAGGCCCTGATTATTACGAGTAGTATAGTAAGTAATCTTAAACAAAATGCCCATCCAATGTGCTTACGCTTATATTTGGATGCATGTTTCATAGGTCATTCCGTTCATCTACGTCCATATTTTACATTGTTACATGGTAATCAAAATGAATCCCAGCACTACCATTTCTCCACCAGATGTCTAGTCCCAGAGTGCGAAGACAACGCTACGTCGTTCGAGGCTGCATCCGCGCAGGGATGGGGCGCGCGCGCGCTGCCCAAGGACGCCTGCTCGCGTTGGGCGCCGCGCGATGGCTTCTGCGACGCAGAATCCTTCCAGAACACCACTCAGAAGTGCGACGAGTTTGTCTACCAGTCGCATAGCAGCATTGTAGCTGAGGTAAAATCTTTGAATTAATCTTTATCTTATTTATATAGATAAGCCCTTTTGGATACGCTTCGAGTGTCGACCCTGTAGGATCAATTAAGAAGATTATAAAGCTAAATATTTCCATACAAATTGCGATAACGTTTCTCTCCCTTTAATCCCAGTCCAATTTCCACAATTTTGGAATATGTTGTAGTTACTATGAAAAACTAGTTTTTCATACATACATACATACATACATACCTTCACGCCTGAAATCCCAGAGTGGGGTAGGTACAGCTACGTAATTTGTTGATAATTCAGTAACCACATTTTGCACAAATAGGCTAAGATGTTTCCAGCGTATTAGTGACAGGTTGCAAGCCTATCGCCTAACAGTACTACAAGCCTATATTCTCTTAGTCGGAGTAGTTCATTTTCATATCTACAACACACTCGTATTCAAAAATCGTAAAAATTGGACTTGATTTAGGGGGTGAGAAACGTTAAACGAAATTTGTATGGTTTTTTTGCCGGTTAATAGATAAAATTGTGTTATAGATCCGGACGGACCCTGCACAAGGTCCACCACTAAGGTCCGAGGTGGTCCGAAAGCTTAACCAGATCAGAACTGCCTCAGGTCAATGTGAAACATTGAAAATATAGGGTTGTAATCTGCGATAACCTGATGTTTGTTTCTGTTTCAGTTTGATCTGGCATGCCAAGAATGGCGTCGGTCCCTAGTGGGTACGATCCACAATGTGGGCATGCTGATCTCTCTGCCCATCATGGGCCACGTGTCGGACCAGTACGGGCGGCGCGCGGCTTTGATCGTCAGCGGGGTTGGTGCGGGGATCGTGGGCCTGGCCAAGTCCCTGGCAGGCTCGTACTACGCGTATCTGTTCGCTGAGCTGCTTGAGACAGTGCTTGGTGCTAGCGTGTATCCAGCAGCTTTCGTACTCAGTAAGTACCATGTGTAACATCTATGGTGTTTACGAGTAGTAGAGCTTGTCAAACTTGAAATGATCCCTTTATCGAAAAAATTGTACTTACATTTAGCTTCTTTTGTTTCTGTGAATTATGGAACTTTCCTATTGAAGGTTGTAATTAATCGGTTTTCGGGTAGTACTAATTTTGATGCTTATTTCTGTGTGTCTATGACTTCACAGCTCCCAAAGGGATGGACAGATTTCAACGCGTTGTTCTAATTTGAAATATTGTTTCATTAGTATGTTAATGTTAATTTTAATTAAAATTGGTTGGGCCGTGCAAGACTTATCAACGCAATTGAAAAGAACTATTTTTACTTTAGAGATTCTTTCAATCTGCTTAAAGTTATGAATAAGTAGTTTAAAATAAATTCAAGCTCACTTACTATCGAAATATTTAAGCATGGGTAACTTTAACCTTTGTGCAACCATAGGGTATGATAACTTCAAGTTTTTTTTTTCTAATTTCAGTGATTGAATGGTTGGGAGTGGAGCACAGGATCCTGACAAGCTTGGTCCTTGGAATCCCACTAGCTGCAGGAGCAGCCACTCTATCTCTTCTTGACTACCTCCTGGGCTACTGGCGCACCTGGTGCCGAGTAGCCTACCCCCCCTCTCTCCTACTGCTGCTGTACCCCTGGCTTCTTCCAGAGAGCGTGCGGTGGCTAGCCATCCGAGGCCGCACCGTCGATGCTCTGAAAATCGTAAAGCAAGCGGCGAGATGGAATAGGATAGTAGCTTCTGATGAGGCGTTTGAGAAGATGCTGAGTAGCCAGGATGAGAAGGTTCCTGTCGCGAAGGTTGAAGAGGAGAGTCTTTGCTCAGCGTTTATCAAGTAAGCATGCTAGCAAGCATATTATTGTAGAATTAACTCTTGACGTCTTAGTGTACGATACGGGTACGGTGCATTCTAGAATACCAAAAGCGGGTGCGAGTTATCTATAGAAAGCTAAATTGGGCTAGATTTGGTTTAGCAAAATGATGTTGGAAAATGTCGCAATAAACAACAAACCGTGATAAATTAATATTTGAAAGAAACTTTATTATTAATGTCAAAAACCGTCTGCCGTCCCCGTTCGCTGAGTACTCAAAGGAGGTCGTCGAAAGATGCTATTTTTTTTTATTCGGCCTATTTCGGCCAGACTTAGGAATGAATAATCTCTCAACTACATCTACCAACAGTAATGCTCCTAATTAGCTTTATAAAGTTGTTATACTTGAACAAAATAATTATCTTGTATCCTCGTAAGGCACAGCTGTGTTTAGAATGTAATTACATAATACGGTCAAACATATTTAGATGCAAATGTTAAAGGAAAAAGTTTAAATAACATGCAAAGTTGCCGTTTAAATGATAGGTTGATATCTCATTGACACATTTCGATGCACGCCAAGCCAATGCCAAATGTGTATACTGCAAAAATGTGTCCTTATTGCATCAAATTTTTATTATAGTCCGTCCGTCCGCCCTAACTTTAAAGAGCTGTATCTTTTGAACTGTAATAGATAGGGTGGTTTTTTTTCCAGAATATGTGGGTTTTTTAGAAATTGAAATAATAAAGGGTTTCCTATATACTACATGAAATGTTTTTCTTCAACGTATTTTAACTTTAGTTGTATCGTAAAAATAGTAAAACAAATAAGCGTCAAATTTGGTATGATTGATTATATATATATAGTACAAACCTTGAAGAAAAACAACATTAATACTAAAAAATGGTTAAGTGTGAGTTGGGCGCTGATTCGATTCAAAATCGAATTCCAATCTGAATATAATAAAACCTACTGACGGACGGAATTCTCGGTGCGCGATTCCGACTCTCACTTGACTAGTTTTCCGGTTTAGCTTGCTTCTAAGTGTTATAATTTGTTTCAGATACGGCGCGCTCCGGCGGCGGTTGCTCGTCTGCTTCGTGTGGTGGGTGTCAGCGGTGTTCGTGTTCTACGGGCTGGCGGTGCGTGCGCACGCGCTGGGAGGGCAGGCCAACGCGACGTACGCGCTGCTGGCCGCCGCCGAGCTGCCGGCGTTGCTGCTTAACACGCTGCTGCTCGACCGCGCCGGCCGCAGACCGCTGCTCACTGCTGCTTTCCTGATTACTGGTGCTGCACTCGTTGCGATGTCATGTCTTCCTGGTAAGTGTGTTACTTTACAAAGTGATACCGTAGACCAATCTGCATTGCTTATATGTCTATTTTGACGACGTCGTTAGATATAGTTTATTAGTGTAAAAGTTAAAATAAAACTAAAACCCAACCACGAGATCAAATTATTGTAATGTTTTAACGTCGCCTCTTATGCTACTTCCAATCAAATGTTACAAAAAAATGGTCTATGCAATAAAAACTTTCGGTTGATACCAAACTCGATATATTAGTTACGAATATAAAATCACTAAGCATTATTTGCATGTGCAATCCGCCATGACTGATTTAATATGACATCACACAGCCTAAGACACGCGGAAATCTGAGACGAAGCCATCGTCACCTCATTGTCAAAATGTGATTGATAGACCAGGAGGAACTACGAGGAGCTAGGAACAGTTGAGGGACAAACAATAATAACTAACATACATAGACTGTTAAAATCATAACCCTTATTTTTGCTTCGCCTTATTCAATATAATATGTAAACAAACAAAATACTCAGACAAACTATAGTTGGCACTTGGTAGTGACTTTGCTTACGAAGATAACCTACTCGGATTCGTTTTCCGGTTATTAATTATTTGTGTGATGAGTATTGGTTCCTAAGTGTTGAACATTTTCTCCTGGCTCTCTTTTCTTTTTACAACGTTTCGTTTCAATTGCATTCTTCATATGTTTGTAAGTTGTCTGTAAAAATTCCAAGTCAATTTAGAACCAGAGGGCTTATTGTCTAACCCTTTCCCAATCACGATCGTTTTCATTTTGAAAATCGAAGTCTTGTCTGCATTCAAAATGAAAACAATTGCTCCACTTTGAAGCCGGTTGCTATTGCGAGTGCGTTAGACAATAAGCCCGCTGTTCCCGTTAATGGAATGGGCTGAAACTTGGACCACATAACAATATAAGTACATTTGACGTTATGACAATGCAATATTATGATTATGATATCTAAGAGCTGATCTGATAATGGAGTCGGAAAGTAACGACAGGATCTCCGCTATTCTTAACGTAGACCCACCGTGTTGGGACTCATTAGTTTTGTCTTATTAAGCAGACAAAAAAAAGTACAGTCGGCCACAAAAGCTTGTCAAACAAATGATTTTATTCACAGAAACTTGTTATGACTATAATTCTAAATGTTTTTCTAGAAGACAGCGGTAACTGGGGCAAGGCTCTTTACCTGGTGGGCAAGTTGGGAGCCACAATGGCGCTGAACGCTCTCTACGTGTACACCGCCGAGCTGTTCCCAACAAGGGCGCGTCATCGCCTGCTGGCGGCCTGTTCCACGCTGGGACGATTAGGCGCTGTGCTGGCGCCGCTTACACCGCTGCTGGTAAACTCATAGCTTATAGTTACCATGATACTCATAAGTTCTTTCCGAGAAGCAAGCACCTTCCTTAATGGTATAGTGTTGCATTTATGTATTTTTTTTAACCTTTTAGTTGTATTTCTAAAACTGTATGTGGCCATTACGCCGCCGCCTTTCTTAAAAGTTCCATACACAAGTTCAAACAAGGAACGAGTTAATTGTCTAAAATATATGTGTAAGTTATTAAGCCTTATAAGTTTTAGAAATACGACTAAAAGGTTAAAGTTATTTTTTGCGTTTATGAAGGCGGTTTTATTTAAACACTTATTTTATATATTATCATAGACACTTTGTCAATAGTATTTGGTATTACTTCCACTAAATTTTCCGTCAAAGGGGAAACAGGCGTGATTAAATGTATATATGTATGTAAATTTTCCGTCAATAATTCTGCATATAGTGAAGCCTAACCTAGCGCTAGCTTTTAAATCAGACACGAAGTTATCGCAGTCATGTAGCCTCCCTAACTGGAACTTGGATGGTTTTGATAGTTCTCTTCAGAGTCCTCTGAATACAATCCACAATGCCTCACGCAAGTTCATCTACTTGTGAACCTAGTCTTTACTCTGTTGTGCATTCTTTCCTCAGGCGCAGTACAAGCCCTGGCTGCCGACAGCCCTATTCGGAGCCCTACCCCTGATGAGCGCGTTCCTGACGCGGCTGGTCCCTGATACGCTGCACGCCCGGCTCCCTGATTCCTTCTCAGACCTGGAGCCGGCCAAGCCTGCCCGGGACGCGGACGACGTCTGATTAAGACCCCAACTTGAATCTAAGAGGTGGCTAAGGACAGAACAGTGGGAGCCCAGTGAGGACATAATTGCTGTGGAGGACAATAAATAGGCTAATGTAAAGTCTAAGTAAGATCCTAGATCTGCTCTTGGTACCTAAAGTACCCACGGAAGCTGGTTGCGGGCCCATATTAACCTTTGTGTCCGTGCATGTAGGATTCATGCCCGAAACTGTTTGTCAAGATCTTTCTTTGTTGAACGTTGTCGCTTTCACATGGTATTTAAACTGCCAAATGCAATTGTTAGATAGATGAAAGCGACACATTAATGGTGATTAATACTTTATGATTAGATATATATTAATTTCTCAAAAGGTCAGAGTGTGTTGCCCTGAGTTCGACCGGGCAACTTACGGTACACTCAAAAGCAATTAAAATGGGCCACGGTATACGTAAATTTGTACGTGCAGGGACCAGTTTCTTTGCTCTTGATTGTATTTTGTGTAGCAATAAGTTATAAGAGATTAGTTAAGAACTATATGCGCAGGCGCTTAGCTTGTGCTCAAAGTACAATTCAGTAAGAATGTTGTTAAGATAAGTTTTCGCCAGCCAGGATTTTGAATAGCGTATTAACACGTCCAGTACCTATACTATGTTTCTTTAATATCCACAAAAAGTTGTCTCTTTAATGTGCCGCCATCTTTGTCACCTTGAGAATTTGAAAGTTTACCATCATTTACTAAAAAAACGTTTCACAAACAGATTCATTTCACAAACATATTTATGCAAAAAGTCGTTTTTCCCAAAACTATACATACATACATACGTACATATTGCAGGTTTTTTTATAAAACTAACCAAATCTAACATACAGGGTTCTACAAGATGGTCCTGAAATAAATCCTGAAATATTTACAGTTCTGGAAAATAAGCGTTTTGCATTATTTTATGTTAATATGTGATTGGATACCGAATTCGAAAGGTTTAAAGAACTTAAATAAAAACCACCGGAGGCACCAGTCCAAAATACTGTTCGACAGAAGATCAAAATTGAAGTTGGTTGGTGGTGTAGGAATATGAGGCTCTAGAGCCACCACTCCGATACCAAAGTAGTTGTACTAAATTACCTATTTAAAACATTATTCATGTCCTGGTTGGTTATTATTATTAACTGCCGTATTAACTAGTTCTTAAAGCTCTAGAGGTTGAATTTAATACTTTACTTGTTAGTTGAAAGGTTGAACTGATTTGCAAAATGGTGAAACCATTGTTTTAGTAGATCTCTTCGGCGAAGTTGAAGTGATCTGAGTTTTATAAACGCATTCGTTGCCTGAAACGCTCAGTAAACCCGCCTTAAGGTTCAAATAGACTACAGTTTACCTACCCAAGTATATAAGTCCTGACAGTCTGAAGTCTGTCAAAGCAAGTTTTAGAAAACTAACTGCCTTCATGTAATACAGATAATGACTCTTGAGGAAGGTAGTACTTCCACCAGAATTTAAGAATCAAAGGTTAAAATTACGTCTAAAACATTTTTGAATAGACCAATCCAATGATACGAAATCAGACATAGACGCTGCAAGAATATTATTACCAGTGATGGGAAATAGGTGAGCTAATTTACCTAAACTTGATGCATGTTCATTCAATAATGTATTCCCATCTCACTCACGCATGAATGAATATGCGTCAAGTTTAGGTAAATTAGCTCACCTATTTCCCATCACTGATTATTACCCTTTCATCCAAAGAGCGCGGACGGCTGCAAGTGCGTGAACGCATTTACTGCCCATAACGCGCACGGTGCGTCAACAATAGCATACAAAAGAAGTTGATGGGCACCGAATGCGTTCCAATAGGTATATACAGTACTCCCAGCTTCTTAAATAGCGTTCGGCTAGCTATTGCTATCACCCTTACACTCGCAGCTGACTGTATATTTGTCACGCGTCTTTAAACGAAGATTGCCGATCTACAGGGTGTTAGGCAGAAGGTTGGACAAAAATCAGGGACTAACTCTGTAGGTCATACTCATCAACTTATGGGACCAACATCCAAATTGCGAAAAAAAAACAGCAGTTCCATACATTTCGGCTGTTTAGCTCTCAAAGTTTGTATAATAATAATAATAATAATAATAAATTTATTTGGTAATAAGGAGCAGTTTACAAACAAAAGCAGTGCTATAGTCGCCACGCTAGGATTCCCTGTGTTGTGGAACAGCTGTTTTTTTTTTCACGATTTGGATATTGGTCCAATAATAAAAGTAGATGAGTATGACCTACAGAGTTAGTCCCTGATGTTTGTCCAACCTTGTGCCTAACATCCTGTACATTAAGAAACTGGTTGTACTGTAGTAACATAACTTGATCATCACTTGTGTACGTTATCGCTTTTAGTCGTTGCTAAAATGGTACTTATTGTTTGATAAAGCGTCAACGTACAAAGTGTTCGTCTACTTGAGTCTTATGACGTTAACTGAGTTTGTGGAAAAACTATTTTTCCAAGCGTGTGAAATGTGTGATTGCGTGTGATTTGAATCTGAACGATTCATTATTTTTAAATGCTCACTACCATAGCTTGTATCTTACGGATGTACAGTACGATTATTTCCTCTTTGACACTCGGGACATCTCGGTTTTTAATCGTAAAGGTTCGTGTTTTCACAAAAAATATATAAAATGCTAGAATTTACTCACATAAAATATTCAAACCTATTTAGTATAATAAAACATAAACCTAAGTAAAGAAACTTCATTAATATTCTAAATATTGAAATAGACTATAATCAACTTTTTATGACATTTTTAGCTTTAAATCAAAGGAATTTGCTTCGAATTAAATTATATGTATCAAATCAAATCAAATAAGTTTATTTGCAAGAATACATGTAATTTACATTTACTAATTTAATATTTGTGTTTTTAGTAATGTTATGTAATGCGAAACCACATCTGTGTTATTCAAAGGTCTTCTATAAAAAAATGACATTGCGGCGGGTGATCTACATTACTGTCCATACTGTTAAGTGCACACTATGATATTATGAATATGCAGCAATGTGTATCGTGTCATTTGCACTTCCGATCTCTCCCGGTGAATGTCGAGAATTGCCGAGTATCAAATTCAAATAATTTTGTACTGTTAGAATAAGTTGCTATTAAAATATTTCCAGGCGTCGCCTGTCGTGCTTACCAGAGCATTGTAATACTTAATTTAAAGAAATAATTGAAACTATTGATGTCTTTGTTTATTTACCTTAGTACCTTCCCTCAGTACCCTAATGACGCGATCTAAATGACTCAAAACTGTCCACAGACCCTTGGGGATCCTAGCGACCTGGCCAAGCTCTGATTATATTACCAGAGTCAAAGGTCTCCTGTGTGCTTGTTTTCGCTCTCCAAACTTTTTTTTTATAAAAGGGCAGGATACGTCTCTAAAGTATTATTTGTACCTAACTTGTTTTCCTTTGCCGATACATTGCCCTTTGCTAGTAATTTCACCGGTTGTCTTATTCCCCATACCGGAACACAACTTACTGCTGCTTGACGGTAGAATCATCATCATCATCATCATAATCATCATCATCATCATCATCATCATCATCATCATCATCATCATCATCATCATCATCATCATCATCATCATCATCATCATCATCATCATCATCATCATAATCATCATCATCATCATCATCATCATAATCATCATCATCATCATCATCATCATCATCATCATCATCATCATCATCATCATCATCATCATCATCATCATCATCATCATCATCATCATCATCATCATCATCATCATCATCATCATCATCATCATCATCATCATCATCATCATCATCATCATCATCATCATCATCATCATCATCATCATCATCATCATCATCATCATCATCATCATCATCATCATCATCATCATCATCATCATCATCATCATCATCATCATCATCATCAGCCTATATTATATAGGCCTCATAGGATAGGATAGTGAACAATTAATTAAATTTTGTAGGAGAGATTTTCGAAATTAGAGGGGGAGATCGTTTTTTTTAAGAGGAAAACTCGAGAACCAAATCACGAACCTATTTCACGTTATTTCACGTCGGTATACTTAGGATTATTTAGTTAGAGCTGTAGTTGTCATACTGTATAACTTTTTTTATGTCATGATTAAGGCAAACAAGCACCAAGACAGTCCTCCTGATGGTAAGTGGGATCTGTGAGCCATAGACATTTGCATTCTCAAGACTACGATCTTAAAACTGCAATCTTAAGACCCCAAATCCGTTGCCAACCCTGAGCACTAAGATGGAATGCCTCTATGCTCGTAATTTCACCGGTTGTCTTATCCCCA
The DNA here is from genome assembly GCA_948252455.1 of Acleris cristana. Lineage (NCBI taxonomy): Eukaryota > Metazoa > Arthropoda > Insecta > Lepidoptera > Tortricidae > Acleris > Acleris cristana. The sequence continues at coordinate 1,391,243 of OX411783.1, read as the reverse complement.
CACCGGAACACAACGATGCGAAAACTGCTGCTTGGCTTCCCAACCCAGAAAGTGTAAGATAGTAGTTGTGAGCCTGACGGACCCTGCACAAGGTCCTGCCACCACTAAAATTACTGATGTAGCCGACCGAATGCTCATTCACATTAGGTATCATTTTCTTTACACAGTTTTTATCAGCTTACTTTCTTCTCCGTTTATTTGTTTGTCTGTTCTGTAAAAAAGTTGCAATCGATTCTAAACTAACTACCCGATGAGATAAAAACCTTCTTCGTTTAAAACAGGTCATTTTTTTCAAAAATAATCCTTCAAAAGTGTTCGCTCGCATTTCCTCGTATACGAGTAAGTATTATCCATGCGGTACTTTCGCCAATCATTTAATAATCGTCTGAATTGCCCCGTTTAAAACCTCAATGAGCCGGCTACAAACCGGGAGACTCATCAAGCGTCCTTTTAGACGCTCGTAAAGGCCCACGCAACGCGAAACTGGATTCACTTTGCTCGTGAGATAGAACAAAGTAAGAGGCTAACTGGATGGGATGAGGGATAATTTCGTTTTGTACATTAGTTTGTGTAGATTTTTAATTAAAAAAGAAATGGCTTCGCACGGTTAAAACTGACTAAAGCTGTTTTTAAAATCTAGATCAAAAAAAGTGTATAAGTGGACGTATACGTATGCCAACCAAAAGGACATTTTCCTTATGGAAATTAACACAACAAAAGCAATTACGTAACTAATCATTATCAAACCGTTTTGTTTGCTATTTCATTATATTTCTAAAGGTTATGTTAGTGTTATATTCAACTTATAAACAGAGTGTGTTTTAAATTGAAAAGAAAAATATTTAAGTGCTGTTTGGAATAAAATAGTTATACAAATGACTGCTCAAGTGTAACGGACAATTGAAGCGGGGCAAGCGCTTGCACAATGCGCTGCCCGAGAGCGTAGCGCGGGCGCAGAACTGCGGGATCGCAGGCCCGGCCCTGACCGAGCTTTAGCAGAGGCAGCTTCAAGCCCGCTGGCTTCAGTACCTCACCGGGTATGGACTAAACCACTCGTGCAACTAACTACTTTACAAACAGGAAAAAGCATTTCAATTGCAAAACTAGTCTACAGGGTGTTCTTAAATTACTAAGAGTGAGAAGTGTTCCAAAGGCCCTGCGGTGATGAAGGCACCTGGGATTGACTGTGATGCGGTGGTCGCTCAGCTGGGTGGTTGGTTTCGTGCACGCGTGTTAATTTGTGCTGCTATGGCTGCCATCCAGGTTGGGCTGCTTCACACCACGTATATTTTCCTGGCTGGTGATGTGCCTTACAGGTCAGTGTGTGTTCTCAAACCTTTAGATGTATATAAAAATGATGGTATATTTTTATTAACTGTTGACATGTATGTACTAAAAAAAAACTTAATCTAATGCCACGGCATATCCGTGAAATGGTGCCCCGGTTCCGCATGCGCTGCAGCATTGCTACTGCAGCGCTGATATTCTGCCGGAAACCAGGTGTGAAGTAGGTACTTAAGTATGTTTACAATGAAATTGTTTTAAAAAGCTTTTGTCTTGTGACTGGCGCGGTAATACTCGTACTACTTGATCAATGTTCCAAAAACAGACAAACAAACAATTTTACCGCTGTAATATATGCATACGAAGAGTTCAGGTACACAGGTATACAGGTGATTAATCCAAATAAGTCAGTATGGGAAAATCAGGAACTATAAGAAACAGGGAAATTGGTTCATAGTCACCTGTCGTCGGTTTAAGAATGAATAATATACAGCAAAAAAAATAATTAAACGCAGAACTTTAAACCCGGTATATTATATTTTAAAAATATATTTAAATCTCCGTTTTTTTATTCATTTTTGACTCAGGTAGCTCGATTCCCGGTGTATGAAAGTATTTGAAAATCTTTGAATGCAATAATTAAATACCTACCTAGAAGCTAAGAATAATTTTCCCTATTTCCTACAGTTTCGGACTTCCCAGTACTGACTGGTATAGATAGATCAGCCTGTATATTTGTAAAGTTAGATAACTTGGTAAATAAGGAAAAATTGTATCAAAATATTATGCAAGTGGTCAAGTTTCTTAGTTTTTACTCAAAAAGAGTTCAAATGTTTTAGAAGTTATACACAAGACATTTTTTAGCTTTATCAAAAAAAAACCTATATTATGGGTTAATTTTGGGACGACGACGTGTAGCGGCGTGTGTGTTTTATAGTGGAGACCACGTCTTCGTAAAGTTAGCGTTGGCACAGTATAAACAACAGTTCGAATTCAAAGGTAAGTACATCGTGTGGCTTGCATGAGTGCGTGCCTCGATCTTACGCGCCACCACAGTCACCACAAGCAAACTCAACAGGACGGACCAAGCCGGTTAAGTCGGGGCCGCGCCGTCACCGTCGCCACGTTTGGTTTTATATTAAGTATTAAGCGACGCGCATTGACGCAATCTTAGTGCCCGAGCAGCAATAGGCAACATAAGCTCCTAAAGGGCCGGAGACGAACCACTTTTCTATTTATTACGGTGTTGTGGGTCGCCCTCCAGCCCGGATGATGGCGAGATGACATATTCAGGGGAGTGAAAGCAACTGGATGCGCAAAGCAATACAAATATAGCCTGTTTAATCGGGATGGTTTTTAGCTAAAGATGAGAATCGGTTGGGCCGTTTAAGAAATATCAGCTTTAAAAGTAGGGGTCACCATTATATCAGGGAGTTTTTGGACTCCCCGCTTGACCTAACATTTCACTAGGCATACCAACGTTTGATATAATTCTCATTAGCAGGGTTCGGAGTTTTCATAGCACGGTAAGACGATAGAGAGCTGTGGAGTCGACATTAACATTAAAATTCAACTCTTACTCATACTCATTTGTTTATTAAATTCCAAAATTCTTTTATATTCAATTAAACACGAATTTAAGCTATGAAGTTATAACTATTTTAACTTAAGTACTTTGGTTTGTAATAATTATAATGTAATTCTGATTTTGTTTATCATTGTAATCTTTCATTACTTAGCTTAGCAGCTTTACTCAGGGACTCGGCGTGAATATAAAAGCATTTTGGCATTAAATAAATGAATGAATATAAGTATGAGTAAGAGTAAAATTTTAATGTTAATGCCGACTCCACAGCTCTCTTTCGTCTTACTGTGCTATGAAAACTCCAAACCCTGCTCATTAGGTCTACATTGACAGCTAAACTTTGCCTTAATTAATTACTTGATCTAAATTTAAATGCTCTCTTTACTTGTAAAAATGCTCTCTAATATTACTTAGACTGGTAATGATTCTACATAACGATCATTTAACCTAATGGTCATTATGTCTAATGCCTGTTACTACCGCACTCAGAGACGTCAATTAAATTTATTGCTTGTTTAGTGACGTGTTGTCTTATTCTATTGCTGTAGCAAAGAAAGTGACAGCAGCAACTTTAATCAAGCATTAAATTAAATTGACGTCTCTGAGTGCGGCAGTTAATCTTTGTTTTTACTAAATATATTTTTTTATATAAAATTAAGTAGCTGCACATTTATGTACCTTATCGTTTTAACGTTTGACAGGGAAGTGTAGCAGTTCAAAAGTGACGTCAATGTGACAAAGCACTAAAATCTGCAGCTACTTATAACGCCGACGGTTAGCTAGACAACGATAAACCTACTTAATTAAATACATAATATACCTAGAACATACAGTGTGTGTCTTCCATACGAACATAAATTTGAACTAAACGAAGGTATAGCTCTACAAATCATATAAAGAAGGAATTAAGTTAATAGCTTCAATAAATTAAGTGTAAGTCATTTTTAAAGTTTCCATCGACCAGCAATGTATAACATTAAGTCTTAGTTAATTGCAAGTTAATTGAGGTGTAATTGAGATATTTTTTTATACATTGCGCGGCGAATTAATTAGTAGGACAAAAAGAAATACAAGTTATGTTAACGATACACATGTTTTAATGTAAATTAGGATTCATATTAACTGTTGTTAAAATATATACCCGTATGAACGTCACACACTATATACTCATAGAACATAATTATACCTATAGAACTATACTCTGTTTGAACTAAGGGTTGACTGGTAGAGAATTCCTTAAGGCATTAAGTCCTCCATTTGTACGAAGTTTTTGTATTGTGCAGTAAAGTTTAAATAAATAAACATCCAAGACTTTTTTCTTGTAACTCATAATCACTTTATTGTGACAGGGTTCTATCAACAAAGTTAATGATGGTAGAGAAATACCTGAATGAATTCTGGGTGAGCCATACCAAAGCGGGATGTAACTGCTTCGCGTTGGATATTTTAAAAAAAAGATAAAAAAAAGATAAAAGTCATTTATTCAGTAAGTAGGCCGCACGGGCACCTTTACACGTCAGGAGTCTACCAGCGCTTCCCAAGAGGAGACCACTGCCGAGAAGAAACGCCGCAAGAAACTCAGCAGTCAGTCATTTTTTTAACCATATTTCCTATTACAATGATACAACTTAGTCTAGTATTATATAAAGCTATAAATATTAATTTAAATATAATATCAAATATCATGCGTAGATCAGCAGGAAAACATGGCAAAAATATTAGGAGAGATATAGACGGAGAAAAAGGCAAAAACAAAAAAATTAATAATAAACAAAGTTTCGACATGTTTTCCTACATCAACAGTGTCCCCTAGACAAGATAAAGGTTTTACATTTGAACAAATTATTATTGACTAATTTTCGAGTTTAGGCCATGCATTTTTGTCTGCTAGATAATCCTCGACCCTATAATACGCTTTAGACATTAACGACTTTTTCAAGTAATTTTTAAGTGCTGAAAAGGGTAACTTTAAAACTACGTCAGGTAATTTATTATAGAAATGAATGCATTGACCAACAAATGATTTATATACTTTACGTACGCGAAATTTTCTAATAGCAATTTTATTTTTATTTCTTGTATTTAAATTATGTATATCAGAATTTTTGGTGAAAGAATCTAAATTTTTAATAACATAAATAATATTCTCATAAATAAATTGAGATGCTACAGTTAAGATATTAATTTCTTTAAATAGTTCTCTTAAGGAGTCACGAGAATTTAAGTTATAAATAGAACGAATGGCCCTTTTTTGTAAAACAAATATAGTTTGTATTTCAGCTGCCTTACCCCAAACCAGAATACCGTACGACATGACACTATGGAAATAACTATAATAAACTAAGCGAGCTGTTTCAACATTAGTTAGCTGTCTAATTTTCCTAACGGCATAAGCTGCCGAACTTAGTTTACCTGCCAGTACAGCTATATGGGGACCCCATTGCAAATTTTTATCTATTGTTATGCCTAGAAAAACTGCCTTATCTACCATTTGCAGACACTCGTCATTTATAAAAATACTAGAATCTACCGGTTTAACATTAGGCAAAGCGAACCTAACACATTTAGTTTTCTTAGCATTTAGTAGTAAATTGTTACTAGTAAACCAATTAAGTACTTTAACTAGTATGGCGTTTATCATACTGTAGTCTACGGACTTTCTATCTACCTTGAAAATTAATGAAGTATCATCAGCAAAAAGCACAATATCACAAAGTTTATCTACTGTTGGTGGTAAGTCATTTATATAAACGAGAAATAGAAAAGGACCTAAAATGGAGCCTTGAGGCACACCTAGTTTCACTGTAGCTCCAATTGATTGCGTTTTGTTTACAACCACTGTTTGAGTTCTGTCACTTAGATAAGAAGACATAAGACTTAAAGCTTTATTGGACAATCCATAGTGTTTTAATTTTAAAATAAGGGTCGAATGATCCACGCAATCAAAAGCTTTGGAAAGATCACAAAATATTCCTACCGCATCACAAGATTTCTCCCAACTGTTATATATGTATTTAATGAGAACAGATGCCGCATCAATTGTTGATCGACCTCTGGTAAACCCAAACTGGTTACTATTAAGTAGTTTATTTCTATTAAAGTGACCTAACATATCATTCAGCATTAGTTTCTCAAAGACTTTACTTAAAACCGGTAGTATGGAAATGGGACGGAAGTTCGTTATATCACTCATGTCGCCCGATTTAAAAAGAGGTATGACTTTACTATATTTCATGAGATCTGGAAAGGTCCCCTCTGATATGCAGTTATTGTAAATTAATGCTAGGTGGGGTGCAATTACATCTATGATATGAAAAACTACTTTAACTGATGTGCCCCACAAATCCTCAGTCTTTTTTAAACTAAGCGATTTAAATACCTTGACTATTGAATCTGAATTTACAGGGCTGAATTCAAAGTTTATATTACATTTACTGACATTAGTGCAAAGTAATGATTTAGCTTCAACCGCGGATGATTTAAGACATTTTGTAGTATTGCTGGCTATGTTGGAAAAATAATCTTCGAATGCTAAGGCAACGTCTTTATTTGATGTGATTTTTTTGTTACCTGTGTTTATGGTGACTTGATTATCACGAGTTTTTGATTTTCCCGTTTCTCTATTTATAATATTCCATACAGTTTTTACTTTATTGTCAGATGATTTGAGTTTAAGACTAAGAAAATTTGCCTTAGCAGTTAAACAAGCTTGCTTAAAGGTCCTTGAATAATTTTTAACATAATTTAGGAAGTCAGCGTTCTTATTGTCTTCCCTCTCTCTATACAGCTCATAAAGCCTATTTCTACTCTTATGAATGCCTGCAGTAGCCCATTCACTAAACTTGGTTTTTGACTTCGAAATAGTTTTCATATTAAAATTATTATTAAATTGATCTAGAATTACGCCAAATAAGTCTTTATAAATACTATTACTCTCATTCTGTAAGAAAGGTAACACAGAAAGGTTACTTTGAACTTTATTTTTAAATAATTCCAAACGTTTACTAGTTATAGGTCGGTATGTTATTGTCTGCGGTTTTTGATAAAAATCATTGACGAAAGATGCCTTCTGACCACTATGGTCCGAATTAAAACAATTGAATATTTCTTTATCCAAACATTCGCAATTACAAAAAATATTATCTAAGCAGGTTGCACTACTAACACCTATCCGTGTTGGTTCAAAGAACAGATTACCTAAATTAAAAGATTTAAATAAACTTAGTAACCTAGTGGTATTATTTGATGTTTCGAGTAAGTTAATATTAAAATCTCCACAAACTATAATATGCTTCTGGCTATTACATGCTAATTTTAACACATGTTCCATTGTAGATTCAAATGTGCTAAAATCAGCCAATGGTGGCCTGTAAACACATATTATTATATAACTTTCTAGTTCTGCACATGAAATTTCTACAATCCTTTCTATCGATAGCTTTACAATATCCTTTCTTTCTTTAGATTTAAGAGTACTTTTAACAATTATAAAAGAGCCACCATGAATGGCACATTTTCTGGCAAAATAACTAACTAATTTAAAATTTAGAAAATCAAAAATTAATTGGTCTTGTCGAAGCCAATGTTCAGTAACGCACATAATTTGTATGTTTTCATTATCTAAGAACAACCCTATTTCTAGTTCTTTGCTGGAAAAACCTTGAATATTTTAGTGGATTAAATTTATACTCAAGGGTGTTTCCGCTGTCCTATACTTTAGTTTAAATCATGAGGCAAGGCATTATTGCCAATATTTGCTTGCTGGGGCTGGGTTCTACTGTATCTATTTGGTTCTATATTAAAAGCTAATAGGTCAACCAAGGTCAAGATATATTTCCTTGGCAAATGAATTTTTCCTGATGTTAGGGTGAGGCGCTTAATAAATTTGTTTAAATCAAAGAAATGATAGTTTTTATTACAGCAAATAGCGTTATACATAATAGAATTAAAGTGTGCTATTCTATTATTATGACTAAATGGCATACTTTCTGAGTATGGTAGCGCACACAGTATAATTTTACCTATGCCACGACCTTCAATAGTGTTTAGTGTTGACATTAATTTATCTACACTTGACTTATCCACACTAAAACTATTTCCTACCAAAATTACTAAAGTGGTGGACCTGTCAAAACTTCCTTTTAAAAGTAAATCACTTAATTGTAAAAGAGTTGCATTGTGGTAACAGTAATTTGTAACCTTTTGTTTCAATTTGTTATTTAACATTAAACCTAGTCCAGATCCAAGTTGGTCAGAATAAACAATAGTTTTATTCCTACTTATAATTTGTCTAGGGGACTCCTTTGAAGTATCAATAGTCTAAGCGTTCAAAGTTTGTGAACTGAGGGCTTATTGTCTAACGCACTCGCAATCACGATCGTTTTCATTTTGGAAATCAAAGGCTTGTCTGCATACAAAATGAAAACAATTGCTCCACTTTGAAGCCGGTTGCGATTGCGAGTGCGTTAGACAATAAGCCCTCTGGGCCTCTATTCAACGCGGTATACCATATTGCATTTCACGTGTTATCGTATTGTTTTAAACTCCGCCACCAACTGTCAAGTAAATAAGAGGTACCGTAACGTTGACAATTATTAACATGCCAAAGGCAACATTATGTTAACGGAAAATTAACATGTCCATTTATTTTGTCACTGCGTAATGTCTCAATAATTTGTTGTTGTATGTCGCCGACCTAATAATCACAGAATGTTTAGTTTTTTATATAGATAACTCAATGGTTCATTCTATTTATGTATGCGCTTGTCATAACTCTATTTCAACCAATAGGAAGCGAAAAATGTCACCTGTCATAATTCATTGTGTCAAAAAACGGACATCCGGCTTCTCATTAGAACGCCGTCGCATACGGACGTGTCAGTCATTCTCATCTCCCTTTCATTTAAAGCGTGTGGACGCAATTTTAATCATAGTTCTGTCAAGTTAGATTAATAACTTTTATAACACAGATTGTGATATTTATTGTTAATAAGTTAATTGTAACCGGGGATGAAATCGGGTGTTAAAATCGAGTCAGTCGTCATATTTCCGCCGTCTCCAGCAGCACCTTGGCGGATAGTACCCAACTTTCTACAAGGTAAGTACCCTTAGCGGGATTTATTGAAATGATTGTGCAAAAAAGTTTAGTGGACATAAATAAAAACCATGCAATTTAAAAACTAAGAATTTTCTACTATGTTACGACGCTAAACTAAGAGTTACCTTGCATTTATTAACGTATTTATTTATTTCTTCAACTTGTAAAGGTTACCCTCATAAATTGTCTGCTTAAGGATTAACGGGAAGGGATTCCATTTAGAGCTAGGCCATTAACTAATGTAAAAAAAAGTATTTGTTAAATAATTCTATGTATACAATCACTACGTACTTTAATCACCTCAATCCAGATCCCTCAAACTATCCGTCTATTCCTAAATCATCCTCGTTTTCCAAGATAATGGAAAATATTATTAACTGTCAGCTGTTGGGGTACCTGCAGGATCATCAGCTGTTAACCACCAATATGGCTTTCACCGTGGGCGTTCAGCTGGTGATCTTCTATTTTACCTCACTCAATGCCGGGCTGAGACCGTAGAGAGCAAGGGCGGGGCATTAGCTGTTAGTTTAGATTTAGCGAAGGCCTTTGATAGGGTTTGGCACAAAGCACTTGTGTCAAAGCTGCCTTTTTATGGGCTCCCAGACAGTTTTTGAAAATGGGTAGCCAGTTTTGTTGCGGAGCAGAGCATCAAAATAACAGTCGATGGCTCATATTCGAAATGCATGTCCGTGAATTCTGGTGTACCGCAAGGCTGTGTATTGTCCGTACGCTGTTTCTTCTGCATATCAACGATATGTTGCAGATTCGTAACATTCATTGTTATGCAGAGAACAGCACGGGTTACACACGTTTTTTGGCCGGAGCAATCTCTCTCGAGCTGACACCGAAGACTGCCGAGCAAAGCTTGTGTCTGAAACTGAGTCGTCGCTAGAGGCGGTCTCAAAGCGGGGCAGACTCAACATGGTCTAATTTAACAAACCAGCAAAAATATTGACTGTCGCAATAATGGAATAGACGGTTCATACGTACTTCTTTTATTATTTAAATACTCTCCGTCCAAATATTGACAAGTTGAACTGCGACTGCTACGTTGGAAACCTTATTGTTACACTATTTACCTATTAGTTATTACACAATGACAGCCGTGAAACGTTAGTCATAAAAAACTATTTGGGTAACTTTCGTTACACAAAGGAATCAATTAAGTTTTGTTTTAATTAAAGACCTTAACTATGTATTTTTTTTGAAACCGACCCCTTCCTCTTTCTGTTCCAGTTAAAAATAACACCCTGTACTTACAGTGAATTAAGAAGTGAGTTTTTTCTGAGCTGCTATTTTGTATTGTTGCGTATCAAAAATAACTTACATTTATCAAATAAAGATCTACCTATATACTCTTAATCACCCCATCAATCAAATAAATTGTTTATTACGTTTCAGAGGTACATTTTGTAGTACCACTGTAACATGGCGTAATGACTAATGACATACTATTACTGTTACTCGAGTAACATATATCGGGAATTAGAGGCCAAATAAAAGAAATTCAACTGAAACACTATTAATTTAGATCAGCGGTGCTAAACCTTTTTAGCAGCGATATACCTATTATAAATTAGAAGCAAAAGAAAAATTATTCAACTGAAACTTAGTGACGCGGCGCGGCGGAACCCTTTTGAAACCCTAACCACTTATTCATAAAAACATAATAGCTAAAATATGCATTAAATGTTATTTGTTCTTATCTATCATTGTGACATTTTCATCTGACAGAAAGTGACAGAGCATACTTTTACTGAAATAGGATTATAGTACGTTTATGAATACGGGGGTAAATATTTTATGAAGCCCCAAATTAAGAAAATGTGTAGGACTAGCCAGACATGCAAGCGCTGTTAACGTTTCTGTTTTCTATCGAAGTGAAATGTATGGAATTGACATAAGCGGTCGATGCGTCTGTCATCAGCTTACGTCAGAGTCGATTTGCGAAAATCGCTATGCGTCTTGACTAGGCCCCCTAAGGCCCTAGCCAATATGCAAACGCTATTAATGTTTTTGCAAAACACCGTTAATTTAAAAATACATTGGCTATTCAAAAACCAATTACCAATTTCAATTCCTATTCAACATCTCATTACGTTATTAAACCAATAGTGGGTGCGTTACACAATCTAATTACATTGTGACTACTAATATTTGACTAAACCGACCTTTTGGTGTCGCAAGCGAAGCCAGTGAACTTGACTACAGTTTGATAATGACACACATTGTGAAGTGGGTGAGAGGCAGGTTTAACCAACAAGCAGCAGTGTTCGCGTTGTGTTTCGGTTTGGGGATGTTATCTTGTACAGATGGCCTTTTTCGGATAGACCTCGACTCTCCAGGATCTTTTGTGCAATTACCTTTTCCACACTCAGCTGTTCGAATGAACAGGTGTCTTTACAGTGTTATCCTTCACGATAAAGGTGCTCAGACTAGACGAAATGTGCGCACCGATTGTTTGTTCAGTACGGTTGTTGTGAACATTTCGTCGTTCGGCAAATATACAGGACAGTGTAAATCACACAGAACAGAAAAAACAGTAGAAGTGTCAAGGGGCCGTGTAACGTGTGGCATAGTTATGCGGAGTTCCGCATAACCTACCATACTTTTGCCGCGATCGCTTATTTCGATATTTCTAAAATAGGAAATAAATCCAGAAGCATGCCTTATTGTGCTATTTTGGAGTGTAAAAACGATAACCGCACCGAAAACATTTTCCATTGTGGCGTGTTGTTTTTATGATAGTTTGAGTATTGGCGGCAACAGGTCTGATACTAAGCGATGCTCATGCCACTTCCACCATGTGCTCACTTTCAGCTAAAACCAGCGTTGTGGCTCCGGCTGCAGCACATGCTGAGCTCAGTCCTATTTGACTTCACGCTACAGTGCAATGGTTCTAATTCTGCTCTAATCTTGTTATTTTTTGTACCATGTCTGTTGTGTTGTAGTGTGTTTTTGACAAATAAATGTTATGAATTTGAGTATGAGTTGGAAGCCACCCACCTTAAGAGTATCAAGTAATGTACTTAAATTTATGAAAACTCAGTGGCCACGACGAGCACAGAGGCATTCCATCTCAGTCCTCAGGGTTGGTGACGCGTTTGCAATCTTAGGATTGCAGTTTTGATGTATTATTAGGGTTCCGTGTCCGAAGGGACCGATATCGATTACAAGTTTTATTAATATGCCTCCGCTGTCCGTCCGTCCGTCTTAACATAAAACAGTGTATCTTTTGAACCGTTATAGATAGCGTTATTTTTCAGAATATGTGTTATTTGGCGGATTTACCTACTAACAATAAAAAAAAACAATAGAGTGAACTAATAAAGTGGGTCCACAGGTTGTATACAAGAGACGTTTTTATTGATCATTTTTTTGTATCGTAAAAACGGTAAAAATTACCTAAAAGCTTTAAATTTGGTATGATATTAGTACAAACCCTGAAAACAAAACAACAAAAACTAAAAATGAGTGTGAGTTGGGATAGCGTTGATTCGATTCGAAATCAAATCGGAATATAATAATACCTAGTGCGGCGGTACAGAACTCTCGGTGCGCGAGACCGACTCGCACTTGAACAGTTTTTTGACTATCTATTGGGTCTTGTATGGAATTCATTTTGAATGCCACTCAAAGTCGTGGCCAGCCCGCGGGCTATGTTGAAGTGATCGTGTCGCAAACGTCAGATAGACAGCTGTTTGAATTTGACGTGAACTTGAGAGTGCAGATGATAATGACATACATAGCAAAGTGGGTGAGAGGTGGCCCAGGGTCTGATAGTTCAGACAGAACGCAAGCCAATCCTATACTACTAAACGAGCAATATTTGTAAATTTAAATTATTTCCAATCACGTTCTCGAAAATGGCTCTCGAAAATAGATCTCTCAAGTTGTCATCTTCCGAAAAATTCGTTTTCAACCCGAACTAAGCTCGGTTTTCCGGGTACTAAGTTAAATTTAAGTAGGGTAACATGGTTGACAGTGGATCACCTGTTTTTTCAGTAAACGTATCATCTATATATATAAAAGGCAAACCTGACTGACTTATATATCAACGCACAGCCGAAACTACTGTACTTAGAAACTTGAAATAGGGTCGCAATCAACGTGTTGTGGTAATATCGATTATACCTACACATCGATTACAAGTTTTTTTTTCAGACGTTTCCTTATTAAAAGTCGGTGATCCACGTGAGTGCGGTGTCGAGGTGCAGAGCTGTTATTAAACTGCTAGCCTTAGAAAACTTGCCGCTATACGAATTTGGTAATATGCCAATATTTTACAGCAATCGGTAGTTTATTTAGGTGGTAATGGTGACTTAACTTGAAATGATCACAAAGATTTACAAGTAATCGACGAGGCAGACCCAAGCGGAGAAGGTGTGATGATTGGAGGTTTTTTGAAGGATTGGCCGAAGATTGCCGCAGAGAGAGAGAGGTGTGGAAATCAATGGGACGAGGCCTTTGCCCAGCAGTGGGACACTATACTAGGCTAATTAATTTAATTAATTAATTTGTATTTATATATTTGTAATAACGTTCTCGAAAAAGGCTCTCACGATTTTGATGAAATCTGCTATGTAGGGATTTACGGAGGCGAAGAATTGATCTGTCATGTTGTATCTTCGGGCAAAATCGTTATTATCCGAGCGACTTTCGGCCTTCTGGGTACTCATTACTAAAGCCTGTAAAGGTCCACTTACACGGAAATTTATTTGCGTGCCATCGTATATTGCGTGTAATAGAATGAGATGTCCGTCCATACTATTGACGGGCATTAATTGCACAATAAAATTGATCCTTACATTTTATAGGCACCGGACTGCATTGCTGCTACTTTTGTGTGTTTAAAAACGCGCAGGCGCTTAATTATCACTGATTAGTAATGATTTATCGATTGACAAATTTAGGATTGCAATATTGATGGCATGCTAGCGATTACGAAACTCTTAATGTTATACAAACCGAAAAATAATAATCATTATTACTAGTATATGACATCCGGACATTAGTTAAACTAAGAAAGTGCAATCAGTAGGGAAGAATGGCGAAAAAGAGGGGAGGCCTTTGCCCTGCAGTACTATACTAACACAGGCAAAAAGAAAAAGAAAAGAAAGAATTGCTCTTTAGCCCAGTAGTTATATTATAAGACTAACCGCCGGTTCACAATCGACAAGTAAAGCATATTTGACAGATAAATTAAGCCCTTTCTCTTTCTGACACTTGAAAATAGGCAAGGAGAGAGCCAACTTTAAATGACAGATAAATTTACTGGTCGATTGTGAAACAGGCCCTTAATAGCTTAAACTTATAGAATATAAATGTATACAAGCCTAGAGCTTAGTTTGGGACTACCTAGGTCAATTCTTAATTTAAGAATGTTAATAAAAGAGTGACTGCTAGCAGGTGTTTTTTTTTAAATTATTAAGTGGTTTTTAATTTTAACAAAATATGTATTCGTTTTTGGGAAATTATTAATGCATGATAATAAAAACTACACACACACTTTACTGGATATTCAAAAGTCAATTTAAAAAAAACTTAGTGTTAAAAAAAACAACAATTGCACATTTTTAAATTTAATATTTACATAGGTACATACCTACATAATCTTCACGCCTGTAATCCCAGTGTGGGGTAGGCAGAGCTACAGAATTACACAACTTTAAAAACTTGTTGATAGTTTAGTATCACATTTTGCACAAATAAGCTACCTAATTGGAAGATGTTAGCTTATTTACTTATTACAAAAAAAAACATACATAACGATAACGCTAAAGATTTAACCAATACAAGATTCCGTTTAGGATAGAGTTTGGGAGAGTCAAAATGTCCCAAAGTACTATCAGTACAACACTTGATTTTTAACGTACACATATGTTAAAGTTCTGTACAATTTCAGGGGGGAGGTCATGAACCCCATGACGCCCCCGGGATTCACCACTGCATTTAACATATTATTCAACATTGCATAAAAGTACTTGTTTATGCCCATCCACATAAATCTCGTTCATCGTTATTCCCATGGGATTTTTAATTTCCGGGATAAACTTTATCTTATTTTTATTTTTTTCATCATCTACTATCTGGCCTTGACCGGCGCCGCCCGGATGTATTGTTTTTTCATACAAACCTTGTCCTGAGAGTTACAAACACAAAAAAAAAAATTTATTCAAATCGGTCTAGCCATTTTCTAGTTATGGCGTGACCAAGGGAAACAGAGATTCATTTTTACACATTTATATAATTATATTATATTAGATGTAGAACTTGCCCTACCTGTATGCTAAATTCGTTGAGCCGTATATGCATAATTAAAGACAAACGCGTAAACGTCCTCGCTAACTTTCACATTCATAATAAGTGTTAGTCGGAAACGATACTTTAATGTTACTTCCTTTCATCTTATATCCTTAACGTCTAACCATGTCCTGTTATCAATTTAAAATGGCTACTACCTTCAATATTGGAAATAGCAAGTTCTACGAAAAGGAGACTTACTTTTTTTGACTGGTCGTAAAATAAAGTCGTGTTTTATGATACAGAAAGAAAGGGTCATTGATAGTGATCACTTATGCCTATAATAACACATAAGTACCTTAACCTTTAAATTAAATAAAGACCGTAAAAAACCCTTCTTTATTATTTTATCATATTGGACCAGTTCGATTCCCGGATAAAGCAGTCAAATTTTCAAAAATTCGTATATGCAGTAACAATTGTTTTCAAAAATAAAAGAAAGTCTCCTTTGCGTAGAAATTGCTATTTCCAATATTTAAGGTAGTTGCCGTCCATGTGGCGTTCGTTTTTTCCAACCTGAATATATCATCTCTATCACAACCAACCATGTACCAATGTCGTCCTGGACTTATTGGAGTCATAATTATCTCTAAACATTTATAAGGTTTAACGGAAACTGTTAAAACGCATCGGCGGCGATAACGCGCAGAGAAATCGCCGCAGGCAGCGTACGCGCAGTCGCGCCGCGGCCGGCGCCCGCGCACCTCCCTCTACCAAGTGTTAAAACCGGCACTTAACTTGAACGAAAATCGAAACAGTTCCCCACCAAGCGCTGTGGCAGAAGCGTCTGTAAGGATTCAAAATCCTTGAAGTTTTCCGTTTGACGTGTTTGAATGACTTTTGAAATCCTTGAGGATTGTGTTCATTGCATCTATAAAAAAAATATAGGTTATTAAAAATAGTATTGTTATAAAACTTAAGAACTCTTCCTAATAACGACAAAAGAAGACCTTCCGTCAAAAAGTTAAACACTCTTCTATATATTGTTACGATGGCAAATAAGCCAGAGAAGGACCTACAACCTTCAGGGGAAGTGGACTGCGACCGGCTGATGCACGAGTTGGGGCAGTTCCGCCGGTTCCACCTCCTGAACTATGTCATGGCTGCGCTGGTCACCTTCACAGCTGCACACTACGCCATCAACTATGTGTTCCTCGCTGCCGATATCCCTTACAGGTACTGTTTAGGAGTTCTATAAGTTACAGCGTTGTTTAAGAATTTATTAAAGATTCCTGCAAGTTAATACATAGGAATATATATTATGTTCAAACCCAGCTGTGATAGGAACTGAGATGAATGAGAGACCATAATAACATACTGGATTTTATGTAATATCACAGCCTCTATTTTTGATCTGTTTTGGTATTGTTTTTAACTCGGCCGCTATTACTGTCAAGTAAATAAGAGCTATCAAAACGTTGACAATACGGTAGCAGGTCAAAGACGATATGGTTTTACCTACCGCCTAGAACCTCGGCCCTGATCATTACATATGTAGGTATAGTAATTTACTTACCAACTTAATTATACACATATTGAAGCAATCATGCAACGTCAATTAGAAATGAATTTATTATCCTTCTTGTACCTTCTTTACTTAGGTACTTACAAGCACCGGTTTTGGCCATCTTGAGGCCCGTTTTGGCCACTCTAAATTTTAACAAATATCTCAAGCATTATGAAATTTCAAAAATATTTTTGTATTTAATATTATTACTAATCTTCAGTCTTAATTATTTATGAATGTTATTGTTAATTTGACGGTATTTTTGATACTCATTTCAACCTTAAGTGGCCAAAAAGGGTACAGTGGCCAAAACCGGGTCTTCGGGCATCTGTCTTTCTGTCTATCTGTTTGTCTGAATATCCGCTAACTTCCCCTAAACCATGCAACGGATTTTGATGTGGTTTTCACCACCACTTAGATAATTTTTCACGGAAAGTTTCATGTATAATAACGTCTGGTTTATGTACGGGTGTTACAGAAACCGGAGCGAAGCGAGGGCGGGTCGCTATATCTATACAGATAGAACCATGACACTGTAATAATCAGGTTTCATTTTCAGCGGAAACAAATAATCGTGAAGTAGGTAATTATAATTACATAAAAGCGGCATCTGCTTCCGACTTTAACAACTAAATGTTCAATGTTATTAGGTATTCTTACCGTGGTTCATACGGCAACATATGTTTAGAGGCCCTGAAATAACTTAGTACCTGTCAAGAGATCCCAAGTAAGCCCATCCTTTGTTTATATGGAAATAGAAGACAGACACTTGAAGCAAGTGGGTCAAGTGATGAAGAAAATTCAGTTGTCGCCCTTGTGAAAAGAGTAGGCTCCACTTTTGGGGCCCCTGAGTCAAAGAGAGTTACGCCATAAATTGATTCGATACAGACAAAGTGCGTGGCAAAAAGGCTCACGAGAATTGCGATACTATAATTATCACAGAACAGAAAAAACAGTAGAAGTGTCAAGTGGGCATGTAACGTGTGGCATAGTTATGCGGAGTTCCGCATAACCTATCATGCTTTTGCCGCGATCGCTTATTTCGATATTTCGGTATTTCAATATTTCTAAAATAGGAAATAAATCCAGAAGCATGCCTTATTGTGCTATTTTGGAGTGTAAAAACGATAGCCGCACCAAAAACATTTTCCACGGTTGGCGTGTTGTTTTTATGATAGTTTAAGTATTGGCGACAACAGGTCTGATACTAAACGAAGATCATGCCACTTCCACTGTTTTTTCCATTCCGTGATAATTATACAGCCTTGACCACTGCAAGTTTCCTTTTAATACAAGTTACCTCTTGCTGACATAGATGCCGCCGTTTTTATCGGAAACGGAAGGGCTAAGGAAAAGGACTAAAACCGTTTTGTCGTGAGTTGTTGACTTTGTTTTGTCGTGGGTTGTTAAGTTTTTTGTTACCCGCGTTACGATCAGGGTAGTGATTCTTTCAAAAGCAAAGGTGAGCGAACGCAGGAGTGATGTCCAATCGGCCAGTTTAAGTAGTCCCGTCAAAGCGAACAAAACATATTTCAGCGCGTGTATTCAATTTAGCAGCATGGCTTCTCGGACGTATAAGGCTGCTTAATTGAGAATGCACGCGCTAATATGTGTTTTGCTCGCTCTGACGGGACTACTTAAACTCGCCGCTTGGACTTCACTCCTGCATTCGCTCACCTTTGCTATTGAGAGAATCAATACCCTGATGTGATTCTCAAACTCGTTTTATTTTTAGCCCGGCGGCGCTGGCATATTTTGAGGTCATAAGTTACAAAAACTCTAGTCGCTTATTTGTTGCATGTGGATACAGTGTGTACTTTTAAAGTTTATATTGCGTTTTGTGTCGCATCTTGCCATTGCATTTTCAGAAATTCGATGTTTTGTGTCATTTTTTCATTTTAACTTACAAAATAAAATTAAAGTTCCTAAGTTAGTAGTTCAGGATCCTATCTAGGATAACTTGCGTATTGTGCAAACCGATTTTGTGTCATCTTCGTCCTGTGCAAACTGACATAGCGCCAGTAGGTATGTAACCAGTGTAACCACGAGAATATCATGGATAAAAACGATAAAAAATATGAATAGTGTTTTGTTACACTAAACTACACTACCCCGGGATAAAAGGGATAAAAGGGGGATGTAGAATTTTGTATGAGAGTTTTGTCATTTTTGTAGTTAGAAACGTGAAAATTGGTATTTAGGCTACCTACTATTTACAGATATTCCTTAGGGGTTGAAAGAAGGGGTAGAAGTATGTATCGAAGTTAAATAAACTCAAAGCTATAAATAAATATCAATAAATAAATATCAGGGGACAATGTCACACCAATTGACCTAGTCCCAAACTAAGCTCTAGGCTTGTACTATGGGTACTAGACAACGATAAACATACTTATATAGATAAATATATACTTAAATACATAGAAAACATCCATGACTCAGAAACAAATATCCATGCTCATCACACAAATATCTGCCCTTACCGGGATTTGAACCCAGGACCGCTAGCTTCGTAGGCAGGGTCACTACCAACTAGGCCAGCGCGTCGTCCTATGCTATGCTATGTATGAGCTATGACAATAGCTGTAATGTACTGGGAATAAGTACAGTTGGTTAAGTTGTTTTAGACCACCCACTACCGAAAATTAAACACGTAAAAAAAATATACAATAACTTTCTTCTTTACCTATTCAACTTTAGGATTAAAAACTAATGGGCACTTAAACCTACTATAATACTTTAGGCACTAACATCTAAATCATAAAATGTGCCCGTTATTATCATTTTCGTATGGTATGACGTCACAGGTATCTTTTGTTGTAAGGTTGTAACAGCTCGGTAGAATTAGGTAGGTTGTCTAATTCTACCTTATGGGTACGAGGAGACGGGACAACTTTAGTTCGTTTGTTAAATCGTCCATAAGACCCTAAAGTAAGGTCACTGACACTACTTCAGTTGTTAGTTTACGTCAAATGTATTACACAATTGCTTCTGTCATTAGTTCATTACGCTAGTCATGTATGTAACTAGGTACGTTGCTCATTTGTACAGTCGAGTTCATAAATATGTATGCACTTTAGTACCTTGTCACTTTAGTCGTTGTGACGATTCATACATAGCAGTTCAAACATGACATTAAATGGACAAGGTAGGTACTAAAGTGTATACATATTTTATGAACTCGACTGTACATTACGCTTTCTTTTATGGCTTGAAGAAGGAAAACGAGCACACAGGCCACCTGATCGTAAGTCGGATCTGTGACCCATTTGCAATTTTTAGACTGAAATCTTAAAACTGAGGACTATAATGAAGGTACCGTAAAATGTGCCTACTTTGCTCCCCCATGGGTAACTATGCTCCATAATAACTATTTCGTTTGTTATTTATAAGTTAAGGTTGACGACAAATTTTCTAAAAACAATCGATGTATACATCCAGCCACGCAGTGAATGAAAGCAATAGAATGATTTACAATACAGATTACCTCAATATAACCATGGAGCATAATTACCCGTGGGGGAGCAAAGTAGCCACATTTTACGGTACGATAAGAGTTCATCACGATTTCCTTTTATTATAGTTTACGTATGTAGGTGTTAAAATCGATTGTCAGAATAATGTACTGGTTATCATTACACGACGCGTTGGCCTAGTTGGTAGTGACCCTGCCTACAAATCTAGAGGTCCTGGGCTCAAATCCCGTTAAGGGTACGTAGATATTTGAGTGATGAGCGCGAATATTTGTTCCTGAGTCATGGATGTTTTCTATATATTTAAGTATATATTTCTCTAATTTTCTATACAAGTATTTATATCGTTGTCTAGTACCCATAGTACCTAAAAGCCTAGAGCTTATTGTTAGTTTGGAACTAGGTCAATTGATGTGACATTGTCCCCTGATATTTATTTTATGTTTATTTTATTACTAGCTTTGCCCGCAACTCCGTCCGCGTAGCAGTCGTTTATCGCTGCTCCCTCGGGATCTGTCTAATTTTCCGGGATAAAAAGTAGCCTATGTCCTTCCCCGGGCCTCAAGCTATCTCCATACCAAATTTCATCTAAATCGGTTCAGCGGTTTAAGCGTGAAGAGGTAACAGACGGACAGACAGACAGACAGACACACTTTCACATTTATAATATTTCACATATATAATAGGTATTAGTATTAGTATGGATTGTGTTCCGATGCGGGGTAATGAATGACAGCTAGTGGCGTGACTACCATAAAATAATTGAGTCATAGTTTGCAATACTTGTCATTTGGAAGTTAATTGAAGGATAATTAATTGAGGGATAATTGAGGGTTAATTGCAATTACCTTGAGCAATTTCTCCTACCCTTTTGCGACCGTGGTCTCTATTAACCACAAAACAGCATATAATGACTTGGCCTTTTATACGTTTATGTTTTTGGTGGGATTTTGGCTTACCGAACGTTGTGACATGTGCGGCAACTCCTTTGTCGCTGTTGGTTTTAGCTTTACCTCTCTATCTAAAGAACGAGTTCTTCAGTCGATGTACTTGGAGTTACGTTGCTTTAGAAACAATACCACACACCTCAGCCATGCCCTCACCACAGCCAATGTCGCAATAAAACCAATGACACCGAAATAAAAGAACCAACAAGATTTACGTAATTATAAAGAGGGTTGTCACGAGACGCGGTTGCGGCTCCACTGAGGCGGAGACGAGCGGAGCTGAGTGGAGCAGAGCTGTGAAAAGAGCTAAGTGATTCCACTGAGGCGGAGACGAGCGGAGCTGAGTGGAGTGATTAAAATATTTACAATGTAGTAGTGCAGTTACGTCTCCTTTCCGCTTCGCTCGTCTCCGCTTGACTGTTTCCACTGAAGCGGAGCGGGGACGAGATGTGGATTTCAACTAATATGATTGGTCAATCCCTACACGTCTCCTCTCCGCTCTGCTCGTCTCCGCCTAAATGGAGCCGCACCCAATCGCAAAGGTGTCAAAATTTTCCTCTAGGTACATGTTTTGCTCCGGGCGATAACGTTTCTAACCACCTGAATCAAGTCCGGTTTCCACGCTTTGAATTACGTTGTAGGTAGTTGTTATGCAAAACAAGGTTCATAAGTTTCCGTTTTGTTTGTTCCTTTACAAGAAAAAAAATATTGGAAAGGAAAACTTACTTTTTCATAATATCTATTGAAAACGTCACCATATTTTGTATGGAATTAGCTTTACAATCCTCCTAATAATTTATAAATGATCAAATAATAATCACTATTATTAAATGCATTTACCGAAGTTATTGTAATTATAGGTACTTAAGTCATTCAATCAAATTATATAAAAAACTATCTTATCCTAAACGTAAATGGTGTTCGATTCAAAATCATATTTTCGACGACTTCATTCGACATATCTGGCGACATCGGGCTCCAGGTATCAGTAGCAATTACAGGCAAAATCGAGTGATTTTACGAAACTTGTCGCGACACGTGTCGCCGAGATGTTGCCAGGTATGTCGTGTGATGCCCGGCAACGTCGTGCCATTTTACTCGATGTCGCCGGCGACAGGTATTTGCCCCTAGTGAATCCCTGGCTTTAATTAAACCGGTTGAACCGAATTTAGCACCAACCTCTACAAGTTGACACGCGTAAAAAGAACCCTTAGCGACCTACCTGCGCAGTTAGCAAATTAAAGCCGTAACAGACGATCGAATTTGGTCCGGGCCGGACTGCGGATTTGGTTCGCTCCGAACCATATCTGTCCGTCTATGGTCACAAGACTACTCTACAGACGGACAGATATGGTTCGGAGCGAACCAAATCCGCTGTCCGGCCCGGACCAAATTCGATCGTCTGTTACGGCTTTTACGGACCAAAGTGGTGGAGTAGCGATGGGCGAGTCGAGTTGTCTGATTCGAATAACTCGAATCAGAGTCTAAACGAGTTGATTCGAATCGGATTCATTCGCAACTCGAATCAACTCGCAACGCTCTAGCTAGAATTGATATGGCCGCCTGGCCGAATCAGTGAGCGGATAACGAATGCGAGTGAGCCGAGTGATGCGAGTTATGCGAGTGCGAATGCATGCGAGTGATGCGAGTTAGCGATTCGCCAGCCAACTCGAAACCGAAACGAAACTCGCCGCTCGCTGGTCGGGGTCACGGTCACTCACAGGCGTCGGGCACACCTCGGGCGTCTCGTCGGGGACCTCGGGTCGGTTCGGGTCGCCGATCCGTTTGGCTGCCGCGAAGCGGATCCCATCCGGTTGATGCGAGTCGAGTCAACTCGAGTTGCGATCCGAGTTAGCGGCAGAGTCAACTCGAGTTATCCGAGTTGAAATAAATTCGACTCGTAACATCGCTATGGTGGAGGCGACGGGAGGAGTGTGAACTGCTCCGCTTTGCTGCAACGCTATTGGTTTGTCAGTAGACAACATGCGCAAACATATCCCCTCCACTAGCCGCTCGGAGCTCTTTTTACATGTGTCGACCTGTACTTGTCTTTGTTTGGCACAATGATTGACGGGTAGAGAATGCCTCAAGGCATTAACTCCGCCATTTGTACTTTGTGTATTATGCAATAAAGTTTTAATTAATGAAATATGGCATCGACCAAATGTAAACCGATAGCCATAAGCGTAATAAAATAATGGGTTACCGGAATCTCTGTCTTAAATAATTAAACCGGTTGAACCGAATGTGACACCGACCAAATGTAAATCATTAGCGTTAAATATATTAGATATATTATAACTATTATAAGTAACTTTATGGTAATGATGAGATAAGTAAATATCTTATTGTTTATACGAAGATTTATCTGCAGACAACTAGACAGATCGCATGTCGTAAACTTTGATCACCAAGACACGGTCTCTTCGCCAAACAACGCCGAGCTAATGAACAGTCATTAGCGATTCGAAGAAATCACAGATCTCTGCGACATCCTTTATTATTAAGTAGTCAATAACTGTATTTGTTTAATTTTTGCATGCAAATAACTTTATTTTCGTAATTAACGATGCAGTGGAAAAACAACTCATGTGTACTCAGAGTAAGGGTATAAAGACTGTTAAAGGAACAATTCCTTGCTATAAATATAAATAAATAATATTAATAATAAATAAATACTTATCAGAAAACAATCTCATGCAGATTGACATAGTCCCGAGCTAAGCTCTAGGCTTACTCTGTTATTCATAAATGCGCAATAAAGTTTTTGAAACATGCTCTGTCCTAATCTGTTATGAAATTTGAATTTGACAGAAAAAGACAAAAAATACTTTACTTAACTGTTTTAGTTAAGTAAAGGGTTATTGTGCGTTTATTAATAGAGGAGTTAAACTATATGGGTACTTACAAGAAAACGCTTAACATGCTTAGAAATATGAACTTAAATAGGTACATATAACACTTTCAAGACTTACTGCCGCACTCAGAGACGTCAATTTAATTTAATGCTTGATTAAAGTTGCTGCTGTCACTTTCTTTGCTACAACAATAGAATAAGAGATTAGAACACGTCACTAAACAAGCATTAAATTTAATTGACGTCTCTGAGTGCGGCAGTTAAATGGTTAGAGCAAAGGGGTATCATTAAATTTCTTCGAGACCGGCAAGGCATTAGTGACGCCTCTGGTGTTGCAAATGTCCATAGGCGGCGGTGACCACTCCCCATCAGGTGGGCTGTCTGCATGTTTGCCCGTCGACGGCAATAAAAAAAAAAACTCGCGCCCATCATCCAATTAACTTAAACCGGGAATCGAACCCGGGACCGCTATCTTCGAAGGCAGGGTCACTGTTGTCACTACCAACTAGGCTAACGCGGGCATCCTTATCCTTTCTTGAGATCCTATTCCTATGTATGTATGTATGTATGTAATCACTCGTAGGTACTAGTATTAAGAAAATTATGAATTTAAAAATGCGTTTTTTTTATTTGGTTTGCCTAAACCGACAGCAGAAAAAGGTACAAAAACTTTACAGTCCGGGCGGAGATGAACACAGGCTCTTTTTCATCCCGGAAAGTTGGCCAGTTCCCCAGGGATCAGCAATAAACTAATTGCTATAAAACCAGTCAAGTGCTACTCGGACTCGCGCACCTAGGATTCCGTACAGTACAGTAGGTGTTATTATAATTGCGATTTGAATTCGATTTCGAATCGAATCAGCACGAGGCCAACTCACACTTGACCAATTTTAGTAATTGTTGTTTTTTTTCAGGATTTTTTAATATAATCATAAGGTGCGTTGGGGTAAGTTGGAAAACGGTGTAAGATGAAAAACCGTTCGTAACTCCCTATTCCGTGCACATTTTTGGTTCCTGGGCACTTAATTGAGAACGCCATTTTGTTGCTCCTCGCCCCTCAGTCAGTGCCGTTCGCTCAGTTATTGTGGTCGTGTGTTATCGTCAATTTTCGACAAGGTGATTTTTTTACGTTCAAATCATGTTTTTTAATCTTACCCCATGTTTTGTAACTCCTTTTGCAGTGACGCTAGAGAGATGTTGTATTGGTACGTTTGCTTGTAATTGTTATTTTAATTACCTGTCAATGTGAATTTTAATTATCTTTCTTAGTTTCCGAGTTTTTATATATTTCAATCTTGCACCGCCTACTTTTAAAGGGGTAAGACGGTAATATTTTTGTTTTCATGTTACCCCGGTTTCAAACCCCATAGTAACAGTCACTGGTTCTCAAAGTGTGGAGGAATAACTACTTTCATTAAATATACTTAGGTAGGTAGGTAGTTTATAGAGGTTTGTTATACAACCTATACAGTACCTACATTATTTTAATTAGACGGGACTTTATCGTGAACTTGCATTTAATTATTTATTTCTGTGTTTGTGTGCGTTGCGTTAATAAAATTGAATAGAGAATGTCAGCCAGTTTAGATCTTCAGCTTATTTACCGTATTTGTAATTAAAACAAAAATTACCTGTGAAATAAACATTCGATAGGTACGTCAAATCGTTTCTGAGATATTGAACTTTAAACTTCGTATGATTCGTACGGATGATGATGACATCGCTGCACAGCGATTATATGATTGAGTAAGTTTACAGGGCTAATGACCGCTTAAAACATCATGTTGACAAAATCAATTTTGTCACATATTTGTAGCAGTTTTACTTGAGATTGCTATTTAGTCGTAAACTTTGAAAGTTAGACTACGATTTAAGCTTAACATAGCATCAAAATCAGAAGCCATTATAAAAATACAATCCGTATAAAAATGCACAAAAAAAAGGTTTTTCTTTATATTTCTGGTATAGGGGGGTCTTGGGATTTGATTCAAGCTAAGTCGTATTCTATAAAGAACAGTTTGAGAACCCTTGTCTACCTATCCTCAAAGTGGGGTAAGACTGAAATATCATTTTATAGAAAGCCGAATTTTAGCTGTAAATAACGGTTTTTTTTAAATATGAAATAATGTTTTAAACTGCTACGGTGCTATACCGTTGGAATTTATGCATCACATTCACCTACGGCGCATATTAACGATTTTAAAAACTATATCAATCTTACCCCGTCACCATTCCATCTTACCCCATGGATTTTTTAGTAATGAGTGTAACTTTATTTCAACTTTTTCAATAGTAAAAGTATTAGTAACTTCCTTTTTTAAGTTTTAATATAAAGGTTCATATGTGCTCTTTACCAAAAGCGTAGCTTCCTGTAACTAGTCCTCATATTCTTGGTATAATATCACTTTTAAAAAAACACCTCTCATCTCGTGTAAAATCCGTTCAATCTTACCCCAACGCACCTTACCACATTTATTAACGCTTGTATGTTTTACCGTTTTTACGATACAATCAAAATAAAAATACGAAATAAAAACGTTTCAAGTACGGCGACCCATTTAATGTATCACTTTCTTTAAAAAAAAAGGTTATATATCCTCCGTAGGTAATGACACAAATTCTGAGGAAAAAAAACCCGCTGTCTATAATTATGGTTCAAAAGATACAGCTGTTTAAAGTTAGGACGGACTAAAGGACGGACGGACGGACGGACGGACGAACGGACGGACAGCGTAGGTAGGCATATCAATAGGGTCCCGTTCGGGTACGGAACCCTAAAAAAGTTTTGAGTTTGTTTCAGTTACCAGCTAAGATTGGTGTAACCTATTTGCTCTTATACCTTTTTAAATCCTAAGGTACCTTTTACCATAGTATAAATAGAAAAGTAGATTTATACTATGCTTTTACACACGATGATGCGAATTCTAATGAGCTTTCTACAACTCACGGCATCACCACGTGGGTGCGACGACCTTGTATTTACGCAATAAGCTAACCGCAGAAGAATATCGAAACGTTTGTCACTTTCGAACGTTTTAAACAGCTGACGGTTACAAATACTTAATACTTGTCAAAGGTACTAGTAACTGAAATCTTTTTTAACGAGTAGGTACACAGACCACCTGCCTCCTATTTCACCATCTTGACAATGACACGTGACAGGTGACAATTAAGTATACAATGCAAAGTTAGCATGCTGATACATCACTGGAATTCATATAAGCTGCGCCATGTACACTGAAATGTCACCTGTCATCTGTCATTGACAGATTGGTGAAATAGGGGACTGGGCGTCTATTCTAGGTGGTTAAAACAATATCGTCTTTGACCTGTTATGGTATTGTTTTTAACTCGGCGGCCATAATTGTCAATTAAATAATATTAAGAGCTATCAACGTTGACAATACGATAACAGCGCCTCTATTCAACACGGTAAAAAACATGTCGCCTTTGACCAGAGTGCTTATTGTCTAACGCACTCGCAATCGCAACCGGCTTCAAAGTGGAGCAATTGTTTTCATTTTGTATGCAGACAAGCCTTCGATTTTCAAAATGAAAACGATCGTGATTGCGAGTGTGTTAGACAATAGCCCCTCTGTTATCTTATTGTCAACGTTTTGATAGCTCCTATTTACTTGACAATAATGGCCGCCAAGTTAAAAAAAATACGATAACAGGTCAAAGACGATATGATTTTCACCGCCTAGAATCTCGACCCTGATGGTAAGTAGACTCTAGGCCAGTGGTTTCTAACCGGTTATCTAAAGACCACAGGTGGTCCGCGATACATGGTTTGCAGTGGTCAATACAATTTTCGCTATTAAAAGAGTTTCAATAAAGTGGAAATTTTGAAAGCATATTGCCATAATGTTGTTTGGTTAGCCAAACAATAAATTAAATTACTCCAAAAATTTGTAAAATCGAAAATGTATACTTAAAAATTATATCAGGAAGGAAATTTAACAAATCTTGATCATCGTCCCAATCGTATGTTTCAATTCTTAAAACTGTCAATAGGTTTGGAATTTTGTTTATAAACAAAAATCTTTTGCATTTTCTTATATCTTTTACTATCAAGACAAAAAGGGAAATGTTTTATGTTGTAAAACGTAGGTAATAGGTACGTAATTTTGGATTAAGTAACGCACTGCTGGCGAAAGTTTAAGAATGGCATGTTTAAATGACTATCGACAAATATTTAAATGTAAATTTAGTGGTGGTATTTTTAAAAGTGTCGCCATAGAATTCATTAATTACGACTACTTCATCTTATTTTGTATCGGGGAGAAACTTCTAAAATTGTGAAAGTTTCGAGAAATTCTCGGTAACTTCTAAGAGTAATTTTATCTTTCTTATGGTTTAAAAACATGTTTAA
Organism: Acleris cristana; assembly: GCA_948252455.1. Lineage (NCBI taxonomy): Eukaryota > Metazoa > Arthropoda > Insecta > Lepidoptera > Tortricidae > Acleris > Acleris cristana. Next base: position 1,362,815 of record OX411783.1, on the reverse strand, counting down.
TCTTCTTAGTTTGTTAATGAGGTTTTAAAACTTCTGGGAATGTTCTGCAATTTGCATTGCTACCATTAAATAAGTAGAAATAATAATTAACACGGCAAAGGGATGCAGTGGCCGACTGTACTGGCAAGTAGGAAACAGTCGTCCAAATCATATTTCCTAAACTATACCAAAAAAAATAAAGATTTTGGATTGATCGACTCAACCTTGCAATTCAATTATGTTAAAATAGGAACAAGACATCTACTTCTCGATTCTGAAAGTTTCTCATGAAGAATCCTTGTTAACCTCTTAAAATAATTTTATTTTTTATACGGAAATGAGAACATTCTAAATGTTCTTAAATTTATTAAGAATGTTCTTAATGTGTTGATATCATTTTCAAAAGTCTGAGAATATTCTGCAATTTGTAGGTACGTCGGTATAATAGTCGGTCAAAAAATATCAAAAGTTGTAAAAAATAGTAGTCCTTATTTTCAGTATCACTTCTGGGGTCTCTCCATGTGCCACTCCATGTCTTCCCGTGGATGTCGTAACAGGCGACTAAGGGAATAAAGGCTTGTAGTACTGTTAGGCGATGGGCTTGCAACTTGTCGTCACTAATACACTGGTAAACATCTTAGCCTAATTGTGCAAATTATGGTTAGGTACAGAATTATCAACAAATTTTAGAGTTGTTGGTAATTCTGTAGCTCTGCCTACCCTACTCTGGGAATGAAGGCGTGAGTTTATGTATGTATTTATATTGTACTAGAGGACGCCCGCGACTTCGTACACGTAGAATTAGTTTCCCGGTACTCCCCCATTTCTTCCCGTTGGGGGTCGATTTAGGAAAATCCTTTCTTAGGGCTCACTTGCATCCTGAAAGGAACCCCTGTACCAAATTTCAAGTTTATAGGTACAGTAGTTTCGGCTGTGCGTTGATATATAAGTCAGTAAGTAAGGTTTGCCGTTTATATATATAGATTTAAGGGAATAATACAGAGCGTTTATCCAATGCAAATCTCTAGTATTATGTATGCAATATGCATTAACAATGTGAAGAAGCGGAGGACGCCGGAAGTCGACAGTTAGCTGGTCTAATGGCCGGTCAATTATGTATGTGCACCGGAACCGCGTGTGCGCACGAGTTGCTGCTAACACGTGTTTTGGTTTGGCAATGACAACTAGAGTTTGTAGCATGAGCAAATATGGCGGTTACCGCGCAGGTAACAATGCGGTTGCTATGGCAACGCGCGCTCCCCTCACACCACGCCGCTTACAGCCTACTTGTAACACCTAATAATGTAATAATCGACTTTCGCGCAGGTTTAGTGTTGTTTATGCGCATTAAACTAACACCCGTATTTACAAACGTCACTATGAGGTCTCACAGTGCTCACGAACGTACAGGGTGGTTCAAATCGTCTCATAAACAAAAGGTCGGTCAAAAAGGACCAATCACAAAGCTGTATTGAACGCAGTGCGTTTACTCAGTGAAGGATCCCTTAAGTATTGTTTGTGAATATGGGTCTCTGAGTCCAGTGACTACAGGGAGTCCGTTTTTAAATTGCACTGATGATAAGTGAGAAGAATCACTTAAATGGCTTCGTATTCGTCAACGTCGCAAAATTAGATTACCTACTCTCTTATATTCTGTACGAGCCACAATCTCCTGAGTACCTATCTGAAATATATTTTTCATCACACTTGCACGTAAACAGTATCTAAACATACAGGTTAACTTGGCCGCAATGCCCCATATAAAACCCTCGGGCTTTCTTTTTGTCATGAAACCCAAGGTCGGTAAGTAATTTTTTTTTAATTTATTGCACATCACACTGCTCATGCAAGTTCAAGCAAGGAGTTTACACGCAATTGAAAAATTGAATTAAAATGTTATCTAAACAGGAATTTCATTGCAATCTCGCTACATGTTACTTAAATACTCAACTAATGTTCTTAATAATCAATTTTAATAGTTTTTTGTATCAAAACTTCGAAATTATTTCTTTTTTTTTACAATCCGTTATGGCTGTATACCTACGTAAGTATTTGCCCTTAACGTTTCCGAACGAAACATTTGTATAATCTGTGGTGCGGGCAAAAAGTCCGCCACCCGCTTAAAAAAAAGTTCACGTATTTCGTAATAATTGTTGTGCTGACTTGTGTATTAAAGCTATAATTCATAATTATTTACATTTTGTATTTGAAGACAAGTAAAAAAAGTTATAAAAAATTTCATCGTCGTCGTCGTCCGATGAGTGTGATTTAAATGCAACACCGCCCGCAGCAAAAACAATTAATGAAAATCTTTTACCGGAGAAGTCTAAGGAGCGGTATATAGCTGCATACGACCAATTTATAAAATGGAGAAACGAAAAGAAAACAAGTTAGTGTTCTGAATATTTATTTACTCGCAAATGTGATGAAAAACATTGTATGTTTCACGGGCGGTACGGGAATTACGAACCTCGACTCAGAAAGCCCTCAGTCTTCGACTTCGGGCTTCTACTAGAGCCTCGATCGTAATTCCTTACATACCGCCCTTAATACACAATGTACTATTGAAATTTTTGGGTAACCACCCACATCCGTCAACTACGATTCACTGAAATCTCACACTTTCTATTCCTCTTCACCGCACAGGCTTTATGTCCAACTCTTTCACCCTTCAGGCAGCACGACTTTGGAACCACCTTCAAAAATGATATTGAAAATTGGACATACCACGGAGGAATAATCACCAAATCTGTTCCCATAGACTTTCAATGGGAAAAGTGCCGAAACTTCGATTTTAAGCGGCGCTCTTCGCTCGTAACCTTTTTGAAGCTTCATCTTTAGCTTTAGTTACAGACGTTATGTTGAGAAATCTGTAGCAGAGAGCAGAGCTTACGATTGACAGCTGTCACGTTTGACGTAAGGTTGTTTGTTGTTGTATGTTATATTAGCAAAAACCACTTCGCTCCATTTAGAATTGCCCGGGGACGGCAAGTGTAGGTAGGTACCGTAAAATGGGGTGAATAGGATTCGCGGGGTGTATAGAGTTGCAGCCTAAAACCAATCATATTCTACTAATTAAAAGACTGAGATTTTAACGTAATTTTCCAAAAGACTTGTCAATGTAATACTAGTTCTTATTAGTAACAAGTTATGCTTTGTTTTAGGCTGTAATTCTATTCACCCCGCGAATCCTATCCACCCCATTTTACGGTACCTAGTAAAATGAGGAATGAGGCAGAGGGCGCCACAGATAACACTATATTGGACAAGTGATGAATAAGATCGTATAGAAATGTTAATAAACTGGACGTTAGTGAAATAAATGGGAATCACAATAAAAAAAAACACAAATCATGATGCCGATTAAATATAATCGTTTTGCGCTTATCGTCGACACAGAACCTGTTATTTGCCGTGACATTATTTATTATTATCATTGCAAATAATTTCTGGACAAAAACTGCTAATGTGGTAATACGCAAAAAAAATGGAGGAAGATCCGGTAGCACAGAGCAAACATAACGCGGTGATGATATTATAGGTATTCATATGGCACTTGTGTTTTGTTTAAATTCAATATCTTAACCCGTCTAGTGTCCGGCCCTTGATTTATAAAAGTGCACGAAATGTCCAGCTAATTTTCGAGATATTTTTATTTTCTATTTGAGTTTAGAAAAAGGTGAATTGTTTACGATTGGTATAATTATATTTTATGATTTATATATCAATGGAAAGATAAAAGAACAGGCAATGCAAATGCAATGGAATAAAGATTATACACTTACATTTTACTGATGAAAATAAATTATTAACTTTAAAAAGTATATTATTATTAGGTTTTGATATTTTTTTCACCCGATCGGTTTATTCTTTGACACACTGCACTTAATATATTGCCAAATTTCACTTTTCTATTGTTAAATTATCACCATTATAAGTGTACGCGCCGAATTCATCAATTTATTTATCACTACACACATAAAGAACATCACAAAAATTATTTGTTTACGGAGCGGCGCAGGCGGCGGCCATTGCGGAAGAGCACGTCCTATTGCGCAATAATTTCGTTTTTATTATTTTTTCGCTTGTTCAGATGCCTGGTTTTTGGGAAAAAAAATCCAGTATGTTGCCAAATAAGTGACAAATCAATAGGATTATTTTTTTACACTAGCAGGGTCTTCGTTTATGAAATTTAAATTCTCCAATCACAGCGCCGTCCTGCGCACAACTGTTGTGCGTAGGACATGACCGGCCAAAATTTTCTACGCACAACTGTTGTGCGCAGGACACCTGACGGGTTAATGCAGACTCTGTTTCTTTAGAAGTGTTAGTAATACAATAATAGACTCAGTAAAAAATTCAAGTGTTACAGTTTGAAAGATAGGTGCAGAACCTTAGTAATAGGGTCCCGTGTTATCACCCTTTGGGTACGGAACCCTAAAAATCTATTGTGAACATCGTAGTGTTGGTAATCAAATTTTCTGCACGCTTTAATGTCTTTCAATAGAAACAATTAGAAATAATTTAACCAACGCAAACACACATTAAAAAATCAGATGATAGGCAGAACAAAACATTTTACATTGCGTCGAAAAGCCCCCCTCTCAGCTTTGTGTTTGAGGGTACTTTCCTATTGTGGTCCTTCGAACCGTAATTCGGCGCCAGCGCAAGACGCTTGAGGTAAATCAGTTTTCCTCAATTCACTGGACTAGTTCCAACCGGTTCGTCCGCGTGAGTTAACCCGAGGAAATAGGGTTAGTTATATTACGCCGTTAAAATTAAATGTAGCAAGCAAACATTTCACAATAAAATATTACAGTAAATAATTAAACCCATAAAATGGTAGAACTACACTTACACTGCTATTATCATGGATTTGTTCAAATAAAATTGCACGTCTGAATTGAATTAAAGATTGAATAAATTTAACCCCTACCTACTTTTAGAACTCTCAACTCTTTAACGGCCCAATGGATTTTTATTAAATCTATTAAGCTAAGAATCATTATATTAAAAAGACCGCAGCGAACTTATTAGGTATTTAGTAGGTAAAATTGTTTTGGAGATTACAGAAGACGTACAGACTGGAAAGTAGACAAAAACAGTCAAATTTATAATAGGTAGGTACCCCACTTTTTTGATCGGGGGTTAAAATAGGGTAAATAAGGTTTAATAATTTAGTTAGGAAATGACAAATGTAGCAACCCCTACAGTTTAATCTGTCGCCAAGCAGCTAGTGTCCGCATTGTTGTGTTCCGGTTTAGGAGTTAGGTAAGGACAGTTCAGCATTCTAGTCCTCAGTGTTGGCAACATTGAAATTGAAAATGTCTATTCATTAGGCTTGCTATGAGCTCGTTTACCTTCTCCATGTCATAAAGAACAAAATGACAACTCATACCTCAGTAGATACCATCATGGACTTTAAATGTCGATCCACCATAGAACCTTGTCATAATGGCAGCGTCAAGTGACGAGATAGAAATTACGTAGAAATTAATCGTTGCTTTTATGCGACAAGGTTCTGTAGTGGTTCATCAAATAACGTCCGTGACCGTACTACGGTGAGTGTTAACTGCACAGTGAGGCTGGACAAGTTGCTTAAAGATAACGTGAACGATTTTCGAAAACTGATAAAATGTATGGAATTAACGCTCGACGCGACCGTCTGACAGCTTACGTCAATCCTATACATTTTCGATAAAGATAACGAACGCCGAATGCATCTAGTTTAAAGCCTTTAAAGTTTAATATACACAATCCTAGTAGAGTGCTATATATCTCTTAGAAGGTGCTTCGGGTTCGTACTTGTCTCTCACTCGCTCTTATACGATCTTATTAAGATCGAGTGAGAGAGAAGTACCTACAAAACCGAAGCATCTTCTAAGTGCTTACAGACTGTATATTGGATCAGGCCATAAATCTTTCGCAAAAACCAAGAATTTTCTTCGTTTTGTCTATTGTTTTGGTTTCCGTCTGCGTTCGAAAGCAATACTGTGAATATAGGATTTGTTTACCGACGCCACAGACTGGTCGCGCGACGAATCCGAGAACTATCACAATAGAATAGCGATCGCACTTTCTCTGAAACAATACCTGCGTTGTTAGACACTAGATGGCGTCATTTCTTGACGTCAGTTTAAATGAGATTCTCGTTATTGATCGGTTAAGAACCATGGTTTGAATCGCGATATATGGTTATGAGAACGAATGATATAATCATCGGTTAGTTTGAAAACCTGTTCACAAACTAGTTTTAAAGTTCGTACAGTTCAACGCTCACTTAAGTACAGTGCAATAGGTCGTATATAGGGTGAGCCATTTTTATTTGCAAATAGTAAGAGCTAGTAAAAATGCAAATATTTCTAGCCCACCCTATGAAAATGATGTTCTAGCTAGCCAATTATTTTTGGCGCGCATTCTATATTTCTAGGAAAAAAAATAAATTTTTAAGTTTAAATCACTTTTATGTACTTACACCCTGTACCTATGTTTTATTATGTAAGTATCTTAAAAGATGTAAAAGAACATTAATTGTAGCTTCTAACGCTATTAATTTAAAAACACTTGAGGTAAATAACTATAAAATTTTAAAAACATTTCTAAACAATTACTTTTCTATCTTTAATAACGTAGTTAATGGATATCATAGCGTAACACAAAAACTACAAACAGAACAGCATCATTATCAGAACCTTGTAATTAACAAGCACTACTTACAGGTTGGTTATAAATTATCGTCATTGTAACTATCATTATTATCATTATCCAGATACTTGAAATACTTTGGTTGAGTGTTTTAAGGTTATTGACCATCCTTGATTGCAGTGCAGCAGCTGCTGTGTAATTGCATCACACTGTAGAACCCTACCGCAATGAGGTGACGAAGGTATTAACTTGTGAATGGAAACTGTATTTTTTTCCTTTAAAATGGTGGGAAAACAGAGAGAAACTATCCCTAAATATTAAATTTCCGCCCGTTTAAATGGACACGCAATATTTCCAATTTCGGAAAATCTGGGTGGGAAGGGGTGTCGTTAATATCAAGGCCGTGTGAGTTGACAGGAATGACTGGTAAGTTTCATTGATGCTTGCTCTCATTACGATAGAGTTCTATTCTATGACGTTACCTACGCAAATTAATAAATATCCTTTACTGGTGCTCTATTTTACTCGATAAAATCATACTTTGCTTTTGATATGACGTCATATTGTTTTAACTCAGCCGCCATAACCATAAAGTTTTTTTTTTTTTTAAGGGCCAAAGACTCAAGTCCTTGCTTTTGTTAGCAGGATATTGAAAATCACATTTGAAAGGGGCAGAGATGAAAATCCCTTCCGGAGACCTGGGAATGGAGGGCCCAGGTACTGCCGGGCTCGCACCGGCTAAAAACACCAATGCCCCTCATAACGTTGATTATACGATAACATGTCAACAGCAATATGGTTTTGCCGAGTAGAATAGAGCGATTTTACTAGGGTTATGCTTAGTGTTATATTAGGCTAGGGTTGTGGTAAGCTCATGGATGCACCTATCTTTATGGATTACCTTGTTTACCTTGTAATGTACCTTACTTTGATATATTATTATATTTTATGATTGAAAAAAACGACCTGCTGCTGGGAGTTTCGTGCGGCGCTTCTTCTCGTTAGTGATGGTCTTGTCCGAAGCGCTAGTAGATCCACTCCATATTACCGACGTGTAAAAGAGCCCTCATTTCGGCCAATTTCCTGAATAAATACTTTGTTTTTATTTTTATTTTTACATTTGACCTCATATTTTACAAGTGAACTATTCGTACACATACGCAAATGCATTACTTAAGTGAACCAGCTGTAAATGACCGTTTGATAAACACGGGGGCGGAAGACGCCTATTATTTTCAATGACTAAATGAAATAATATTATGGTAACATGGATGGTGACACGGCGCCGAGACAAGGTAACATTGTTCTAATTTCCTTGTTTAATATTGTTGCACTGTGCCATTGTTACCCACTATTGGAAAACATAGATCAACTTGCGTGTCGTCCTTAGGTCTTCTTATAGCAGCAGTTGTATCGAGTTATTTTTTCTACTGTTAAAAAGAAATCTTAAATTTGTTAAAACTCAACGATACCTACACTTTTTTTTTCTGGAATCGTTGAGTTTTGATTGCAATAAAACAACTTTTTTGTACAGTCACCATCAATTACAAATATGTATATGATCCAACATCGGGCTCAAAAATATTTAATACGCCTCTATTATTAGAGGCATAATGAGTGAAATGTATGATTTTAAGAGCAATGATGAGGTTTCTAAAAGATAATGACACCATGTAGCAGCAACACTATTACATTTCTAGGATTTCAAACAAATAGGACTTATTTGCTGAATCCTCGATCGGTATTTAAGAGAAACATAATTACATCACGGGTTTTTTACTATTATTGAAAAATACTCAGCGGTTGCGGTTGGGGAGGCACCAACGAGCAATAGATGACTTTTTTAGAATGCTGTATTTTCTGTTTGTATTATTATGCCCTTCTTTTTACCTTCTTACTATCACTGACTTCTTGATTAACTCGCAGACCTTAATATACCGTTTTCACCATCAGATGACCTGTATGTTTACCTACTCCATATGCCATAAAAATACGTCTCTATCTCCGCAGATGCGTGGTCCCAGAGTGCGAGTCAGCCAACAGCACAATCTACGAGCCGGTCTGGGCAGCGGCTGCCTTACCAGCCAGTGGGCGAGACAGGCGCTGCGCCAGACACCCTAAGCTGGACACTGCCCTGCCCTGCGAGGCAGCCAGCGTCTTCAACGATGAATTACTACCCTGCGACCAGTGGCTCTACGCCTCTGCCAACACCATCGTCGCTGAGGTTGGTACTTTTTATTTGTTTAGCTTGATACTTTAGAGCTGTTAGCCTACAGGGTTAATCGTTGTTACATCGACAAAAAATTCATAGAATGTATAAATATTTAAATAGAAATTTCATTTCATCGACAGGCATTCCCGTCGCACGATTAAAAATTTAAAAATTTGTGTATTCACAAGTCTAACCTAACCTAAGGCCGTAAGTCTCTTTTGACCCCAAGCTGAACAGACAGAATCTTTAACGTAGTCCTTCTACCTACGACTGAAACTTCAGCTAACATCTCAGTGGCTGAGGTTGCCGGGCGCGTTCACTGCGTTATTTTACAAACCAACCATCCGCTTTCATGATTTCAGAACGAGCTCTTGTCGGTTGAGTAATCCTTATTTTCTATTCCCTCTGCATTCTTTTTAATTTGATCTGTTTAAAAAACTCATACTCTCATATATATTTTTTTAATCTCCTGGTTTGTTACCATGTTGTCCTAAAGAATACCTCCTTCCCTTTACATATTTTAATAGCCTGAAAATAGAAGTGCAAGTGACGTGATCTTACCACACTTGAGTTGTAATAATAAGATGAAATTACAACTCTAACGTACGTTATTATAAGCTTTAGGGGGGTTATTATGACATAGCAATGCTATACAACTGCTATAGCTCTGTCTTTTACTCTCGCCGTAAAATGAACTGCATAGCCATGTCATAATAACCCCCCAGGAGACGTAAGTGGTCCGTGCGACACGTCATGTAGGCAACGAAGCACAATCGTTGTGCTGGGAACAACAATAGTGCTCGCATTGTTACACCTTCGATAAGAAGAATGGAAAGCGACAACACGTGATAAAGACGATAATCTGTCTGCCTATTTAACTCATTTATCAGTTATAAATAGCAGCAGTTGTATCGAAGTATTTTTTCTTAGGTGGGTTAATAAACTTAATAATCTTGAAATTTTAGTTTTAATAAACTAGGGGGAGCCCGTGGTTTCCCATAATTTTTTTGGTCATTATAATTGTCGACATTATTATTGGAAGCCATAATTTTTATATTTCTGGAACCGTAAACTTTTTAGAATTTCTTAAATAATATCTAATGTGTAGACAAAGCTAGGTGAGGTGATTTATAAAAATCTTGAAAAGTAATAGTTTAAAAAATAATAGTCTGTGCCGACATGGTAGAGCCGAGCTGAACGTATCGACCTAAATGATGTCTATGCTTGGATTGATGGAAATGTTCCTTGTTCCCCCGACGCAAAAAGAGGGGAGTTATAGTTTGACCACTATGTGTCTGTGTGTGTCTGTCTATCTGTGGCGCCGCAGCTCTTAAACCGGTGAACCGATTTGAATGCAGGTTTTTAGTGGTGATTCTTAGCTAGGTTTCATGAAAATCGGTTGAGCCGTTTTAGAGATATTAGCTCTGAAAGATGGGGTCATTATTATATGGGAGGTTTTTATCTATGTAATAAATACTGCAAACAAAGGCCCTAATTTAAAAATCGAAGTTAGAAGTTGCGTTAGCTCCAGCCCTGTCAGTCGTCATTCGAGCCAAAATCGAGAGAAGGAGATGGAGCTAACGTAACTTCGAAGTTCGATTTTCAAAGTAGGGCCTCAAATGCTGTAATTTGGAGCGCATCGCGATTTAATGTAGATTTTGTTCCGCACGGCTGCGCCCGCGCTTCCCCGTGCGTGAATGGGCGCGACCCTGCCCCCCGCCCTCTGCCCCCGCTCGCCCGACCTTCACCTCCAAAGCCATCCACCAGATAATGCCAATGATGCAAAACATCACAATGCATGGCTGAATGGTTTATTCACGGTTGTAGCTGGACCCAGTTAGTGTGATCTAGTGGAACTGATTCTAGTTTAGAGTTTAGAGGCCATTACAAACATTATAAATAAATACTAAGGGACAATAAAATTGACCTAGTCCCAAACTAAGCTCTAGGCATGTACTTGTACTATGGGCACTAGACAATGATAAACTTACTTATACAGAGCAATACATAATTATCTCAATACATAGAAAACATCCAAGACTCAGGAACAAATACTCACATTCATCGGCCAACACACAAATATTCGCACTTACCGGGTTTTGAACCCAGAACCGCTAGCCTCATAGGCTGGGTTACTACCAACTAGATTAACGTGATGTCATCGTATAGCAAAAGAATTACCGACGATGAAATTAATGAAAATTAAGTAGTCCGTTATTTATTGTATTTATTCGGTTTACTAAATATTAAATGCAGGCATCAAATAGGCAATTGAGAGAAGTCCGGTCTTTATTTAACGCTGTTTATTCATTTATTTTAATTAGCTATTGCACAAAATTAAAATAGTGTAGAGAAGGCGAACTTAATGCTACAAACGTTCTCTACCAGCAGTAGGTAGGTGCAATAAAATCTTCTTTTTTTCGTTTAAGTACATAAATAGGTTTAGCTAAATGTTTAGTTGGTTGACAAAAATATAATCGTGTTCAAACGAAATCATGTTTTTGGTTGACTTATAGAGAATGCGTTAAAGCATTAACTCCGCCACTTATACAAACTGTGTATTGTGCAACAGAGATTAAATAAAAAAAAATGTATCTAAGTTAATTAAATTCTGTTAAATAATACGCATATGAAAATTAATTTGCTGAGCTGATGACCTAGTTTTGGCAACACGAATGTTTCCTCAGACTTCTTCTCAGCATTTAATACAATAATATTCAATTGTTTATTAATCAAAATATATCAAAGGAGAAACTGACTGTCATATCAACACACAGCCCAAACCGCTGGGTCTAGAGATTCGAAATTTGGCACGTAGGTTCCTTATGAGGTGTGTAATAAGAAAGGATTTTACGAAAGTCGACCCCCAACGGGAAGAAGTAGGGGAAGTAGCGGGAAACTAATTCTACGCGTACGAAGTCGCGGGCGAACTCTAGTAAAAAAATAAATCTTATTTGCTATTACATCAATTAATATTAGGCATACTTACGTATATTATTATTATTGTAGTTAAAACCAGAAGACCAGTAATAGCTTCCCCGCTTCTGCAGCGCATATCTGGTATGTTTGCAGATGCCGGCGTAGATGACTTTTTACGCAATTGGGATTGTTCATAATTTTATAATTACTCTTATTCGAAAACCATTTCGAGGAATGGGGTTTTAAAGCCGTTCTGCGTTATTAAGTTTTTGAAATATTTATCTATTTCGGATATTTCGACAGAAGTACATTTAACCTTTGTTTGACTTTCGTTTTTGGCTTGAAGCCCTCCTAGGTGTATCTTACGGGTTAGGCGAAAACCGCTTGAAATAGTATGTTTTAATACATTTTTACAATCACTTTTTATCATTAGATATCATTTAATTGTTGTAATTTATTACAAAAAGCCAGCCCAAATTTAAAATAATCATGTCATCCATAAAATGTCTGCTAAATAAATAAAGATATTCAAACAAAACTATTGGGTCATATACAAAATTAATGAACTTGGTCTCTTAAAATTACCCATTCTTTCGAATTAGAATGTAAAAACAGTGAGTTATTTTTTTTGGTCTATCCCAGTTATGCGCAAGAAGTCTGCATCTATAGTAGGGAATGCAATTTAACTGGTTTTTAATTGTTTTTGTATAAAATTAACAGGTTATAATCGGTTATTTGCATTCCCTAATCTATAGTCAGGCGTATGCGGGGAAGCCGCAACGAGATTCTGCAGATCATAGCGGACAGAATGGACTCTGCCGTCCTGAGGGCCCTGCCAAGATGCACTACGCTAACTAGCGTTTCTATTCGTTTCGTGTTTAAACCAATCGCGACACTGGTAGATGACGTGATACGAAAAGTCACGTGATCTACCAGTGACGCGATTGGTTTAAAAACGAAACGAATAGAAACGGTAGTTAGCGTAGTGCATCTTGGCAGGGTCCTCTGAGCCGCTTCATGGACTTGCACGTGATACGTGGGAGCTCGTGAAGCCAGTCTTTTATTTATTAAGAGCATTATGACTAAGAAATTATGGATTGATTTAATTAAATGTTTTTTTTAAATATCTAATAGCATTTTCACACCTAGCAGGTCTTTTTATCTCTATTTCCCTTGTCCACAGTTCAACCTGGCATGCCAGGAGTGGAAGCGCACACTGGTGGGCACCGTCCACAACCTGGGCATGCTGGTCTCCCTCCCGATCCTCGGCTACATCTCCGACCGGTAATGCCTTGTATTACAAGTTATAGAGAAAGTTCATGACTTTTTCCACAGCTTCAATAAAAACTGATTCATGTAACTAACACTTGAGAAATATAATTTTTGAATAGGTATAAAAATAACTAAGATATACGCCAACAAAGATTCGTTCTTATCTCTTTCTAGCAAATCAGAATTTAACATGGAGTTTATATGGCCGACGTGTTACATGACGTCACACGACGTATCGGATCTCTCTGTCTAATCGCTCATCCTTATTTCTTGGCCGATTTTAATTTTAATTTCACTTTTGGTGATCTCTTTCACGGTATTTTCATATTTGGTTGAGAAATGTGATCTAAAAAGTCCATGCATATTCCATATTAGTATTATTCAATCAATCAATCAAGGACTTGGATGGTAATTAGTAAATCCGCAACCGCAAAGTAATTGGTGAAATCACTCGCTTAGAGGGCATAGAGGCATTCCATCTAAGTCAGGGTTGGCAATGCATTTGAAGTCTTGAGATTGTCGTCGTAAGATTGCTAATGCCTATGGGGTTTAGAGTATATTTACAATCAGGGTGGCCTGTGTGCTCGTGTGCCTTTTCCATGCCATAAAAAAACATCTTATTTCTATTTCGTAATCATCATCATAATATTATTGTGGATTGTGGGCATTATGACAGTTCTTACACTTCTTACTTACTTGACAGTAAGAACTTTTATGACTGTAATAAACTAATTGCAATACGAGCTAAATTTCCAAAAAAATTTTGGAAAAGAAGCTTTGTATCAAAGACTTGATAGGTTGAAAAATTTAATTTTAATTAAAATGTTTGAGTGAGATACCCATCTTAACACGCATCAGAAATGACTATTTTCTATGGTTTCCCGTCTACTTGAACGTGTCTATCTCACGCAAAGATCAGCTGATTGATACGGGCCATCTGTTCTTCCACAGTTGGGGCCGCAAGACTGCGCTGGTCCTCAGCTGTGTCCTGGTGGGCGCCGTCGGCTCCCTGAAGGCTTTCTCCGTCTCCTACGAGATGTACGTGGTGGTTGAGTTCCTTGAGACCGTTGCTGGTGCCAGCGCCTTCCCAGCCGCCTTCATCATGAGTAAGTATTTTTTTTATGTCATTTAGCTACTCGTACCTACTTTTTTCTGTAGGATCTCTTGTTCAAGATTTGGCCATAGAGGAAATACGTAGATGTGTATTAGTATGTTATTCTAAAGATTGCTTTTCCAACTAGCAAATATTGGAAAGTGTAAGCGTCAAGCAAAATGTCACATTAAATGCTTTATGTTTAATAACATATTTACTTCTGTTCTTTTTCAGCTATTGAACTCCTCGGGCAAGAAAAACGCGTACTAACCACAGCATTCCTAGGAATCATGCTAGTTATAGGCGGATTGAGCTTTGCCCTACTCGCAAAGACCTTCCAATATTGGCGAACTTTCATCCTCGTCGTGTACCCACCATCACTCCTCTTCCTTCTTTACATATACTTCTTACCAGAGAGCATTAGATGGCTGCTATCTAAGGGACGGAAAGAGGATGCTGTAGAAATCATAATGAAGGCAGCAAAAATGAATAACGTGACTCTGACTGACGAGACGATGAAGCAGCTTCAGGAGAGCAAAGATGCACCGGAGGAGAAGACAGAGGTGGAGGAGTCAGGGTTGTGGATGCAGGTGCTACGATCGCCGATTATAATGACACGATTGGCAATTTGCTCGTGGTGGTGGATCACTTGTACCTTTGTCTTCTACGGGCTGGCTATCAACTCGGTGTCGTTGGCAGGAGACAAGTATACAAACTACATGCTGGTGGTCAGTGTGGAGGTGATAGCAGTGGTGACTAACGCTCTCGTGTTGGATAGAATTGGCCGCAAGCGCACGTTGCTCGTCGCTTACATCGTGTGCGGGATCTCCTGCGTGGCTATTGCTTTCGTTCCACCGAGTAAGTATCCTACTACCCCAATTCCCAACAAACTTATGATATTTGGTTTTAAACAAAAATTGCGCAATAAATAGTATACTTTCAATTAAATCTGGAATCGGATGGCTCTCGGTGTCAATGTCTGATTTTTATCCATTACCCGAGTGTCATTATTTATTTAACTCCTCATTATGCTTTGTTGTCCATGTAATAAAGAGTTCAATGTATTATTTTATCAGATATAGGTACATATGTATACATATTAAGTATGGTTATCTCTTTAATTAAGAGCCGTGCATCATAAATAATAACATTTATTTATTTCTATATCCTGATCACGATGCCACAATCTTTTTATGCATGTATTTTAGTGGATCTCTATGTTTCGCATTCCTCACTTTTTTTTTGAGGTGTTGGCAGCGTCACAACACATGCTGGGCCAGAGCCTATTCATCGGCACATATTGCTGGGTTCTGGCGTAGTAAGTATTACTAGTAGGATAGTAACGAAAAGTAAATGTGGAGTAGATTCAAACAAGTAAATGAGCCCGCGTAACCTGACGTCCATTTCCAACACGAAACTACGAAACAAGATACATTATTTAATTTGAATCCTCTTTCGGCCAATTACTGGGAATTGCATCCTACCTATTCCAGTTTAGTTTAAACGCAAGTTAAAAACCGTTGGTTTTTTTTTCTAATTTTATCAATGCATGATCTTTCAGAAATGTCCTGGCTAGCGACGCTGCTGTACCTGGTGGGCAAGATAGCTATCACGCAGGCATTCAGCGGAGTGTACATGTACACATCAGAGCTGTTCCCCACGCATGCGCGGCACAGCCTGCTCGGCTTCTGCTCCATGGTGGGGCGGCTGGGGTCCATCGTCGCACCGCAGATGCCGTTGCTTGTAAGTTCAAGAGAAAAAAACAACAATATAGCTGATTTTTTGCCTTGATTTGCTTGTTGTAGGTATGTGAGGATTTCCTTAAATTACTTCCAGCTGCCCTGTTAAGGGAAATGGCGGTATTTACGATAAAACTCCCGAGGCAGATCCAATCGGAGAGGATTGAATCGGCATAGGCTATTGAATTTGAGATACCGTCTTACAAATAACTAGCTTCTGCCCGCGACTTCTTCCGCGTAGATTTTGATTATCGATATTCGCTTGGGAACTTTTAAAATTTCCGGGATAAAAAGTAGCCTATGTGTTAATCCAGGGTATAAGCTATCTCCGAATATAATTTCATTCAATTCCGTTCAGCCATTGAAGCGTGAAGGAGTAACAAACTAACACACACACATAACATTTACACACGAACTTTCGCATTTATACTTAGTAATTAATTATTAGTAGGATTGATAATCTTAGCCGTCACGCATTTGCGCTTGCAAACGTTGCATTCAGTTTTATTTAATTGTAACTGTTGAAAATTATAATTCTTATGTCGTATTACTACATTAATATTTTTTATGATTCCTGGTACGTACGTACATGGTAGTCAGATTTTTACTGTAACTATAGATTGTTACTGTATATTTGCAGGCTGTCTACGTTGATTGGCTGCCATCAGTACTCTTCGGCAGCGCGGCACTCGTCGCTGCAGCCCTGATGCTGACCACACCTGAGACGCTTAACACGCGGCTGCCTGACACCATCCAGGAGGCAGAACAGCTGGCTTCACAGCACAAGACACCCAAGACTGACACTCTGGAGATGAAGGCTAATTGCTGACCGATGGGAACTGGCAATGTCAACTGCAGAGGTTTTTTACGCCATAATCGAAGTTCGAAATCGCGTTGACTCTTTCTCTCTAAATTTAGTAAAAAATTGAGAGTGAAAGGAATGGAAAATGTGAAGTGTATTGGATTAGTCAACCAGAAGCGTTGTTTTTTAAAAATATCTCTGTTGGCGAATCTAACTTGACCTGTCAAAGGTTGAAGCTACCTCGAAGGATGCCATCTTTTACCGCTCCGTCACTTTTGGATGTATGACACCAAGCTTATTGCGGTGATGGTATTTTCGGACCTGGGAGTCCATGGACAGCGATGATTATTTAATATAGTTGACCAATTGGCTAATTTGCCTCGTCTAGCATTAAAAAAAAATAACGCCGCATGCTTGCGAGCTCATAGTTTAAGTTAAGATTAGTATTGAAAGAGCGATTTCGAAAACATTTGATGACATTGCCATTAAAAACTCACAGATGCGAGAGATTGATGCCAAGATATTGTTGGTAGGTGAACTTAACTGGATTTCAAGTCAGGTTAATGAGTACGGGTAAAATATTGAAGAATGATGAACTATCTTTTTGTTGACTCAAAGAAGATTTGCTCGTATTAAAGTAAAGGCGCGGTACTGGATCTCTAGAGAGAGTTATTTACCATTCCTATAGGTTGAAATAAATTAAGCGATTAAAATGTAAGTTATTTTGGTTTATATTTTGACGTTATCTTTAATATACGTACAAATTTATTCATGTATTACGTTATCCATTAGTTTTATAATCATTAATTTAAGACACGATACGACAGCTGTGTAAATACAATTTATTTACTTTACATTAATGTGTTTCATTTTAGCAGGCGTTGAAAACATCGTCAATATAACTAGACAAGGCTGTTGATGGATTATGTTTTCAAGGCATCTAACGTTCAAAAGCGTAAATAAGTAAGGCCTAAATTTCCACCGCAGCGCAGGGAACGCAACGCACACGCAGCACGCACAGTACACACGTGAGCCATGTGAATAAGGAATATTCATGACTTATTCACAGCTTCAATCAAAGCTGATTCATGTAACAAACAGTTGAAAAAATCATTTTTTGAATAGATATAAAAATAGCCAAGGTATACGCCATTGGCTTAAAGCCAACAAAGATTTGTTCTTTCTAACAAAACAGAATTTAATATGGAGTTTATATGGACGACCCCTTACATGACGTTACAGTGCATATCGAATCACTCTGTCTAATTAGCAGTATAAAATGCTTGTATCATCCGTATTTTTTTCACTTTTGGTCATTTCTTTTACGGTATTTTCATATTCTGTTGAAAATTGCGATTTAAAAAAATTCATGCCTATTCCCTATTGTTCAGGCGTGCGTCGCTGACGTCATTTTGTGCGTGGCGTGTGCCGCGCTGCTGAAGGAGTATAAAGTGCGTGCATAGCGTGCGGCGAAGAGGAATTCGTTTTAATAAAAAAGAAATTGGCGACAAGTCGGTAAAAAGCAACCTTTGAAAACTCAAGTGACTTAATAGATCTACAGCATCAGAACTGAGGAAATGGAACATGGAATTTTAGTTTTTTCTGATTTTTTTGCCATAAAATGAACTTATGGGTAAAAAATATCTGGCTTTTAAGATTTTCTACATTTTATTTGTTCGACAACTAAGTAAATTCTAAACGGTTTTCACGCAATACAAACATTCACATAACGTAATGGAACCAGTAATCGACAAGGACCAATGATCGACACTGATTCTTATTTTACAGAAGATAAGGGTTATTCATTTGTTTTGTAACAATCAATTTAGGACCGTAATTAGTATGATCTTTCAATTAAGAGTTAAGTGTCGATTATTGGTGTATGTCGGCTTAAAGTGTCGGACACTGGAGCCATTACGTTAGTAGTATTATTTATAACTATCAAGGGATCAATCTCATATTAACGTTAGGCCCGACAAACATACATAATACGGGAAACGACATACAAAAATATCGTGTTCATCACAAAAATAAATTGCCCATGTGAGGAATCGAACCGGCAGCTTTGTAAGCAGGGTTACTACTACCAAAAACTAGGTTAACAGCGTCGTCAAAATATGAAGTTATGATCAACATAGCAACATATACTAGTACCCTACAAAATATTAGAGCATGTTGTTCGACAGACACCCGACCCACAATAATATCGCCTTTTAAAAATAGAACACTATTTGTGGAATTTAATTTGCTATTTCCAATCTCATTCACCTTCGATAGCGGATTCAATACTATTTTGAGAATCCAATCTTGCGCAGTGTTTGAAAATTCCCATGTTTTGGTGGCGACCTAAATACGTTGTCGTTTGATCGTTATGCGCAGGCGCGGTCAGTTTTGTGTTCCTGCGCACGCGTGGCGGACTACTCGCTCTAGGATATTCAGAGTATACGTTAAAGTATGAAATTATAGTCCTGTATTTTTTTTGACGATTTTATTATGGATGATTAGTGATAGGAATCAGCTGCAATGAATTCAGTGTTTCAAAGTTACTTACCTGTGTTTGTCATAGTAGCGACTGAGGTCCTAGTGAAAAAGGGTATAAGTCTTCTGAAGATCGAGTGAAAAAGGGTTTAAGTCCAGTATACTCCGTTTATGTATATACCCTTTTTTATTACGAGTTAAGTCGACTTATACCTTTTTTTACTAGGACCCCATTGTTGTTTGTTTAGAACCTCCATATTTGTGTAAGACACGATGTCTGAGGTTTTTTAACCTCCGACGCAAAAAGAGGGGTGTTACAAACTGACGTGTGTATCTGTCTGTGGCACGCAGCTCCTAAACGGGTGAACCGATTTGGATGCAGTCTTTTTTATTTGGAAGCAGGTTTTTGGACGGTTTCATGAAAATCGGATGAGCCATTTAAGAGATATCAGTTCTGAAAGAAGGGGTCACAAGGGGGTAATAGTTATAATGTATTTATTTATAAGCCTTTTGTTTGTAAAATAAATCTTGAGAAAAAAATACATTCACTAACTAAAATTAGAATACTAAACTGTCCCCTTAGTTTTTCAAATGTAAAATCACTAATTGTTCACCATTTCTTGTTCTATCGCCGTGCACAAAAAGTAAACTATAATTTATTTACAACTAATAATTCACCAAAGTAAATATTAGCATTAACATATCATAACATGTCTATTCGGGATTGAAAGAAATATGTAGATCATGTTTTATTAGTCGAAGCGCTTTCAGTAACGCGCGGGTATTCGTGGAAGCTGCGCGTGAGTTGAAATGATTTATCGTTTACTTATAACCCGCGGGTTTATTATAGTCACGTTAATCGCAGTGGATAAAGCATTCGTCACTCTCATTCTTACATATTTGTAGGAAAGTGACGTTTGTTTTATCCGCAGAAATAAACGCGACCACAATAAGCCTGGAGCTCATTTGATCATGTTTATCAATGTGGATAAACTGGAATAAAATTTCTGTCACTCTCGGACCAGTATTTAAGTGCGAGAGTGACAGATGCTTTATCTATCTTTATCCACTGCGATAAAGGTGACTATAATCTAGGGACTGGTCGTGATATTAGGAACGATGCGTTTAATTAAGACTTTTTCTTATTGTGGATGATAAAAAGTGTGATTTGTGAGTGTCGTGAACATGTCTCGGCGGGAAGTGGTGGCGAGAGCAGACCGAGGAGATTATCCAGCTCTTCCACCTAGTAAATGCGCAAAGGTGAGTTATTATGAGTGGTTTCTAGGTAATCTATTAGTAGTACTCAACATAGGTTTACTTTCCAGAGTACATGCTATATGATAAAGTTAAAACCAAGGACTCAACAGAATTAAAGGGTAAATCAACTTTTAATTTTATCCACACACTTTGGTCTCCTGTGTTACGTTTTTTGTGCTTAAAACTAAGCGTGCCCATTTTTCAAATGCTTTTAATTACCATGTGAAACAGATGGTAAAAGGAATCCTATGATATAGTAAAAGTGTAATTAAAAATACTTTTTTCTGATAAAACATGATCGCTTGTCTCCTGCGTTTACCGGAACACATCGTGTGGGTTGAAAAGTTGATTTACCCAAAAACTAATGAAAAGTAGGTTTACTTACCTCGCCATTAATCCGGCGTTTAGACTAGGTTGCAATAGCTGTGGTTACGGAAGGACTAGGCCCTATACAAATACATGACACTAACGTAAACGATTATCAAAAACTGTAAAAATATATGGAATGGACGTTAGCGCCCGACGCCACCGTCCGGCAGCTCTGCTTACGTCAATCTTAAACATTTTCCATAACGATAACGTTTGCAGGGCCGAGGGTATTTACAATTGTCACTTTCGGTATAGCTTTTTACCTTTCATTGACATAGCAAAATTCAGTGAATGCATACCCAAATGGAAACTGCGCCTCTATTCTAGGCGGTAAAATCCAAATCGTATTTGATCTATTATGGTATTGTTTTCAACTCAACCGCCATTGCTGTCAAGTAAATAAGAGCTAACTATCAAAACGTTGACAATACGATAACAGGTCAAAAACTATTTGGATTTTACCGTGTTGAATAGAGGCCCTGTTCGCATACTATGTCGTTTAGAACATGTCAGAGTCTATGCCCTGAGGGCCTTATCAAGATGCATAACGCTGAGTTAGCCATTTTCGAAAATCGACAAAATGTGGATTGACGTAAGCTGATAATAGATCTCTATGTCAACTCTATAGATTTCGATTCAATAGAAAACAGAAATGTTATGAACGTTTGCATCTTGGCTAGGTCTACACCATTTAAATTCTACAAAATTTAACGAATATAAAATATAGAACACTTGTATATAATGGCGTTAGCTGAGAAGAACTGTTTATTGGCTACCGTCATAGTTGTAGGTTCAAGGTTTTCGAGACAGAGATATCTACGTGTAGACAGAGATATAGTTATAATATTTGTTTGTAACTACTATCGAACATTCTAGCAAACATTTTAACGAATCAACAAAACTTACTTCGAGCCAAAGTGAAAATAGCCCTCTTGAAACTCATAAATCATTTGATCTAAAGTGACGTCTCATTGTTCAATTTTATACATACTAGTTGTTGCTCGCGGCTGTAATAATAAGTACGTTTGTTGGTACCTTTCTCCTTACTATTATTAGAAATATCGAAATATCAAAATATCGGAATAAGCGATCGCGGCAAAAGTATGGTAGGTTATGCGGAACTTCGCATCACTATGCCAAACGTTACACGCCCACTTGACACTAAACTTCTACTGTTTTTTCTATTCTGTGGTTGTAGTAAAGAGACGATAAAGGTAATCATCAAAGTCAGACACCCTGCTATATGCTTCTTCTTCTTATTACCGCTGTTCAGTTAGGATATTGGAATACCACTACAGGTGCCAGAAATGGTACTAATTAAGAAGTACCTATTTTAAGAGTCGCTCAGAGTCCAGGGGCTGAAGCCAAGATGCAAACGCTACTAACGTTTTTCTTTTTCATTAGGTACTCAAAATGTATGGGATGACAGTTGACCACGTGGTTTATCATAGCGCACGAGACTGACTCAGGTCAAAGACCAGCGCCTCCATTCCCGACGGTAAAAATAATATCGTTGTTGACCTGTTATGGTATTGTTATGTTATGTCGTCAGACGCCATTTCTGTCAAGTAAAATTAAATAAGAGCTATCAAAACGGTGACAATACGATAACAGATCAAAAACGATATTGTTTTTACCGTGTTGAATAGAGGCGCATGCATATGGGTTGTACCGCCTAGAATATGGGCTCTGAAATATTTGCTTTTATCACAAAATGCTAAGTAATTTTAAAGTGCCTGAAATACTTCCTTGAAATTCATCCCCAGTTCTGATATCCTAACTTATTCTTCTTGTGACGTCTCCGAAAACCGAAGTTTATTCATTCATTCATACATTACGCAATATTAGGCCGCAATTACACTTACAAGTGATTGCTGTAAGTTTGAAATAAAGCTATATGCACGACAGAGATGCGGATATTTGCCACTCAGTCTTACCCATAGTTGCGTCTCAAAACTTACAGCAATAACTTGCAAGTGTAAATACGGCCTAACAGGACACCCAAAGCGAAAGTGCACCAACTTTACTACGTACAATTAAGTAGACTTACAAACTTACTTACTGCCAATTCACACGAAAAACATGAAAACAAATCGGTCTTCTTAGTCACTGCATTTAAAATAAATAAAGCTTGAGTGAGAGGGGCCTCATGAGATTGGTCCGGTCGCGCAGTACATTGGACATCTTAGTATTTTTATGGCATGAAGAAGGCAAGCAAGCCCACAGGCTGCCTTATGGTAAAAAAGATCTGTAGCCGATAGACATAAGCATTTTCAAGACCACAATCTCAAGACTGCAATCCTAAGACTGAAAATGCGTTGCTAACTCTAAGGATTTAGGTGGAATGCCTTTATGCTAGTATTTTCACCATTTTTGTTGAAGATGTCTTATCTGACCGACGTATAAAGACGTGTGAAGAGATTGATGAATGTAGAGGAAGCGAAAGTTGTATGTTTGGACCGGTGCACCTGGCGTTCCATAAAGCCTACCCCATTGGGAGACAGGCGTGAAGGTATGTATCACACGTCTTGTTAGGCTCGTATGGAATCAAGACGCCGCCTATGCACAATAATCACAATCTTGTTAGAAACGACCAATTTTTTTTTTCAGTTTATGTTTATGTATGTATGTATGTCTTATCCCTACACCGGGACACCACCATGCTGGTCTGCTTGACCAATCAGCTCTCTATTTCTCGCGAGGAATAACATTAAAGGAGTAGGTTCTCCCGTCTCCTGTCCACTCTCACATACTCTTGTGCCAAGAACTGTGTATTCAATAAGACTGCGTAATTTTTGAGCCTACTTTTTCCCGAACTCTCTATACCTACCGTAACCGCTGTGAAACCGATAAGGCTAGGGTAAGCAGACCAAAACATAACAATGAAACTTAATTACATGAAGATTCTAGTAAAATTATTCCATTTTCTACTAGCTTTTATAAATTTGACCAGGGCCTCTATTCAAAACGCTAAAAACAATATCGTTTTTGATCTGTTATCGTATTGTCAACGGTTTGATGGCTCTTATTTACTTGACAGTAATGGCGACCGAGTTAAAAACGATTCCGTAACAGGTCAAATACGATATTGTTTTTACTGACTAGAATAGAGGCGCTGTTTGTATGCATGCATGAATTGAAATTCCTTCTTTTTTTCATCCTTTTTTAATCGTCAGATTTGCCTACCTGCTTGTGGATTTTTTATGACAGTTAATAATAATATGTCACCATCAAACTTGTATAATGACAGTGTTAACTGGCCATTGAAATCCTGGTCACACAAATATGTTTTATGGAAGTTATAAGCTAAGCAGGAAACCTCGTATCCGCCTTCTTCGTTTGTTCCATCACGGACTTAAGTTGCTGACCCACAAAATAACACTGCCATAATATAATGAATGAATGAATGAATGAATGATATTTATTTTCCAAAGTAAGTCACAGTATAGAAGTATCATGCTTAGTCATCTGCAACCGTAGGAGAATGTTAATGTCTATAGGTCTAAGATCCCACTTATCATCAGATGGCCTTTGTCGAGTAGTTTTTGCCTTCTCCTTGCCATAAAAAAGTCAGGGATCTATGACGGCTAAATAATTGAAGTTGATTGTACGCTGGCTGAGCTGGTATGTTCCAGGTCTTGTATTACACATGGCGCCTGTGCTCCGTGGTGTTCTCCCATTTCGTGATGATCAGCCTGGTGGTGGCCTACTGCATCCTCGGAGCCGTGACTTTCGAACAACTGGAGGCCGCGCATGAGAAAGAGGTATGTATGAGTCCAGCAGTATGAAAACTGGGCTTGCATACGTCTTTGTTATCGTATTGTCAAAGTTTTGATAGCTCTTATTTACTTGACAGTAATGGCGGCCGAGCTAGAAACAATACCATAACAGGTCAAAGACGATATGGTTCTTACTGCCTAGAAAAGAGGCCCTGACTATTTTCCTTCGAAAAATTTAGCTGCATTACGAGTACGCATTAACTCTTAAAACTGCATCGTTCCAGGCAGCTCAAGGGTTGCCTATAAGACTGCGATAACTCTGACCCTTAAATTGCCTGAAACAGCAGGATTTAGGAGTTCAAAATACGGCCTCTGTACAGTTCACCAAAATGGTGATCTGGGCCACTATGAAACTATGACCGGTAAATTTATGTTCAGATTGAAAAAAACATATAATCTCTTAGGATTTCATTGATATCGTACTTTGATATAGTTCCGTAGTAGCCCAGAAATCCAATTAGTAGACTGTACAGTCACGAGATTAAATTTGGTACCCACCTTAGGTCCAAAGTCAATCTGACATTCTACAACAATAAGGTTGAGTTTCCTAAAAGTTACAAATGACTTGACATCCCTAATGACATTGACGACTTCAAGCATAATTTTCTTGAAATGGGTCCCAAATTAACGCTCGTGACCGTACATAGGTGCTTTCGTTTATTTTGTATTTTTCTGTTTATATTTTATAGCTGTTATTTACCTACATAAACTAAGTCTGTATTTCAAGTAGGTAATTACTATTTGAATTGTGAATACTCATACAAAACTAAATAATTCTGTAATATATCCATCAGCGTCCGGTCTGGCTCAAGTCTAATAGAGCGAGCTGCTGAAAGGTTGTTTTAGCAATTATCACTTCGCACAGATAAAGTACTCAGTATTTAGTTATTTAAATATTCTTGGAATGTGCCCACTAAGTTTTGATACTGGGTGATTTTCAAAAAAGTGTACCTAGTTTAGGACTAAAATTAAGAAACGGTAAATTAAAAATTTAGTCATGTGACAAACGGTGGTATCTCAGACAAAACTCTTGTAGCAAGTGCGACCATATTACTAACTGGTGAGGATTGAATCTGCTTCTTTTATTGAACTTGAGATACCGCTATCATAGTATAAGGACACTATACTTAAATGTATGACTAATTTACCATACCTACTACTAGGATAAGGCGCATAAACTCACGGACACTGAAAATGCATCAAGTAATAAACATTATGCAGCATAAGAGTCCGTTACTGCAGTTTGGTCTAGATGATAATGAAGATAAGAAATATGCTGTTGTGTTGGCAGGTGAAGATGAACATCTCCCGGCTTCGACGAAACACGACGGACAGCATCTGGACCATGACGGTAAACGCGTCTCTCTTCAACGAGTCCAACTGGACTTCTGACGTCACTGGCATGCTCAGGGTATGTTTCGCTTATTTTAAAGCCAATTCCGTAATTTGTTAGATTAATCTGAAGCGAAGTAGATTTTACTTCCGTTACTTTTGAGTTCACCTTATGTCATAAAATCTAATTCAAGAAAATAAAGATAAAAGACAGCTATGGATTTTTCTATTATCGCGTCTGGTGTCAAAAAAACAGAATATGATAGTAATCTACTTAGGAAGTAGTCCAAGAAACTGCCAAAAGTATTTTAATCAGTATTAAAACTCTTGCTCAGTACCTATATCATGTAATGCTGTCTCGAGCCATTTGGATAGATACGGAGCATGGTATTGCTGTCATTAGTAAGGATGTTTAATTTGATGCAATATTAGGTATTGGTATAATAGCCCAGGAATTCGGCGAGAATTTAATTCGTAGGCCGTATTAGGAACTGTTATAACTTATAACCAGGCAAGTTTCGGCTGATTTAAGGATAGCATCTTATTAAAGGCAAGGCCAAGCGAGGGTAATTTTTTGAGTTGTGAGTAGCGTAATTTCTTCTTCATACAACTCATTTTGCGACGCCGTGTGAACTAAACAGGGCTTTTGTATGAAATTCAACACAGAAAAAATTACACTCATTTGGCTTTCACCCTAATAGGTGAACTACTCAATACGGACTCTGATATCGTTCTGAGTCCTACATCCTTCAAGGAAGATGTTGCCAATTCTTATGCAGGACTTCGAGAATGCGATCCTGCTTGAGATGAAGGTGCGCGGCTGGGACGGCTCCGAGAGCACTGAAGACATCCAGTGGACCTTCACCGGGGCGCTGTTTTACTCCATCATCGTCATCACCACCATCGGTTAGTTCGTTATGATCTATTACCTATCCAAAGTTTGCGACTATTACAGCTGGTGTAAATTTAGGTGAAACCTTAAAAAGTCAACCATGGCATTTACTCGAACACTCTAATTCTAGCGAATGTTCAAGTCTATCAGCACCATTAGTAATTATTTCTCATGATCATTATAACATTACTGGTAATGGCAAGATAGTGCTCAAATATTTTGTACCAGGTCTTCACTTTGTTAGCAATGAAAAGAAGCAGCTATATTCAAATTGTAAGCTAACAAAAACCGGCCAAGTGCGAGTTGGACTCGGGCCCGAAGGGTTATCTATACAACATTAGCAAAAAAACAGCAAAAAAAAACACGTTTGTTGTATGGGAGCCCCTTAAATATTCATTTTATTTTAATTTAATTATTTATTTTTAAAGTGAATATACAACCACATATTCTGTGAATATTTCAAGTGTCTACCTGTTGCCGTTATTAATATCAAGCAAAAAACGGCAAAAAAATCACGTTTGTTGTATGGGAGTCCCCTTAAATATTTAATTTATTAAGTTTTTAGTATTTGTCATTAGAACGGCAACAGAAATACATCTTCTGTGAAAATTTCAACAGTCTAGCTATCACGGTTCATGAGATACAGCCTGGTGACAGACAGACGGACAGACGGACAGACAGTCAGACGGACAGCGGAGTCTTAGTAATAGGGTCCCGTTTTTACCCTTTGGGTACGGAATCCTAAAAAGTAGCAGTGATGGCCAAGTTTGGAAGCCAAGTTGTTAAGAAAAGTAACAGCGACTGCTAAGTCATAGAAAAGGTTCAAGTTAAGTATCAATTTATCCTAAACATAATAAAGGCTTTGTTTTTTGGGATTCCGTACCCAAGAGGCACCTAACGTAGAATTAATTAAAATAGAATTCTATTAAAATATAAATATTTTTCGATTTAGCACGTCATGTAAATATTTAATTCTTATCAAGTACCTAATATCGTTGAGATGTGTGTATAATACAAAAATCCGAAAACGTATTCCATCAAAAATATAACGACGGAGTTGACTTTTAAATTATTACACTCTATAAAATATTATGATACCTTGATATAATAATATCACATGAAATAATTTTATTCCAATGCATAATAATTACGAAATCTTCATTCACGCCCTGGTTTGCTATTAAACAAATATGTAGGTATAAGTTTCTGTGAGCGGCTGAGAAGTACCAGTCATTGAAGAAAATTTACAAAATGTGAATGATGCCAGTCGTCTTTTATAATTAATGGACATTAACTGTCAAATTAGCATCAAACGCCAGGCGTTTTTCTGAATAATAATATTGGTTCGTTCTACCGCGGCGCGCGGTGCGCCCGCGCCACTGGCCGCGCGCCAACTCCGCGCCATCTATCAAAACTTTATTATTCCCCACAAACAGAAACTCGCCGGCATTTCAGAAATCACTCGACAGATTTACGACGAGCCTACACAAAAACATTATGACGAATAAAAAGCAGGGTTTAATTTGATTTGTTTAATTAGCACACGCGCACTCTTGACTGTTACACGGGTTACACGGCCCGTTGCAACACACTCGCGGTTTAAGGCGGGGGCGCATTCGATATCCTGCAAGAAGGTATCATTAGAATCAGTCCCGCTAGCTAACCCAACATGGAAGCGACACACAGGGCCCGAGCGTCTCCGAAGCATGGTTTATTGCGGTTAGCACGGCGCGAGCAATCGCAACGTTAACGCTACAGTAATATTTACACGGCACTCGCCGCGCGCGCTACGACCACAATAAATTAGTCTTATTAGTCATTGCACATCACAAACTCAGTAACTGAACTGACCGTAGCCGCGCGGGCCGATATGGCCCGTCGGGCCGCCCGGGCCGACTAGAAGCCGCCGTCCCGGCCCGATGATGCCACTGGGTCCTCCGGGACCTACTAGCAGCCCCGGCTGCGGTCCTCTGTTATCTCGGTAATCGAACGGGCCGATCATCCCTGTGGGTCCACCCGGCCCGACCAGCACCTGCTGCCGACCCTGGCCTCGCGGCCCTATCAGCCCGGTCGGCCCGCCGGGACCTACTAGCACTTGACGCTGCCCGTACTGCTGCGGCCCAAGCACTCCAGTAGGACCCCCGGGACCGACTAAAACTCCTCTCTGGGCCGATTCATCTGGCCCTATTTCACCTGTGGGGCCGTCCGGTCCGACTAATACTCCCGGGTTAGAAGCAGCCATCGGTCCAATGTGGGCTGTCGGACCTAAAAGTACTCCTGGATGGCGGCGGTCGGGCCCGATCTCACCGGTAGGGCCTCCCGGACGTATGAAAATCCTGTTGTCGCGATGGTTGGGACCAATTGCTCCGGTGGGGCCACCAGGGCCTATTAAAACTGTTGGGCTGCGTACGATTGGCCCAATAATGCCGGTCGCTCCATCCGGCCCTATAAGAGTAGGTCTTTGTAGCGCTCCGATTGGTCTGGGACGTAGTCCAAAGTTGCCGTTATTTCCGATCGACCCGACGCCAACTACTAACGGCTCGTCTGCGATATGACCTTCGGCGAATGCACCTCCTCTCTCGTCATGGTTCGGCAGTAACATGGGGCGCTCATCCTCACGTTCGTTGAATACTTCTGAAAATTCAGCAAATACATTACTTGTACTCATTTATTTTCTAATTTATGTAATAAATAGGAACCAATGAAATTCCTAAATAAATCTACTTCCTAGTCTAAGCTTACCATTTTTTTTTTCATTTTTGGCTGGTCTTTTGTAGCAGCAGAGGTACATTCCAGAGGCGCAAGCTTGCTGTAAGGAGAACGAATGAGGCTCATTTTATTGTGTGATTTATTTAAGTATTCAACGATGGTTAGCAGTAAAGAACTACCGGTAGGTCAGTGCGAGGGGTGCATTCCGGCGTGGAGACACACTTGCAGTACTGGATTGAGTCCAGGGTGCCGTCAGATTCTTGGAACCTTCTGAAACTAAAGCAGAAAAACAGGTTTATTTTGCGCCTGTAGGGTTGCGGCGGTTGATTAAGATTTAAGAACTAACCCGAGCTCTCTTATGATGAAAATGACCGCGAAATAGCGAAATATTGAGTAAAGCATATGACATTCGTATTAAACAGTTAAAGAAAGATAAATAAAAAAAAGATAATGAAAATACCTTCACAAACATAATTTTTGGGTTACCGTTATAAAAATAAATGTAATTGAAAAATATAATTAAATAATAATACGACTCTATTAATCTTGTTCTATTACCGTGTTGCGATGGTTTTGCGATGACCTGCGTCTCTATTTAACACGGTAAAAACAATATCGTTTTTGTTCCGTTATCGTATTCTCAACGTTTTGATAGCTCTTATTTTCTTGACAGTAATGGCGGCTGACGTCATAACAATACCTTAACAGGTATACTACGATATCTTTTATACCGTCTAGAATAGAGGCGCTGTACGAGCTATGGATATAATTTATTATTGACACAAAAAAACCATTATAATTATGAAACCCTGATCTAATGGCGACCCCTTCTTTCAGAGCTGATATCTCTTAAACGGCCCAACCGATTTGCATGAAACCTAGCTAAGAACCATCTCAATTAATTCAACTTAAAAAAAAGTTGCGTCCGTATCGATTCGTCCGATATTGGGAGCTACAATGCCAAAGACAGACACACAGATACACAGACATAATATGTTAAACTTCTAACACCATTTTTAAGGCACCCTTATGGTGTCTGTCTGTATTTCACAGCAGTTTTTCTCTGAAACTATAGAAGCTATCAACTTGAAATTTGGCATAACTTGCTTGCTCGCATCTGTTTTTAGTAAAAACAATATGAATTTACTTTTCTAAATATTTGAAAAGGGGTTTAGAATAGGGATTTGAAAAATTAAAACGATATGATTATAGCAAACGGGGTGTCATATGAAAGGGCTCCATCTGCAAAATTCAAAACTATTTTTTAAATAATTTTCCGTGACGCACTTTTTGATTTATAGCTAAAATTTTACAAAAGATTACCGTTCCCCCTTTGAATATTTTGTAGATAAGTATTATGAAAAACTAAGGATTGTACGTTTTTCTTCCCAAAAAAATATTTCATGGAATCAAATAAAAAATAACGGAACGGACTTATTTTTCATAATATACTACAACATATTCTAAAATCGTGAAAATCGAACTTGCTTTAGGGGCTGAGAGACCTTATGGCCGTCAGCTAAATTAGTATGGAGTTTTTTCTATAGCTATGCGATTTACGCGTCGGATCACAATCCGCTTAACTAAATACCAGTATACGTACTTCTGGTCTTCCGCGGAGGCCACCAGGCGCTGCCGGTGCGGCTCCGAGCGGACGGGGTAGCGGCCGGAGCCGGCGCCGGTCGTGGGCCGGTTGTAGAACCCCTCGGTGTCTGTAGGCTCCTTTATCTCATCCGCTTGAACCTTGTTCTGACGATGCCTGAGGAGGTCATTAATAATAACTTTAATACTAGATACTTGTGTAACATTGCTACATTTCCCGAATTCAAAAAAAATAAAAGAAGGTTTTGCAGGTACATGAAACATGAGGGTGTATGAAAAGAACTATGAAATAATTAAATACAATGTTTTCAACTGACGACGGTGACGGTTAGGCATCAAATTTACAATACACGGTTGCCTCAATATGTTGGGGCGGAACTTCGTGGATAGATTAGTAGAAACCTAATGTGTCTCAAAAATAATGTATGTCCATGTATGGAAACTTTGATTTGTTACTAGTGTTGTGAATTTAAGCTTCGAGGCGTAAACTACAAGACTTGAGTCGCGACTTCTGAGTCTAGAAGCCTCGAACCTTAAAGCCTCGACCATATAAGCCTCAACTTAATAAGTTCGCGTTGTTGCTTACGAGCACAGAAACCTCAGAGTCTTTAAGCCTCAAGCTTTCAAGCCTCCTAAGCTTTGAAGGTTTAAGTCTATAAGGTTTGTAGCATTTAAGTCTTAAAAGCTTTTAACGAAGTAGATTAATTTATGTTATCTATGCCATATTTGATAATTATACAGGATGCCCGTGAGGAACCCGAGAGATTTTAACAGCATAATCCTGAGGTCAAATTAAGGGTTAAAAATAAATATAGGTACAGTCAAGTGTAAAAATATAGGTGCACATAACCAATCAAAAATATGTCCCATAGTAGCTTAACGTCAGCGAAATAAGGCCTCGATACATAATTATGAGAGGATGAACTCGATACGTATTTTTGCACTTGACCGTACAATAATACTTTCTTCCTATAACGCTCATTGTTTGAGCTCTTAACGCTTAACTCAGGCCTTCGAGGTTCCGGGCCTTGAGCTTTCAATAAGCCGAGTTTTTAAAGCTTGAGCTGTCTATGAACCCCGAGTTTTAAAGACTTGCTCTTAAGAGCTCATAAAAAGCTTGAGTCGTTAAGGTTCTGAACCGTTTCTGAGCTCAAACCTTTAACGCTCGAGTCTTCAAAGCTTGAACCTTCAAGGTTTGGAAGTCTTTAAGGTTCAAAAGTCTTCAAGACTAGTCTTTTAACAACACTATTTGTTACCAAAAATTTTACAATTTTGGTAACAAAAATAACCAGCTCATTTTGAAGCCTTGGAAAGTATAAAATCACACAGGACGAAGTACTTTACGAGAAATGAAAATACAATAAGCCAAACTCATTCTTTTCGCGCAACAATAATCAAACGAAGAGCCTTTGTTATTACACCATTAAATAAACCTAAGTCTTGCCTAAGCAAGCATAGATACATAGGTACCAACAACCTAGACTAGAACGAAAAATTTCAAAACGTTTTAGGTACTTGTTCGTATCTTTGAAGAAACTGCCAAATATTTTTTTATAAAAATGATATTGTATTGCAACTGCCTTTGCCCGCGACATAGAACTCGTTTATGTTTAAACTCTAGTAAACCTATTTTTGTTGTTAAATACTAGTTTGTGCCCTAATCCAGGATATAGGGCCGACAAAACTGCTATTTTACCTATACTATTTGCCAAGAGTGGTACCTACTCAAGTACTTCTCGACATGATTTGACATCATTCATTTTAATTATAACACCTTTTAGATACTATTTTATAACTTTTAAACGTTACGCAACAGATATAATTACTAGTTTCATTATGGCCCCAATTTCGGACACATAACGCAACTAATATAAGTTACAGACGCAAATCAATCACGACGTTGGTAAATAATCGACGCCGCGCCCTGTTGTCATACCAAAGAAGGCGTAACTGCATAGTCATAGTATAAGTATTTTAAATTTAATGTGCTTACGAATAGAGTATAGGATGCTACGACTACTACATTGCAGTTACCTTTGTTGTTACGGCAGCGCCTGCGTCTCGTTGCGGAAGACCATGCGCGTTTTTTGCTCGATATTTTGGCAGGTTTGGCAACTGGCTATTTTTTTACATCACAAAAAGGGGTGTGTAATGATTTGCAAAAGAATTAATATTCTAAGTTTAAATTTGGCATAAAGCTAATGGCATAATTTTGTTCTGTGTAATAAACTAATTATCTAACAAATACATATAAATCATAATTTCTTGCAACCTCAATACAATTAAAAATAAGCTAGTTCTATTGTATTTGACTTCTATCAATTTGGACACAGCTCTAACCTAATCTAACCAAGTAAAAATAAATTAACTTAAAATGTATAACAACATGTAAATGATTGATATGATACATGAGTGTTATTCTATTCGAACATTATGCCTGATAAAATTAAACTAGAGATTTGTTTTTAACCGACTTCAAAAAAGGAGGAGGTTATACGTTCCACTGTATGTATTTTTTTTTTTTTTTTTTTTTTATGTATGTTCACCGATTACTCCGTCAATTGTGGACCGATTTTAAAAATTCTTTTTTGGTTTGATAGAGTATACTTCCGAGGTGGTCCCATTGTCAGCAAATCTGAATCTGATGAAGGGATCAGTGAGGAATTGAGGGAACTCCTCAAATATTGTATGCAAACATATAGCGATTTTATTATTTTTAGTAACAAATGTAGCATTTGCATTCAGAAAGTGTCACTTGGTGAAGCGGAACTGATGATGAAGACCACAGATGGCCACCGGAACTCCTCAACGGTACCGATTTCAAGGGTGGCGATAAGATATCCCGATTAAGATAGTTGAGCGACTACAACGAAGCACATTTAATCGTTTTAAAATGACTATGATTTTCCCGCGGCGTTGCTTGCGGCGAGCTTGAAATGTCTTAAAGTTTCATATATCAACTAAGAAGTGGGACTAAATAAGCTTATCATGATCACTAAAAAGTGTAAAATAAAATAAATGTTTTAAAAAACAAAAAAACCGCCTTCAAAAACGCAAAAAATAACTTCTACTACTAGGTACTTAGTAGTAGGTACCTATCCTATTAGGTTAGTCTAACTGAAGTCGGCGACCACAATATTTTCAACAAAAAGCCGACTTCAGTTGGACTTACCTAATAGGATAGGTACCTACTACTAAGTACCTAGTAGTAGAAGTTATTTTTTGCGTTTTTGAAGGCGGTTTTTTTGTTTTTTAAAACATTTTTTGTACTAAACGTTTATAAATAATGCTTATTTCAGTAGTAGTAGCAGAATAAAATTATGCTTAAAGTTTTTATGCAAATCAAAGGCACCCAGCAAAAAAGGTTTTGTAAAGAAAGAAATACATTTATTCACTTCAAAGAAGGCAGAGAAAAAGATCTAAACACACAGAGTCCCAAAAGTTCATATAATTTTCACGATACATTCTACTTACTGTTGATAATCATCGATGTAATTATACCTAAAAAATATGAGAAATAATATTAACATCTTTTATATTATGAGTCAGAAAAGTATTACATCGTTTTAAAATGTTATGATGCTAAAAGTAGATTGTTAATGAAGGGATGAAAGGCACCCATTTCACGCGAGATATTTTTCTAGTAAATATCATTTTTATAACCGTGTTTACACTCAACTTTTCATGTCGACTATGAGAAAACTTGGTAATGAAACTTGTAAAAGTAAGACTGAGTATAGTTTACCAACGAGCGGCTGTATAAGATTTTAGCACTACTTAGTGGCTTTGTTTTTTTTTAATCTTACTACAGAGTACTCTGTCTCCGCTACAGAGAGGCTGTATAGGTTTTTGCTGCTGCGCAGCTCCGTTGGCACAGTTTTTTTTTCGAGTTACTTTTCTTCCATTCGTTTTTTTTTTCATCTGTGGGGCCTAGCTTCTAAGAATTTTTAAAGAATTTCGAAAAGGCTCATTGACGTCACGGCAGACTGAAGAGCTGGCAGTTTCCTCGCTTAACCTCTTTATTTTAGCAATTGAGCGAGAAATTGTTGCCAAGATTTGCGCAGGGACTTACCTTAATTTTTATTTTTATTTGTATGAGGAATGAAAGTCATGTGACGAGAAGAGTTTTAAATATGAATGTGGAGGGCTATAGTGGAAAGGGAGGACCTAAGAAGAGATGGATGGAATGTATGAAGAGCGATATGAAAAACAAGGATATGTATACTGTATACTGGGATGACGGCTGATTGGGATGTTTGGATAAAAGTATCGACCATAAATAATTCTCGGGGTTGTATTTTTTTTATTGGCTGGCAACGCATCGACAACTCCTCTTGAGTTGCTGGTGTTTATGGGCGATGGTGATTACTTCCAATCAGGTAACCTACATGATCGGTTGCCTCACACTCTTATAAAAAAAACTCGTCTTGGCGGAAATGCAAGTCACAAGATACATCAAAGTAAACTTCAAGCCATAGAAAACTGTCATTTTTGTCGCATCTTCAGACGAGCATAACAGTTGAGATCAGGGCCTATATTCCCGTCGGTAAAAACCATATCGTATTTGACCTGTTACGGTATTGTTTTGACGACAGTCGCCATTACTGGCAAGTAAATAAGAGTTATCAAAACGTTGACAATACGATAACAGATCAAAGACGATATGGTTTTTAGCGCCTAGAATACCGGCCCTGGTTTATTAACCCGGCCCTAAGTCATCGGTTCTAAAAAGTTTTAAATGTTGAAGTCATTTAAAATAGTTTATACAGTGTGTAAATGGTATACGGGCGTTTATTCAAAATGGACATAGATTAAGACTCCAATAATCACAAACAGAAAGAATTATTTTGATTACGCTAACGTATACACCGTTATTAATTTTTGAACATACTATCGACCCGCAATGTACATCTAATTCCATCTGTCATAACTTTGAAAAATCATTAATTAATTGCATTATTTGTTATACATTGCGTGTTAAATTATTTTGTATGGTTAATTTTTTTTAATTTAATTTTAACAAAAGCTGCCTTATGTGCTCATTAGGGGCTATACTAACCACAGTTAAAAGGAACGCCCGTATACCATTTACACACTGTATTTTATGGAGCCCCAAACTGGGCAAATTAAGATGTTTGTAATATTTAAAAAAACATAACATTCTCTTTAGGTATATTGGTTTTATAGCGGAGCCCTTGTATGGTTTTATGCAGCCCCGGTATCTTAAAAATAGCTGCCTTAAGTCATTGCCAAGTTGATTCCATAACAAGGCTTGTAACATGCTACACCGTTGCGTCTTGCTCCTGCCTCAGTTTCATAATTTGGCGCCATTGCGCCAGCGCAGGGAATTCCTACACCTCTCGCCCACCGCTGAACCGCGTCCAACAGCGTCTATCGCAACAATGTGCAGAGTTAGCCAAGAATCGCTCTAACATTCATAGGTAGTAAAACATCAACTAAAACCTCAATTTTATTTAACTGTCTAAACCTAACTTGTTATTTCCATAGATCCGCATAGGTACATACTCGAAGAATGGATTCAAAATAAAATATTCAAATATTTATTTGTCCAAAATAGGTAAGTTAAGATGTTACACTTATTATTTGTATCTCTATGAGGCGCCTTGGGGCGTACACATTTTACGCATAGCTTCAAATGCAGCATGCCTATTAAAGAAATAAATAATTGGATGCATAGAAAACATCACAAACTCATAAAGGGCCTGCTAGACGGTCTCCAACAAGTCCTACCTACAGCGTGACACAGTTGTTTCCAGCAAATAATCGAATTTGGTGACAGCTTTGGCGATAAACCTCCGACCAAGGTCGCGCCGTGTGGGAGGCTTTTTAGCCACCTTCTAGCAGGCCCTTAAACAAACAGCTTCTGCCTATCACACAAATATTTACCCTTACCGAAGATCGAACGTGGGACCTCTAGCTTTGTAGGCAGATGCACTACGAACTAGGCAAATCGCGTTATCATCAAATGCAGCTAAACAAATACATTCAGATACAACACCGATCGATAACTAATGTTAATTTTTACACAAGCTGTTACGCCTTGTCAACAAACAGTTGACATGTCCATCATATTGATTGAAAGAATGATTGACTGAACGAACGATTGTTTACAACTAAGTAGAGTGGAGAACAAAGGGAGTGCTTCCTGGATACGAAATAAGATGTTCCTCAGTGACGCAAGTTTGTGTCACTCCGGCGTCAGGTTAGTAGTGTGGTAATGATATCTCACAACAATAGCATGTCGGAGGACCGAGTTACAGTGACTTAGAATAGAACTAATTATAGCGTGTTTTATCTGACTATAGTTTTTTATGTCGTGGAGGCAAACGAACGCACAAGTCAGCTGATGGTAAGTGGGATCTGTGACCCGTGTTTTTATTCATAAGACTACAATCTTAAGACCGCAGATGCGTTGACAACCTTGAGGACGAAGATGGAATGCCTCTATGCTAGTTGTTTCACGGGTTATCTTATCCCTACACAAGAACATAACAATGTGAACACTGCTGCTTGGTGGTGGATTAAAGGCTAAGATGGTGTTTTTTCAGTTGCTATGAATAATAAGAAACGCTGATTCCCGAAATACCAGAATTTTAAATTACCAGATTTTCATTATACTGGAATCCCAAAACTAAACATTCAAATTAAGGTCTGGTTCAAAATATTTGAACACAGTATTTCAAATGCGATGTTTTGGGTATCTGGTAAAAAGAGAAATCTGGCATTTTATAATTCTGGTATTTTGGGAATGAGCGGTCTTTATGAAAAACACGGTCATTAAAGAGAAGAAGAAAAACACGGTCAGAAAGTGATAACTTCAAAATGGCCCCTTTGTTTATTAGACTTAAGTGACTATTGGTAATCATCATCTCCATCATACTACCCATAGCGTACTATCCGTCCATCTACAACTATACGTCCACCAAGTTATTATGCATGACACTACTACCTTCACTACGTGCGTCCTTCAATGCACATTCATCGGTCATAATGACGGAGCTGGATCAGATTAAACTACAATGAGATAGAACGATTGCATGACGGTAATCAGCAGGCTAATAAGTTGCTGTAGGGTCAAGGAGCCTTGTCTAAAATTAAGGTTTATGTTTCCGATAAAGTGTTCTTTAACGGAAACTTGCTCAATTATTTATTAGTAATGAGGTGGAAAAACCTGAAATGCACTGAGGCAATCATTTTTAAATTAACGAAGAGCGATTCAAAATATTCTAGAGTGAGGTAAACTGATTTTTTGAAGAGTCGTCAGTGAAAATGTTTTGAATTTAAATTCTTTATTAGCTATAGTCAAGCAGGATTTACCCTTAAATCAACGACTTTCATTTCATAGAGTGTTTTACTTCGCCGAATTTTTATTTCATCGACAGGCATATATAATTTTTTGATGGTCACTCGTATAACCTAACCTACTACGTAACCCATGCTTAAGAAAACCTAAAAACAATAAGGTTTCAGCAGAAGTTAGCTTTCGATGAAATGAAATTCGATGAAAATGACACATTCGATATCTGATTAGCTGTACTTCTTCTTTCTTGTTGCTATACCGTTAAATAAATAAGGGGATCCCGTCAAGCAGCAATGTTCACATTGTTGTGTTCCGGTGTGGGGGCGAGACAGACGGTTGAAATGAGCATTGAGGCATTTGTGCTAACGATTGCAGATAGACCAACGGACAAGTACATCATAAAAGGGCTACAACAATCATAAAACATAAGTTGAAATGACTTTATGTGTCACAGTTGTGTGTAGGTTAGCTTATTCTCTCTAAATAAAAAGGCTTAAAGAGCTGTAACTATTTGTGTATAAATATAATTATTAATTAGGATACTATTTTTATTAATAAGGTTTAATTAACTTCAGTGCATGTAACTGCATGATCTTACATCTAGCAATACAGCTTTTGGCAAACAACTCAACGATACTAAAGTAAAAGTAAATAAGTAGATATCAGCGGGGACAAACACACAATGGCCTTAGTCCCAAACTAAAGCACTTATACTATGGGTACTAGACAACGATATAAATACTTACATAAGGAAATAAATACTTAAATACATACAAAACATCTAAGACTCAGAAACAAATACTCGTGCTCATCACACAAATATTTGCCCAAACCGGGAATCAAACCCGGGACCGCTAGTTTCGTAGCGTTACTACCAACTGGCTATCGCTACGTCAACACAGGATTCCAGGCGGTAAAAACCATATCATCTTTGACTTGTTATCGTATTGTCAACGTTTCGATAGCTCTTATCTACTTGACAGTAATGGCAGCCGAGTTTAAAACAATACCTACCATAAATGATCAAAGACTGCTTTTTACCATCTAGAATCTCGATCCTGTGTTGACCAATCACGTTACTGGTAGATGACGTGAAACGAAGAATCACATGATCTACCAGTGACACGATTGGTTTAAAAACGAAACGAATAGAAACGCTAGTTAGCGTAATGCATTTTCTCTAAGGCCTCAGTAGTGGTACTAACCGCCGTGATTCGTCGTCGAGGAAGCGCACTTTGGTGTCGATGCGCGTCGACGCTGCGCCGGCGTCCTCGTCCACCCAGCGCCAGCGCTCCGCTGCGCATGCTCCGGCTAGAGCCAGCACTATCCACGCCCTACCTGGAAAACAAACCACATCTTTTTCGTAAATTCCTGTAATAATATTCGTCCGCTTTGATTTCGATTATCGTTATTCCTTCAGTAACTCTTATATTGTCCGGGATGAAAAGTGGTCTATGTGTTAATCCAGGATAGGTATGAGCAATCTTCATTTCAAATTTCATTCAATTTCGTCAAGCCGTTGCAGAGTGTGAAGTAGCAAACTAACTAAATAATATTAGTAGCAAGTAGGATTATTGCCCGCCTTTTGAAACCCCGACGCCAAAAAAGGTGTTTAAAGGGGGATCCCCTTGAAATATCGACAAACATTTCATCGAATGTGTCATTTCACCGAATTTCATTTCATCCAAAGCTAATTTCTGCTGAAACCTTAGAGTTTCAGGTTATATTAAGCTTTCGTTACGTAGGTTAGGTTAGGTTAGACTTGTGACCACTAAAAAAACCTCCTGCACGTGGAAATGCCTGTCGATAAAATGAAAACACGGCAAAGTAAAACGTTCTATGAATTGAGTTTCGATATTTCAACGGTAAACCGTTTAAAGGTTTACGTGTGTACAGATCTTCCAGTTTCTTAATGGCTATCGGCAATATTCGTTTTTCTATGGAACACGAGTGACAAATATACTGTTAGCTGCGAGTGCAAGTGTGATAGCGACAACTGTATGTGTGTGTCTGTTTGTGACACCGTAGCTACCAAACAAATGGATCGATTCAGACGCATTTTTCTAATAGATAGATTAAGGGTGGTTCTTAGCTAGGTTTATTTAAAAACAGTTGGCTGTTTCAGACCTATCAACTCTCTAGGGGTCACCATTATATTGGGCTTTTTAATTTACACTCTAAAGTGTTGAATTTCTAATAATCCCTTATTGAATTAATGTATCAAAAAAAAAACGGAAACCTGTTTTGTCTAAATTTAGTTTTTTTTAAGTTCTATTAGACATAGACCGCAAGCAAACACATGCAAGTTGCAGGCAACAAAACTTCCGCAAGAAATGTCTGACAAATGTCTGCAAGTCACAATCGGATATTTCTTACAGAAACTTTCACGACTTTTCAACATTGATCGCAAATGGTGATCCTGCCTACAATACTAGCGGTACCACGTTCGATTCCCGGTTAAGGAAAATATTTGTTTGATAACCGCGAGTATTTGCTCGTTAGTCTAGAGTGTTTCATTATTGCGTATTCTTCCTAAGAGTACAAGCCTAGAGCTTAGTTTGGCTCTAATCATTTTTTGTGAGATTTTCTCCATAATAATATTATTTTATTATTTTGGAGAAATTTACCTTAGTAGTTACGTCATAACGAAACCTTTAATGACGAGTTGTGAATCATCGCTGACTAAGATCTCATGACATCTTGCCATTATCAACGCCAAGCAATTAATGGCGTCTAAGTAATAATCAACTGTTTGATCACACAGTTCAACTAAACACAAGGTGATTGAGGATAAGAAAAGCTATGAAATAGTATGAAATATGTTTAAAAAATGACTGACTGCTGAGTTTCTTGCGGCGTTTCTTCTCAGCAGTGGTCTCCTCTTGGAAAGCGCTGGTAGATTCTTGACGTGTAAAAGTGCCCGTAGGGCCTACTTACTGAATAAATGTCTTGTATCTTATCTTTTTTATGGTATTTTTGATGTAGTTAAACATAGGTAGCGTACAGTCAACCTAAACGTAAACGATTTCTTCTTCTCATGATTTAAGTAAGACGATCGAACGATCTGAAGACATTTCGCTTATCGAAGTCGGGCCATCCGTTCAAGGGAACAAAGAACCATAAATACATACATGCAAATAGGTCAAACCCATTACTTCTCCTTCAGCAGTCGGATAAAAAATAGGCCAACTCGACATTATCGCAAAAAGTTCTGTAGCCCTAAACAAGATGCATTGCGAGAACGTTGTCGCTGGTCGCTGTCGAAAATGTATGAGATAGACATAGTTTTAATTTAATGTGGTTACCAATAGAGTATAGAATCCTTCACTACTACATTGGAGTTAGCCCCCTTTTTTGGTAGGATGGCAGAGTTGCAGGACGGTCGCGTCGAGATTATGTCAATTCCACATCTTGACAATTTTCGAAAATCGTTTACGTTAGCGTTATGCGACTTGTCTAGCCTCGCTGAGATCTAATGCAGAGCCAATTCTGGTTGTATTGGTTCCGTTTTCACAATTTTTACTCTCCATTTAAAAAACTCTTGGCCTTTTAAAATCATCACTCAGGATATTTATTTTCATTCTGCAGGTTAATTATAATAATATAAAATAAATAAATACTATAAAAATAAAAATAATTGAGCAGAACTGCTTTCTGTGTCTGGCCTTTGATCCATGAATTATTACAATTAACACTGAGTTTATTGTTACATTAATAACTA
The DNA here is from genome assembly GCA_948252455.1 of Acleris cristana. NCBI lineage: Eukaryota > Metazoa > Arthropoda > Insecta > Lepidoptera > Tortricidae > Acleris > Acleris cristana. The sequence continues at coordinate 1,320,694 of OX411783.1, read as the reverse complement.
AATGCAAAGCAAGCTTTAAGAACCTGACTGCATTTTTTATATGGTCGTCGATATATCTACCTATGTTAATAATTGACATTTAGTTTTCATTTTGTATGCAGATAAGCCTTCGATTTTCAAAATGAAAACGATCGTGATTGCGAGTGCGTTACACAATAAGCCCTCTACTATCGTGTAGTTAACGTTTTGATAGCTCTTATTTACTTGACAGTAATGGCGGCCGAGTTAAAAACAATACCATCGCAGGTCAAAGACGATATGGTTTTACCGCCTAGATTAGACGCCCAGTTCAGGGTAGAATAAAGTTTTTTTTTACGTCCGTGATGTAAGAAAGGGCTCACAATGATTTTAGCTAGTCTGGAATTACTAACCAAGAGCCGAATCATAACATGGAGTATTTACTAACATGTTTCCGTGGACTATTATGAATATTATGATACACGACGATCGTAACATACACTAGTTGAGCATTTAAACAAAGAATTTATATAATATATTAGATATTACATGCTTAAGTTTACTGTTAATTTGGAAATCTTGATGAAATTAAAGAAATAACTGTGTTTTTGAGCGGTATTTTGAAAACGAATATCTTGGTTTTCATCAAGCATTATCTTTTGAAATAAATAAAATACTAAACAAATATTATGTTTGGGAAAGGAGGGGCAATCTCACACGAATTGACCTAGTCCCAAACTAAGCTCTAGGCTTGTACTATGGGGTCCTAATAATAAAATACATTTGTATCAGCATAAAAAACACTCCAGATAAACAATCAAATACTTGCAGTCATCAAACAAATATTTTCCTTCATCGGTAATCGAATGTGGGACCGCTTCACCGCTAGTATTGTAGGCAGGGTCACCATTTGCGATCAATATTGAAAGGAAGTGTCGCAAGAAAAGACAATGTATTATCAATCATTTCAATGATAATACCGTACCTATGATGTAATTTAGAATAACAAAACTTTTAGTATAAAATATCGTATTATGATACAAACAAACCATATTATTATGCACAAATGGCGGACTTAATACCTAATGGCATTCTCTACATGTCAACGAAATAATCATAAGCAGTAACAAAAGTGGTGCACAGAAAAAGAAAGACAAAACAAAGCAAAGATTCATCATGATGATTTTGTGAAAAAAATCATTTCGGGACAATAAAAAGCCATATTTATGTTATCAGCTGTTTATTATTATATGGAAACTAAACTCAGTGTTAAGTATATATCGGAGATACTGTTACCACCTTCTGACTCCATTCATCACATCAGTTCTTAGTCACCATAGTGCAATGTTATCGGGTATATATTAAGCAATCGTATTCCGAATTTCATTTCAAAAAAATTGTACTTGTTCTATATTGACATGCAAGATTATGCAATCTCATAAACAAATGAAAAGAACAACGTCAAGATAAATCTATATATATAAAAGGCAATGTCCCGGGTGACATATCAACGCCCAGCCTAAACCGCTAAAGATACAAATTTGGAATTTTGAGGGGAGGTTGATTTTGTAATGGAGGCGTCGTTTAAGAAGGGATTTTTCGAAATTCAACCCCTAAAGGTGTGAAAGGGGGTTGCAAAGTTTGTATGGGAAAAAATATTTTTATTGTCTAATTTACTTGAAACTTGGTAAAAATGCTCTTCAATGCAAATAATGAGACACCTATTTCAGCGATTACTCAAATTCAACCCCTAGAGGGATGAAAGGGGGTTGCAAAGTTTGTATGGGAAAAAATACATTTATGGTCATATTTACTTGAAACTCGGTAGAAATGCTCTTCAATGCAAATAATGAGACACGTATTTCAGCGATTACTAAAATTCAACCCCTAGAGGGATGAAAAGGGGTTGCAAAGTGTGTATAGATAAAATATTTTTATGAACAAATTTACTTGAAATTTGGTAGGAATACTCTTAAATGCAAATAATGAGACATATTTCGGCGATTACTAAAATTCAACCCCTAGAGGGATGAAAGGGGGTGCAAAGTGTTTAAAGATAAAATATTTTTATGATCAAATTTACTTGAAACTTGGTAGGAATACTCTTCAATGCAAATAAGGAGACACGTATTTCAGCGATTACTAAAATTCAACCCCTAGAGCGATGAAAGGGGGTTGCAATGTTTGTACCTATGGGAAAAAATACTTTTATGGTCAAATTTACTTGAAATTCGGGAGAAATGCTTTTCAATGCAAATAACGAGACACGCATTTCAGGGATTTCTAAATTTCAACCCCTAGGGATAAAAGGCGGTTACAAAGTTTGTTTAGGAAAAAATATTTGGTATGCTCAAATTTACTTTAAACTTGGTAGAAACGCTCTTCAATGCAAATAATGATACACGTATTTCAGCGATTACTAAAATTCAACCCCTAGAGGGAATAAAAGGGGTTGCAAAGTGTGTATAGATAAAATATTTTTATGCTCAAATTTACTTGAAACTTGGTAGGAATACTCTTAAATGCAAATTATGAGACACGTATTTCAGCGATTACTAAAATTCAATCCCTAGAGGGATGAAAGAGGGTTGCAAAGTGTGTATAGATAAAATATTTTTGTGAGCAAATTTACTTGAAACTTAGTAGAAATACTCTCCAATGCAAATAATGAAACACGTATTTCAAACCCTAGAGGGATGAAAGGGGGTTGCAAAGTTTGTATGGTAAAAAATACTTTTATGGTCAAATTTACTTGAAACTCGGTAGAAATGCTCTTCAATGCAAATAATGAGACACGTATTTCAGCGATTACTAAAATTCAACCCCTAGAGGGATGAAAAGGGGTTGCAAAGTGTGTATAGATAAAATATTTGTATGATCAAATTTACTTGAAACTTGGTAGGAATGCTCTTCAATGCAAATAATGAGACACGTATTTCAGCGATTACTAAAATTCAACCCCTAGAGGGATGAAAAGGGGTTGCAAAGTGTGTATAGATAAAATATTGTTATGAACAAATTTACTTGAAACTTGGTAGGAATGCTCTTCAATGCAAATAATGAGACACGTATTTCAGCGATTACTAAAATTCAACCCCTAGAGGGATGAAAAGTGTGTATTGATAAAATATTTTTATGCTCAAATTTACTTGAAACTTGGTAGGAATACTCTTAAATGCAAATTATGAGACACGTATTTCGGCGATTACTAAAATTCAATCCCTAGAGGGATGAAAGAGGGTTGCAAAGTGTCTATAGATAAAATATTTTTATGAGCAAATTTACTTGAAACTTAGTAGAAATACTCTCCAATGCAAATAATGAAACACGTATTTCAAACCCTAGAGGGATGAAAGGGGGTTGCAAAGTTTGTATGGGAAAAAATACTTTTATGGTCAAATTTACTTGAAACTCGGTAGAAATGCTCTTCAATGCAAATAATGAGACATGTATTTCAGCGATTACTAAAATTCAACCCCAAGAGGGATGAAAAGGGGTTGCAAAGTGTGTATAGATAAAATATTTTTATGATCAAATTTACTTGAAACTTGGTAGGAATGCTCTTCAATGCAAATAATGAGACACGTATTTCAGCGATTACTAAAATTCAACCCCTAGAGGGATGAAAAGGGGTTGCAAAGTGTGTATAGATAAAATATTTTAATGCTCAAATTTACTTGAAACTTGGTAGAAATGCTCTTCAATGCAAATAATGTGACACGTATTTCAGCGATTACTAAAACTCAACCCCTAGAGGGATGAAAGGGGGTTGCAAAGTTTGTTTAGGAAAAAATATATGGTATGCTTAAATTTACTTTAAACTTGGTAGAAATGCTTGCTCTGCAATGAAAACAATGAGTCACGAACGAATACAGGAACGAATACTTTTATATTCTGATTTACTTGAAACTTGGTAGAAACGCTCGATTCAGGAAAAACTACCTCTAAGGAGGTAAAACGGGGGGTAGAAAATTGTATGGTATATTTTTGAAGTGAGAAACGTGGATAAAAGGTGGTACCTAATAGTTAGTTAAGAGCAAATCCAAGAAAACTTGGGATCTAAGACTACTGACTGTAAAGTTTGTATCGAAATTATGTAATATTCAAAGTTAGGTACATACCTTCAAGATATGAAAATGGGTATTATTATTACATACAGAAAATATTCAGCTTCGGTGTTTTTCGAAAATCTTCTGCTAAGTGGGTTAATTGTTTGTTAGAAATGTGGCAAATTTATCTAGAATCGTATAAAAATACGTAATGGTGAAAGAGACGCAGTGAATTTATTTTGTATGTAAATTTTGTTGGTTTAAAGGTTAGCGCCATAAAATTAAAGTTGTTTATGTGGACTGCTTACTTAAAATTCACGCTCTATATATTTTTTTTAAAAGCCTTAGAAGGTGATGTAAACTATAACTGTACTTTCAACAGAAGTTCTGACTCTCCGCAGACGAAGTCGCGGGCGGAAAGCTAGTAATAAATAAACTAGTAATATACACATTCAAAATTTTCAACGATCAAAACTATCTGTAAGTTATTTTGATACTTTGCAATGGGATCCTTATATGTTTTTGATGTGTGTATGATCTACAAAACCTTGGTTTCTTAAGGCCTACGTTACTTAATCGAATACAGATTGTCAAAATTAAATATTAATAGAACAACGCCATAATGTTAAGACATAATATCCCAAATAGTCCTTATCTGCATGCAACTTTACCCTTTACCAACTTTATTAATTCGACTTCACAATTCGACTGCTTTATAACATTTGTTGTACACTGCTGCATCACATAACGTAACATGTGATAAAGTTACACTGCAGCAGTAATGTTTACGATTATGTTGGCAAGTTGTAAGTTGTCGTGGTATCGGAGTGGGCGGGCGGGACTTGCGCAAGATTGTCAAGGATCTTCTGAGGCAACGAAACCTTTTGTGGATCGACTTGTTTTGTGTCTGCACCGAAACATGTATCGAATGCGTTACCACGATCGTTTTTATAAGTAATTTTGTTGAATAGTTTTTAAATAATTTGTAAAGTTATTAACTACATAGCTTAGCTTTTTAATATAAGTAAATATCAGGGGATAACTCACACAAATTGACCAACCGCAATACACAGAGCCATTTTAGAAATAATTAACACGTTCCTTTATAAAAACTTGTGTATGAATTTGCCATAATTATGTTTTGGTGGTCATAACATAATGTAAGCGTATAATTATCGAAAGTCATAATTTTTATATTGCTTAAACCGTTAACTTTTTAGAATTTCTTAAATGTGTCAATAAAGCTAGGTAAGGTAAGGTTTGTTTTTTATTAAACACCTGAAAAAATTACGGTTTCTTTCAAAATATACTTTATGAATTTATGACTTAAATAATTAATTACTAAGGAATGACTTAAACTGTCGTTAACTGACCCTGAGTGGCGGTTTGTCCCAAACTAAGCTGTAGGCTTTATACTAGGCAAAGATAAACTTACTAATCTAGAGATACCTACATAAGTACATACAGCCTTGGCCAAAGCTGGTGAGCACCCCACGTTTTCCTTTGTAACTTATAAATAAAGTATCTTTTTACATAAAGACGTAAAATATAAAAAAAATGTTTGAACATGTGTAAATCATTAGTAGATATCGTTTCAGGTAAAAAGTCGGGTTTTGCTATAAAATTATTAATTGTAAAAAAAAACACCGAATTTCCCTTAACGTTAATGACTAACTAATCTTTCCGAAAGATATACAAGTTTCTATAATGAAAGATATAAAATGCACCTTTTGAAATTTTGCCAAGGTTGTACTTAAATATGTACGTAAAAAACACTTTTCGATTTTTATTATATGATTTTGATTTTGAAACTATAATCGACGTATTGTTTTGTAGGTAGGTATAAAGATAGTTGAAAAAAATTGATCACTTTTTATCCCGGGAATATTCAAAAAGTAGGTAACTACCTACCGAACAAAGATTTTTTTTATTATTTTAATAAATACGCGTTTTGTGAAGTGATTCATGCAACTGCACTGTGTTGCAGTGTGTTGCGTTTATTTTAAATTTAGTGAAACTCTAATTGTAGAAGGTAGAATAAATAAACCAACCTGAAAATAAAATTAATCGTATTTCGTAAAAAAAAACGGTATTTGGTGGGCCGTGAAATCTCTAATTCGATTTTAATTAAATTCTTGTAACAACAAATAACATTATTTATCAAAACTGATTAAGGTGGCCTTTCTGCAGATGGTTTTCGATCAAGCATACATGTATTTAAAATATATTTCAAATCCCAATCTAAAAATATTTTCGAGGGTTGGTTTCCTGACCTACATATTCAAAAGTTAAATATCATTTTTTTTTAATTATAGAAATTTCCTTTTCTTTTTCATACTTAAAACGCAACGCGTGCAAAATATGCAAAATAATTTATGATTAAAAAAAAACAGTACCTATTTTTTATTAGGTAGGTACTTATGAAAAGTCTTTTTTTAATGGAATTTACTTGCAAAATATACTTAAATGACGAATTAGACTCAAGTTTATGAAAATGGCTACTATTGTAGCTGAAATGCGATTTGGTTTTATCAACGTGTACCACGAGGAAATATTAATAGATTTACAAGGCATATAGTGACTTTTATGGCTTTTATCGAGCTATAAAGGCTTTAAATGCATTCCTTAAATTCCAATTTATTTTTTTATTTTTATGGCATAGAGAAATCCAACAAACTTACAAGCCAGTAGCGTTATTTTTTGTAATTTCTGTCAATCTCGTCGACGAAGATACTATTTGACTGGCACGAATTTATAATTGAGATCATGTGCGGAAGGGTCAATCAAGCGATGTCTGAGTCAACTTAGATACCATGGCATTTTGTTTGTATGTTTATCCGACGATAACTTTACTATTGTTGATCAGATATTCATGAAATTTGGTATAAGAGTAGTTAGTCGATTTATGTTAGAAAATGAGGAGCATCGATCAAGGAGTTCGGAGTGACGGGAATAATTTAGAGGTCTCTATTCGAAGCGAACTACTAGATAGAGTTATTAGAGAGAGTGGTTGGAAGTAAGCTCTGTCTGAGTTGTATGTACAATTACAATATCAAGATTATCACCAAGAGGATTGCCTAAGATGGAACTGTCACTAGATTTGATGCATTTTTATTAATCGACTTCAAAATTGAGGAGGTTATCAATTCATCTGGATGTTTTGTATGTATGTCACTGGATTTCACCTCCAATTTTCAACCGATTTTAATGATTCTTTTTTTCATGAGTATATCTCAGGGTTGTTCGCGTAAATTTCATCATGTTCATGGGATCCATGGAAAGTTAACGGAACTTTTTGAGAATAGACTTCCAATTTGGAGTCGGTTCCTTAGTCTTTAAACAATTTTGCGTGGTCACGCAAGTTTAAATTTGAAATATGTTTTAAAGTTTTTAAGGATCTAGGTATTATTATAAAAGATGCGATAGGATCTTTCAGATACACTTTGACCCTGTAGAATAATTTGCGAAATTACCCTCTTACACACTTAGCTGATTTTAGCCTTTAATTAAATTTAAGGGCCCTTATCTCTTAAAAAGTCGATAGTTAAACTTTTATGATTGTTTAGTTATTGTCCAAAGACTTAAAATACTACATCTAGAATCATTTGAAACATACGCTAATTCCTGAAATACCAAACTACCCTTTTCCCCAGATTCTCAAAACACTTGATATCGGGTAAGGAATATAATATATTTAATAGGTAGTTATAATTATTTACCCTAATATTTATTTCGGGATAAATGCTATACTGTAAGTAGGTACGCTTTTTTATTATATATGTTTTACATAGTGTTATTTTTTTTATTGTGCAGCAAATAATATTATATTCAACAGGTATTTTTGTACGATTGGTTAATATAACCCTTTTTTCCGAAACCACTGATTAAATATAAAATTTATACAAACCCAAAAACATTACGAATCACTTCACACAATATATAAAAAAATCGTCCTTCGACGTTGGAAATAAAGGTATTATTAATAAAATATTAGGTGCGACTGCGCGGCGCGCCCTCTGTGATGCAACTAAGCTTTGAGCCGGCGCCGGAGTCGTTTCAGCGAGCACAGTTTCATAACAAACCTGCGCGTACGTCTTAGGCCATACAGCCGTGGAATTTAATTGTTGAGCCACCGTACAACCTTGTCGCAGAAAGTTGATGGTAAAATCGCACGGTTAATCCAAAAGTGACACTATGTTAAGAAGGTTTATGCAAAAGTTAATTATGTTTAAAAGGAATAATGTCACGATTTAAAGTGCGAAATGTTTTAATGGTTTGTTTGTGCGCTTAGTTATTTAACATTATTGATACTAATAAATAAAGGTTATTCCCATGTACCTATTAACACCTGCACACATTTATTTATTTATTTTATTCATTAATTACAACTTTTACAATAACATGTTAAGTACCAAGCATTTAAATTTTAGGTAAAAAAAATATAACATCACGAAAAAGTCCATTAACCTAAGTAAAAACTTATTTGAACTTGGTAAACTGACTGCGACCTATTTCGATGTACGGAGACAACAGTTTTACAACGCCAAAGTTAAAGTTGTCTCTAATTCCATTTTTTTTTTCTAGTGTCCTGACGTTGAATTCAAATGTCAAGTTTGGTGTGATTATAGTGAATATCCTTAATAAAATAAATAAACTATAAGGGATAATTTCACAAAAATTATACATACCTAGTCTCGAACTAAGCTCTAGGCTTGTACTATGAGTACCTACTAGACAACGATAAACATACTTAAATAGATAAATAAATACTTAAATATAAAGAAAACGTCCAAGATAATACTCGCGCTCATCACACAAATATTTCCGACCATCCGATTTAGACCATCATCAATAAACTTATACATTCAAAATCCAAATATTTATTTATCCAATATTACCTAAAGTTAAGATGTAGTAACACTTAGGGCCGATTTCACCAATGAAATTAAACGCGAGCAAATTTTTGAACTGGGTTTAAGACGCTTAAATGACAGTTTTCGTATGAATCTGACGTTTACTAACCAGAGTTAGGAATTGATCGCCTTTAATTTCATTGGTGAAATCGGCACTTATTTATTCATGGCAGTACAAATTTTTCATGGCTTTACATGCATAAAAGCCTTTGCCTATGCACAGTACTACCCCCAAGAGAAAATAGTAAATTCATTTTCTGGGGGGAGTAGCACCGGTAGTGCCGGTAGGCACGTTTCTTAATTGTTATCGATTCACGTATTGATTTATTGCATTTAGATTAGACATTATCTGTACGTGTATCTAACCGCGCATTACTTAAGTAGTACTGTAGTAAGGTAACATTGTATACGCATGTGTCATTGTAATTAAATTAGATTTTAACTGACTGACAAAGTGGTTACTCTCTCACCCCTACCAACATGGACATCTACGGAAAAATGCCTATTAAAAATTGTAAGCATAGAAAACATCCAAGACTCATGATTCGTGAACAAACACTTGTGCTTATCGCACAAATATTTGGGTGAATCAACTTTTAAGGTACTCCCCATTTTTCAACATGTTTCACAAGTTATATGTTTTTAGAAAAACTATATATTTGTTTATGACGTGGCTTACACGGTTATTAAATCAGACATATAGCCTAACATTTGAAATGATTTGATTTAAAATAGTACAGTTTTAAATCATAATACAGTAGGTAACGCAGCGGACAATGTTGTCCCCAGGTTTTGTATGGAAAATGTGCATTTTCCCCTGAGTTACCAGGTTTATTCGAGGATTAAAAAATATTTGAGGTGTTTAACATGTAAGGTCTGTAAATCTGGTGGTCTGATTTTAATATTCATACATTATTATTAACCATAAGTCACCAGGAAAGTTTTAATAGCGCAAAAGAAAAGGAGCACCTTAAAAGTTGATTCACCCATTTGCCCATACCGGGAATCGAACCCAGGACCGCTAGCTTCGTAGGGAGGGTCTGTACTGCCAACTAGGCTAATGCGTTGCCAAAATAAAACCACTTATAATAAATCGAAGCCAAGTGTGAGTCGGGCAATACCTTTAGTTTTATATGAAGATCATTCTGTTGTATGACCAGTAAAAAAATCAAGACAAAAGATGCCATGTTTGAGAAAAAAAAATCTTATTAATTGACAAGACCAAATTTTATTAAGAACTTTCTTTAAACGGAATTTAAATAAAACCTTTTCTTTTTTAAATAAAGAATCTGTAAAAAAAAACATTACTCGTAAAAGGATTTGTAGTAGGGGAGGCCGGGGCTTCAATTAACAGAGGTAAGTATTAACAAGCGAATTTCTAAAAAACTATAAACAGCACGTCACTAGTGATTCCTAAAATTCGTCCCTGTGACAGCGGTCTACAGGTTGAGACTCGTCAGTCCAGCTCAGTGCGCCGAGAGAGTGAGTTGTGCGATGTACGTCTATTTTGGCCAGGTAACGAACTTTTTTCACTTAACGATTTTTTGATTTACGTGTTGAATATTTGATTTAGCCGTAATATATTTTTTTTCGCAATAGCTTGTTTTATTCTTAATAATGTTACATTACTTTACTAACGCTAATGTACTCTATTTCGTAATTATATTTCTTCTTATTGAAAAGGTACCCATGGGGCTAAAATTAACAAAACATACGGGGCTAGTATTAACAGCATATACCTTTGGATTCTATTTTTGGTCCCGTTCCCGAAGGGTGCCCAACAGGACCCTATTGGCCTACGCTGTCCGTCCGTCTGTCCGTTCATCAGCCCTAACTTTAAAGAGCTGTATATTCACCGCGGTACCTAATTATTTATTTATGTATTTATCTTAAAATTTACAGCATGAGGACTTACAAGCGGGAGAACTACTCGAGGCATGACTTCGCTGGCGACCTACGAGTCAGCTGCTTTAGAAATTGCCAAAATTGTGATTCAGACGATGAATATGATTAAAAATGAAACATATTGTTAATTGTATTGCTAAATAAAAAAATGACATTGTAATTTTGCGTTTTCTTTATTTATAGAGGAAAATACTTACAATGTTAATTGTTGCTCCTTTTGTTAATACTTACCCCGGAACCGTTAATTGTAACCCCGATCGCGGGGTAAGTATTAATTTCTGACTTTACTGAGTAAAATAGATTTTTTTGAAAAGGTACCAATTTCTTGTCAAATTTAAACCAACGATATGGTTATTGAATAGTTTGGACATCATTTGACACAAAAATCATTTCAAAATGTTAAGGCGTTTTGAAGCTACAACTGAAAATATAAATCTTGTTAAGTCGCGCCCCGGTCTCCACTACCAGTTAGCCTTGAGCTTTTTAAAGCTAAGGTCACCGGATCGACCTTTGTGATTTTTTTAATGATTCACTCGAGTGATATCGTTAAAAAACGGCAAAGTGCAAAATGCTGCCTTAACTTAAGGTTCCGTGCTACAAAAAGTGACAAAAAGCGTTTCTTGAGATCCAGTTGCCCTTATACCTAACCTATCCGTGATAAGTGTTAGAGCAATAAAAATGAAAAAGTTTGATTGCTATCTGACTTTAATTCCTGTTCTAGACCAAGAAGCACAATCTAGCTGCCCTTTTCTAACTCAAAAGTTAGAGTAAGACAGCAGTCAACTTTTGTAATTTTTATTGCTATTCCACGTCGCGCTTTAAGAAGATGATGCTTTTATAATAATTATGTTTCGGATACTTAACAATCTTCCGTACCTTTAAAAATCTCCAGTTTTGTGTATGAAACGCGGCCCTAAATACTTTTTGTCTTTTTAGGGTTCCGTACCTCAAAAGCAAAAAACGGAACCGCTATAGGATCACTTTTTTGTCCGTCCGTCAGTCCGTCTGTCAGTCCAGACACTTTATCTCGGAAACGCGTGGAGGTATCGAGTTGAAATTAAAACCATAAGTATACAACGCACTACACAGCTACGGAACCCTAAAACCCGCCATATTAATGAATGTCCTTGACCAAGTAGCGTGTCTTATGATACATGCCTTATAATTTACTGTCAAGGACAAGTATGGGTTCCATGGGAAATACGGTAAAGATTTATGTAATTACATTTAAAACCGCTATTCATAGGAGAAAATGGAACCCTAACGAATCACTATTATTTTCATCTTCCTGTCTATTGGATTATTTTTTTATGGTATGGAGAAGACAAACGAACCCACAGGCTACCTGATAGTAAGAAGGATCAAATATCCATAGACATTTGTAATCTCAAGATTAAAATATCATGACTGCACATGCGTTGCCAACCCTGACGACAAAGATATAAATAAATAAATAATCTATATTATATATAAAAATGAACCCCTATTTCTTCTGGTCACGCTATAACTTGAGAACGGCTTTATCGATTTCATTCATCTTTTTTTTGAAATATTTTTGAAAATCCAAGAATCCAATGGGAATGTCGGAAATTTGCAGCGGGGCGAAGCCGCTGGCGGGCCGCTACGCTAGTAAGTAATCAATAAATGTCAAGGGACGATACCTATCACACAAATTGACCTAACCCAAACTAAGCTCTAGGTTTGAACTATAGGTAATAGACAACGGTATAAATACTTATTATAGAAAAATAAATACTTAAATAGATAGAAAACATCCAAGACTCAGAACTAAATACTCGCGCTCATCACACAAATATTTGCCCATACCGGGATTCGAATCCGGGACCGCTAGCTTCCTAGGCAGGGTCAATACCAACTAGGCTATCGCGTCGTCATTATAATGCCTCTATGCTAGTAATTTCGCAACGCAACGGTGGCGTGATGTCAATTTGTTAAGACCCTTTTCCTCAGTAACGGGTAGACGTATCAAGTTGAAATCGATTTCAAATCCTTAGTTCTAAGTGAGTCCTTTGGCGGTGTAATAAAGTTAAGAAACTGCTTTGTTGATCCATGGTTAACTTAACTAATAAAAAAATCAACCATCGAGGGGGAGGTGGCCTATAACTGTCTCCTGTCATGCTAGACAAGATCCATCACGCTAACATTAACTGTTTTCGGAAACTCTAAAAGTTTAAGGAATCGACAGAAGCGGTCGACGCGACCGCTCGGCGTTTACGTCAAAATACATTTTCGAAAACGATAACGTCCTCGCAATGCATCTTGGGCTGCGCTGTCAAATATTTAACGAATCGTTAGAGTGAGCGTCACTCCAAGTTTTCATTTACTACCACTACCACTTAGTCTCTGGTGTTGGGTCAGTTATAAATTTCCTTTTGCTTGTCGTTACGACCTAAAGATAGATTTTAGAGGGCCATTTAAGAAGTGGAGCCCTGGAGCCACCAAAATGTTTGAAATGTTTGATGATGTTAACGGTATTACGATTTTAATAATCGAATTACCGTTGTAATTATTATAATAGGGTTAGGTAGGTTTAGTATTTGTGTAAAGTAATCATGCAAAATCTTTCAAAATTTTATTTAATAACAGATTTATTCCTGATTGATTCGTCATATTCCTAACTCGTCATAATTCCTGATTCGTCATATTCCTAAGTCGTCAATGTACATTTGCCTGCGCAAACTTCTTACAGAGTCCTTCTTAGATACTTAATTATTACTTGTCTATCATGAAATTGTCACTTCATTATTTAAATCGTGTCATATGCTACTTAGTACGATCTATCCTAATACTTTTTAATCCCGTAAGCACGTGTCCGCGATTTTATTTGACTGTACATTGACGACTTAGGAATATGACGAATCAGGAATATGACGAGTTAGGAATATGACGAATCAGGAATAAATGAAAAAAAGGACTACGAGTATATCCATTCCGCCCTGTGATACTGCGGGATGACTGAAGAATCGATCGACCTTCCCATAATTAGCATACTTATGTCTAGCAGCAGAAGTTCGGGTGTTTCACATTTGTATGGGAAGAAAAACAACTTTTTGCAGACTTCGCTTACACCCTAGTCTTCATGTAGGTTTCTAATTTCAAGGATATTTATATATTGGTCTATATGATTTTTAATGTTAATTGTTTTTCCAAAAACAACAAACTACTTATCTACTACTATCTTTGCTGTCAACTTATGTCGAACACTAATATATCGACTTTCATCAGCATATTTCCGCCAGTTGCGGCTTTGGAGTATTGCATAATCATGAAAATTGATTCAAAGAGTGGTCAAAGTGTTCAACCCCATAATACTAAATAATTGAATACATGGTCCTTCTGATAAATAGGAGTAAGAATTCAAGCAAATTCATAAAAAATGCAACGTATGAAAAATAAAACAGCCTACGACGTCTTTCGGCTGAATAATAATGAAAAATACCACTCAACTTTACCAATGACTGGGTTGCCAAAGGTAGTCGAGGGTGGGAAAGCCCAGACGAAATGTTGCAAGCCAATTGTGGCGTATCTCTGCTCCAATTAATGACCGAAGGCCGCCGTGGGATTTACAAGCGATTGTTTTCGGAAGGTCGCGAGATTGCCAGTGGTGTGGCGCGACTATTGTTTGCGATACTTACGTTTGACATAATGGAGTGTTTGCAAAGGATATACGTAATTGTATTAGAGCAGTTGAAACGGTATTGTTATGGTTTGTTAGTGCACGTATTTTTATTTTTATTGCATCGTATAAACGGTAAAACATACAAGCATTAAAGGTATGATTATAGTTACAAGCCCTGATGAAAAACAACAAACACTAAAATATGGTCAAGTGTGAGTTGGGCTCGCACTGATTTGATTCTAAATCGGAATATAATAATACCTACTGTGCGGCGGTAAAGAACCCTGGGTGCGCGAGTTCGACTCGCACTTGACCAGTTTTGATCTTTTTTTTGATCTTTTCTCTCGCTTTTCTGCAGTCTGGGAGTAATTTCTTGAAAAGGGACGGAAGTGTGCATGCCGGAAAAACGTGCGATATTTCATATTTTGTCCAATGAGTGCGCACGGTGTACACATAGCTGCTGTCAGATGGAACCAACGTATGAAATCCCTTTGCGTTTCATTCCACGGGTTGCATATTTACGGGTTAAATATTTGAAATATATAGTTAATTTTGCTTATTACCAAGGTGAGTTTTTTTTATTTGGGAGGTAAAGTTCATTCTTTCAAATAGTTTGCATGCTTTGATGTGCCGCCACAATTGGTACCTACAAAGAAGCCGCCGCGGCGCGCACAAAGCGGACCGATATTAATAGGTAGTTGAGCGCTGGCTGTTTACACTTACGGTGAGAACTCTATCTCCAGCAAAATATACCACCAAAACTCAGTTTACCAGAAACTACACCGGAGATTTATTAGGTCTTCAAAAAACTTAAATTTGTATCTTTTAATTAAATTTAAGAAACGACTTAGGTACTTATAAAAGTTGTATAAAATTCACAATTTGTTATACTTTCTTCTAATACGAGCATCTGACCAAGCTAATCTTGCTCTATCGTCCATATATCGGACCAACTGGTCATTAATATCAGAAAGTATATTCGTCTTTTCATACATACATACCTTCACGCCTGTCTCCCAATGGGGTAGGCAGAGACTAAGGAACGCCAGGTGCACCGGTCCAAACATACAACTTTCGCTTCCTCCACTTTCATCAATCTCTTCATTCATGCACGTACGTCGGTTTCGGGTGCTTTTGATTTGACCCTTATTCAGTACATCGCGAATCTGATCACCGTACGTCCATCCGTCCGTACGTCTGTCTGTCCATCCGTCCGTCTTAAGTCCTTTATATTCACCGATTTTATTGTCGGCATCATTAACATACATACCTAAGCCGTACAACTACATCTACCACTTCATGACCCAAAGCCCTTAGGATTCGCAAGTAGCTACAACTTAGCAAATTCATTTCTATTTAATACCAAACAAAGAATAAACAAAGACCACTTTTTGCCCCAACAAATGATATTAATATCAGACAGGTATTACCTGTCATTATGTTATAACGTCGATAATTTCGGCGGCGAGGGCCGAAGGAGTCGGCCTCGGCGGCGTCCGCCGGATGGCCACGCCACTCATCGATTCAATCTGGCCCAATTTAATATGTTAATCGTTAGATTATAGATAAAATTATGATACTACGAACAAATGACAAGTTTGGATTTCCCGAATAATATTTTTTGTCATTGCAAGGTCGCGGGAATTCGCTGGGTCGCTACATGAGTGCGAGATCGGTCATTGATGACCGGTGATTCTTAGGACTGAATTAAAAAGATGTTCTTAAGTAAGATGTCCATCTTAAGACAATGTCATAAGATGGACACATGCCATGTCAAAGTCATGTCACAGTCATACCTACATACCTCCACGCCTGTCTACCAAAGGGGTACACCGGTCCAAAAACATACATCTTTCGCTTCCTCTACATTCATTAAACTCTATATGCACGTACTAGTAGGTACGTCGGTTTTAGGTGCTTTTAATAAATAAATAACTGGGGACGATATCACACAAATCGATCTAATTCCGAACGGATCTCTAAACTTGTGCTATGGGTACTAGATAACGATGAACATAGGCACAAACTTACTTTTTGGTCATATAAAAGTGTCATTTCACGCGAACATCTTATTCAAGATTCTTTTATTAATATGGAAATTGAGAAATAAAAAACATTTCAAAGCACAAACTCTTTATTGTAGGCAACAACAACTTAACAGAAATACGGTACAGTATAAATCATACAGGTAGGGAACTACCACGCGGTCATATCGCTAAAAAGAGAACTCTTCCAGACAACCATAGAGGAGATTGTAGTGGTCATCAAGGACATCTTTTGGATGATAAATTATGATGATGATGAAGCAATCTTTACTGAGTTTGGACTTAAATCAGACTTTTTCATGTTCTGGGGTTTCCTGGACTTGTGTACAAGTCAAGTTAATTTAAGCGTGTTAATTGCTTTACATTATTGACAGTTCACAAAAACTTGATCAGTAGGATATAAAATGTTTCAAGGTTACTTCTAAAGTTAACTTGTCTGTTACTTAATATGGTCATAGTTTTAATTAAAAGATAGTTTTTCATCGGTATTTAATTGCCATTGCGGTTTGTTTTTATAGTTTTTTTTGAGTATATGATGGTAGGAATACTTTCGGAGGTTGTCTGTATCTACTATATTTAAGCCATTTGGATGTAGAATTTCTTGTTTATGAGGCGATGTTTGCGATTTTTAAGACTGAAATCGTATCTTGCTCAAAATTGGTGGTCTTTTGATAACAAACGCTTATAAAAGTAGGTATGGCGTATCTAGTTTTTACAGCACGAGTGTTTTAAGATTTTAACTTTATTACAAATTAGTTATTTTTAACTTTTTTTT
Organism: Acleris cristana; assembly: GCA_948252455.1. Classification (NCBI taxonomy): domain Eukaryota; kingdom Metazoa; phylum Arthropoda; class Insecta; order Lepidoptera; family Tortricidae; genus Acleris; species Acleris cristana. Next base: position 1,303,409 of record OX411783.1, on the reverse strand, counting down.
TATCACAAAGCGTATGCGGAACCTATTCAAAATGTCAAAGGAAATGATTTGGCATTTATAAATGCTCGAACATAAACATGCTTAGATTTTTTTTTAGTTGTAACACATTTATACTTATAAAAATTATAAAAATCAAAATACTTAATATAAGTATTTATTTGCTACAATTCGTGTTTACATAAAAATCTTTTAATTCTGCATTTATTTTGTAATGACTCCATTAGTAAAATCAAAAAAAATAAAGAATAAAAGATACAAAAAGAGCTGCATCGGCCGGGAATCGAACCCGGGCCGCCCGCGTGGCAGGCGAGCATTCTACCACTGAACCACCGATGCTCATACTAGAGCTGCTAAATTAGTCACCGGATGGTGAATCGGTAGCGCATTACTATCAAATGACGTCACACTGTTATCGCATGCTCTAACAATACCTTTATCGCGTTACGTAACTTGTTTGATCGTGTTTCTTTCATAGTTCTTTTATTTATGAAATTCTTCGGTTGGTCAAGTGAATGAATGCTTGACTTATACTTAGGTTGATGTTGTGAAATTGGTCCATTGCTTGTATTGGTTGTTGTTGTGCAAGTGGCCTCCGTCCACTAGGATCCATTGATAGGATCCATTAAAGGGGTCGAGTGGACTATTTGTATATTCAAATCCATTAATGGCTTTATAATGCTTATAGAGTGGGGTTTAATGTACACTTAAATCCACTTGCAGTCGTTTACACTTTTTAAAAGGTACCTACGCTGAGATCCATCAATGGATTCTGTTGCACTCTTAATAACAATTCGATCCATCAATTGATCTTAGTACACTACCTACTATGTACCTATACGAGTATCCATCAATGGATTTTATTCAACGTTTAATACTCTTGGATCCATCAATTGGATACTCGTGGACATTGTAGTATACTGAAATCCATTGATGGATCCCGGTATATAAAAAGTTAATTGAATCCATTTATGGGTCCTTGTGGACTTCATAGTATATTTAAATTATTGATGGATCCCAGCCTATTAAAGTCCTAATACTCCTGATGTACAAAAGTCCACTTTAATGGATTCTATTAATGGATCCTAGACGGTGGCGGCACGACTATGCTCTAAGAGTTCCGAAGCCGTTTCTATACAAAAACTATCTCAAAGAACAACAAGTATGAATTATGTACTTATCTATTTAACAAAAACAGAACAGCTGTTTTTTTTTCGCGATTTGGATGTTGGTCTCGTAATTAAAGTTGATGAGTCTGACCTATAGAGTTAATCCCTGAAGTTTGTCCAACCTTCTGCCAAACACCTTGTGTTCGTGACGACCCTGAGGCTGTTAAGTCTAACCCTACTAACTCAGAATTGCTCTTCCTCAGGCTACGGGCACATCGCCCCGAAGACCCAAACTGGCAAGGTGGTGACCATCTTCTACGCCATCCTCGGCATCCCGCTCATGCTGCTGTGTCTCTCCAACATCGGTGACGTCATGGCTTCATCGTTCAGGTACATACGTCTCCAGACCCATAAAGGCCCAAGGTTTAGTACTCGTACAGACGTCCGCGACTTTATAACGGGAAATTTCGAAATATCCTTTCTTAGGCTGAAGCCAGACGAGCGTATTTTTTGAGTTCTGAGTCGCGTAATTTCTGCTCCTCCATTCAGTTTCATAGCAGTAGTAGTAGTATGATGAATGGAGGAGCAGAAATTACGCGACTCAGAACTCAAAAAATACGCTCGTCTGGCTTCAGCCTTAGTGTACTTAAGGAATATTCTCTCCAAAGTTTCTAAGTTCAGGGGTCTAGGCTGTTAGTAGGGCAGGGTTAAAACATAAAACCAGAGAATTGATTAGGTAGGTATATTAGTGACGTCAAACATGTATTTACATCATAATGTTTTTAGCAAATAAATTATTCTTATTCTTATTCTGATTAGTTCAAGTACAAAGCTCTTTCTAATAAAACACAGAAGTCCTCAGGGTTGGCAACGTATTTGCAGTTTTGACATTCTCTTCGTAAGGGTTTGTTAGATCCATTTTCTAAAATCGTTATTTCTTAGCAGAATTTCCATTCAGTTCTTTTTCACGGTCATGTTTTTTCCCATCGCATTGTTTCCCATTCCAGAAATCAATTTAATGGTTCCACGAATGTGGAGCAGAGCTCCTATTTCTGGGTAGTTTGGTCTTTTTGGCCTGCTGTAAAACTAACATAACTTACATATCCTAAACCTATCTACCTATTTCGATCTAGTTGTAAGTGGGAGAATTTGCGACTGGTAGAAAACCGGACTAGAAATAAACGACTGGAAAAAAAATATGTAAAAAAATGCGAATAGAAATTTTGCGCCAGAGAAGATTTTGTTTTTGGTAAAACAAGCTACCAAGCCAGTACAACGAGGAAAGCCTACAATTTTTTTAAACGTTAAAGCTTTGATGAACTTTTGCTCATAAGTAAGCAAAGGCGCTCAGGTGACACAATTTTTAAAATCGGTCCATTAGGTTTTTGTTTATTTCGTAGATTTAATTTTTTTGTGTTGTTTATGCCGACAAAATTAAAATATTTTCTCTTATTAATTTATTTATATATATTTTAGTAGTGTAAATAATGTACCTGTCATCATAACAAAACATTGCTATTTTTTAATTATTAAAGCGAGTGAAAGAGCAGAGAAGAGAACCATGTGAGTTTTTAAATATTAAAGTGATTCCAAGTGCTATTGTAGATCCTATTGTGTTTCAGGTTCCTGTACTGGAGGGTGTGCTGCTACGTGTGCACGCGCCCCCCCAAGCGCCGCCGACGCCACCACCCCTCCATTAGGTATACGTAAATCACTTAATACTTGATCACGCTACCACACTCGAATGTGTACGCGGATTTTTAGTGTAGAGGCACAGTTAACATAAACATTACAAATTTGACGAAACGGTAAGCTTAGCTAAGACAGAGTAACCACGTTAGTTACGATGGCTCTTATTTACATAAACAGTAATGTCGTTAGTATACCTAGGGGTCAATACATTATTGTAACATAACAAAAACACAAAAAAAGGCTTTACCGAGTAGAATAGAATGACAATAGTGCATTACTTAGTACTTAATGCAATTTGTGTGACGCAGGCGCTCCGTGCGCGGGAGCACGCGGCACGGCTCCACGCGGCGCAAGCGGCCCGAGCGAGCGCATTCTGACACCGAGTGCAGGTTAGTGCCTCCTTTAACCCTCGAGGCTAAAAGAGGGGTGTTATAAATTTGACCGCTATGTGTGCGTGTATGAGTCTCTGTGTGTGTATAAGTGGCTGTGTGTCTGTCTGTGGCATCGTAGCTCTTAAACGGGTGAACCAAGGTTTTCTAGTGGTGATTCTTAGCTAGATTTCATGAAAATCGGTAGGGCCTTTTAAGAGATATCAGCTCTGGAAGAAGGGGTCACCTTTATATCAAGGTGTTTTTCTATTTAATATTTTGTTGAATTCTTTCGTGTCTTGTTTGCATATGGTTGGTATGTGTGCTCCAGGTACCGAGACAGCGGGTACAGCAGCGCGCGGGGGCGCCGCCCGCGCGCTGGTCCCCCGCACCCCGCCGCCCTCCGCACCGCATCTCAGCCCCCACTCACACGCACATATGGTTAGTTAGCAAGTCTATTCTACGTTGATGACATTATGAAACTATAGTAGCTTTATGACGCGAGTCAGTCTGCGTAAAAGTCATTTACCACTATCACGAGAGAACTGGGTAATTTTTCCCGGATAAAAACTAGGGTGGCACAAGTTACCATAGTCATTGGTTGGTCGGTAAATCCTATCTGCACTAGCCATTTGTCTACTTTCAAAAAGTCGATCCATTGCTCTGTTGTAGCAGGAACAAGGGACAAACCAACAAACACTTTTCTCGCATGTTATTAAGCAATACAGTTTGTTATGGAGTTCTATACGTGATAATTGTTCCAGAACCAAGAGGATATGACCGAGAAGAGTCACCGCCGGTCCGTTATGACCGGTATGGACGGGACCGAGACCATCACGAGGACGAGGGTAAGCTCCAACTATTCCTTACAAACATGGTAGTTTCAAATTTAAATATGGTTTTGCCAAAGTAAATAAATGATATTAATTTAACTTACTTAATAGTGTGATAAATATGGCCAGACCTAGTTCACAGAGAAGAGAGTTCACTGAAAACACCAAGTACAATATAAATAAAATAAGTACATGGAGTATCCCATCAGATCATCTGGACAAAGGGTGGGGGAACAAACATGCAAGCACTCAGCTTACTTCACTACGTATCACCTCCCTATTGCCGTTTCGCCACGAACATTCATTCTCCAAAAATAAAGTCATACGTAGAAGTTAATGATGATGATGGTGACTGTTATTTTAGTGCTGGGGAAGTATTATGGTCGCGTTGTGCATAAAGCATCCGTCATTATCGCACTTCCAAAGCTGGTCGTAAAGTGACAGATGTTTTATCGACATCGATAAACACGATCGTATAAAAATTTCGTTTTATTTTGTGAATAGGTATTATCATTTAGCTTTGCCTGCTTTACATCAGGCAGGGTGATACTATTCAAAATACACCTTACTCACAACCACTATATGTATTTTATTATTAAATCCCTACTACTATCCCTACTACAGAGGAATTTCCAAAGATATCACTGCCATTGAAAGACTTAGAAGCTGCATTGAAGGATCTCAACGATCATCACGCAAGTTACACGTCAAAATCAGAATTACGAAGCAAGTCGTTGCCAAGACCTTCAAAGTCCAAGCCTGACTATGGCCCCCGACGTGACTTCTATGATTACGGGTATGAAGATGAGGCAACAGGAGGCCCAGCAGGTCCAATACCTTCAAAAGGACGTGAGCGACTAGAAATGCATGATCTTTATGATGTTGATTTCGAGAATTACAAAGAAAGGAAGGCTCTAGAAGAACGAGAGAAAAGGCGTGACAGGGTAGAAGATTTTGGAGGCTATAAAGAACGTGGTTATGATCCTGAAGATGACGACTATGAGTTTGATAGCCCGAGGAGCAGAAGAACGTGGGACCGCAGGTTAGTTCATCATGAATATGAATTTGTATAAAGTAGGATCCCTAGTTTTATTTTAAGTTCTATTCGAATCCCAGTAAGTAATTTTCTTCTGAGCACATCTCATATGTATTTTTTTTTCTTAATAAATTAAAATTTGCTCCACTTTTGATTTTGCACATTCTTTTCAGACGGTGAAAGAAATTACACATTACCTTTGCTATAACTCTATCTCTTTTATTGTCACACACGTAAAGGTTCGTACAGTCGCCCACACACTTAACTGACCATTAAAGACGGAGCTGAGAATAAGTGTCAATGCTTGAAAGGGATGTAAATTATATTTAATATGAAAAAAATATCTACATTCCTTTCAAGCATTGATATTTTCTCTCTAGTTAGGTGTGTTGTTGTGTGTACTACGATTTCTGTAAGGGCCCGTTGTTTGATCAGTAGTTAAATCAACCAATTGTTAAAATTCGAAAAAAGAATCGAAAATTTGACACATTTCCTTGAGAATTTAACTATTAGCAAACCTCGAAGTCGCGGTGGCAATAACGTCAATTAACTAGGGACTTCCTTCCGATATAAAATTTATCGATAATAGAGAATGTCAACTAGTTTAGATTTTTGGCTTATCGTATTCTTCATTAAAAACAAAAAAATGCTGTAAAAAAATCATTTCGATACGTCTAATAGTTTCCGAGATTTTGAATTTTAAACTTCGTATGCGGCGCTCGAAACCCGGCGGCTAGCGCTCACGGATGATGACGTCATCGTTTGGTTGCGGTACGCGCCCTTATATGAATGAGTGAGTTTACAGGGCTTCTATCTTTTTAACCGTAATAAATAGACAGTTGAAATTTTCACAGAATACGTGTTATTATAGATTCTATCGATTAATTTTTTTAAATGAACAATAAATCAAATCCCAAGAGGGGTCCCCGTACAAAAACCATGAAAAAAACCATTTTTTTTTGCTTTTTTATATGGATTGTATTTCAATAATGGCTTCTTATTTTGGTGCGATTTTAAGCTTAAGTTCTAGTCTAATTTTCATACTTTACGACTAAATAGAAATCTCAAGTAAAACTGCTACAAATAGGTGACAAAGCTGATTTTATCAACACGATGTTTTAAGCGGTCACCCATCCTGTTTTAGACTACGCTCGTAGTTGCTTAACTTTGGAAGTCGTAATTTTTTACGAATTCGTTTTGATGTGACTATGATAGTTATGGTTATCCATTGTTTTGTTTTACATACAGTTTAACCTGTTTAACTAAACTAACTGTCCGTTGCTGACCGGCTTTTCTGTTTGTAATGTTTGTCGAATAAGTTGGTTAAATAAAAATAGAATAATAATCAAGCACTTTTAATTTAGGGTTCACCGTATTCTACATAAAAATACCAAAACATTAATGCAAAAAACCGGGCAACAGCCTGTCGAACCATGCTCAGTGTAGGGTTCCGAAGCCGTTACTATTACTACAAACAAATTAGACCTCGCGAACTTTTGAAACTTAACTTTGCCGTTGGAAAACTGATATCCCCATACATCGATATAGGTCGCGGTCAGTTTACCAACACCGCAAATAAGTTTTCGGCAGGTATAAACATTTAAACCGTTTAACTCAAGAGCCAATGAAGTCTACTTAGTCGTGATAGTTTTCCTTTGAAGATATTTTTCATATTTTTTATTTGTAGTTTTGGCTGTAGTGGGGAGGGGACGACGACACTTGACTCTAACAAAAATTTGCGCTTTAAAGCTTTTCATAAACGGATACCTTTATTGAAATATTGTTTTCACAAATCCGCAATATTTTGGAAAGACCTATACAACGACACCCCACACTATGGGGTAGACGAGAAAAAAAAACTTCCCCACGTTACGTAAAAAAAAAAATTTCATGATTTTACTTTTATTTAACTATGTTGGCGTGACTAATATGTATATTCATGCCAAATTACACGTTTCTAGTACTAAGAGTCTCTGAGCTAGGCTGCGGATAGACGGACACACGTCACACACACACACGCACGCACGCACGCACGCACGCACGCACGCACGCACGCACGCACGCACGCACGCACGCACGCACGCACGCACGCACGCACACACACACACACACACACACACACACACACACACACACACACACACACACACACGCTATCTAAGCTATCTTGCATACACGAAATAACAGTAATAATGCTCAAAAACAGTTCAATAACTACCTACTTGCTACAGCGGCCGCTAATACCAACAACTAGCGAGAGAGAGAGAGAGAGAGAGAGAGAGAGAGGCGGTCTAGGTACCTAACTTATGGCGAGTGAGCCACTTGGCAGCGCCCGCCCGCGAAATTTGAAATCGATGAAATGAATAAGTACACAAAATATCAGAACTACTACCTAGGTCAATCAAAAACTCATGTTTTATAGTTCATTATTTTATACGGTACCTAGCGATATGAATTCTACATTAGGGCTATCACCAAAGTTAAGTAAACACCGCTTAAACATCGTGTAAGATTTTGTTGTTTGTTGTTTTACTACAGATTACTGTTTGGTCGTAAGTATGGAGTTTAGATTATTGTGTGACACCGAAATAAAAAGCTAATACAAATACAACCCGTACTTCGGCTTCCAAAATTAAGCAACTACCTACTTACAAGCGTATTCTAAAACAGGATGAGTGACCGCTTAAAACATCGTGTTGATAAAATCAGTTTGGTCAAATATTTTTAGCAGTTTTACTTGATATTTAGTCGTAAACTATGAAAGTTCGACTGCAATTTAAGCTTAAAATAGCATCAAAATAATAAGCCATTATAAAAATATAATCCGTATAAAAATGCTAAAAAAACTGGTTATTTGTCATGTTTCTTGTATGGGGACCCCTCTTGGGATTTGATTTATTGTTCATTTTGTAATTTTAAACAAAAGAGTTTATAATAACACGTAATCTGTGAAAATTTCAACTGGTTACTTATAACGGTTAAAAAAATATAGCCCTGTAAACTTACTCAATCATATAAGGGGCCGTACCGCAACGAAACCATGACGTCACTCCAGTAAGATGGCGCCCGCACCCTTTAATATTTTTGACCGTAATTTCATACGTTCGTAGAATCAAAACTACTGGGTCTATTTGAATGAAACAAAAAGTAGTATGTTTGTTTATTTATAAGCTTTACTCTTACAAAGTTTCAAGCGATTTGGCGTACCTACTGACATTCTTCATTGAATATTTACTTATTTGAAAGTGACATTTCATATTAGCTATAAAGTTCACCGGATAATTGAAATTAACTAAAATGTGATGATTACTACCCGTCATTGTTACCTATATACTTTTTAGGAGTTTTAAAATTCAAATGAAAAACAACCTTTACATTAACTATTTTTTCATCGATTTCCATGCAAAGTAAACTGAAACCTAGAAGTGCATTACATTATTTTCAATTTCAATTATGAACCATAGGTAATAATAAAGTATTTTATCTTGAGTTTATTACTTCAAATATCATACAAATTGTTACACATTGTTTCCATGTAGGTAGATGGGAGAACGGGATCTATTAATTCCTTCGTTTAATCTCTCTGAGCGGACAAGATTGTCATATTATGTCAACATCACGTCTTATACGAGTACATCCATAAAGTATAAAAACCGTTATCTTCTTTAATCGACCTTTACGGACTTCAATCTTCATACTGTATAAATGATACAGGTATTGCAAGTTGCATATTAATAACATACGTCATCTCATAGTCATAACATAACGATTGTCATAAGAAAGTCCAATTTATCGATGAAATAATATCGCGTGGAAGTCCCTAGCAAAATTTTATTCGTGCCACCGCGACTTCGAGGTTTGACTATTAGTAACCATTTTTAACCATTAGTTAGTTTAACTACTAATCAAACAACAGGCCCTAAGTCTTTAAGGCCAGCAAAGTTCCATTTTATCTACTCCTGTCGGTTTGTCTTAGATAATACTGGTTACATTGTTTTAGCTCACAAAAGCGAGTTTGCCATACTTGTGCATGTGCACGTTGTCTCTGACAATGATTGCATAGCGGTCGTTGCTAAGCGACGCCGTAGTGTGGGTGTCTATACGTGTTACAGCTACAAGCATAGCAAACCTGCTTTCGTGAGATAGAAGAACTGTACGTCCCATTTAATCTTGTTATGGCGGTACGACACATTCCAGAATAGTTGTAAAAACACACCTATAGAAATGTTTGTTGTATTTCAGGACCGATCGTGACTACTATGAACGTGATCGTGACGACTACGGTTACGAGCGGCGCGCTAATAGGCGCGCGCGCAGCGCGGTGTACGACTACGAGCGACGCTGGGAGGACGAGGATGGGAGGAGGGACGTGGAAGTGGGGGGGCGGGCGCGGCGGCTACGGCGGCTTAACACTGTCGATGACAGCGTCAGAGTGCCGCCCCCTCATGCTATTGTGAGTTAGGATCAAATTTACAAACGAGGTTTCTACTGAAAGTGCACTCAAAATTGACAGAACTACACTCTTTTTGTTGCTGTTGTTATCTATATTGAAGGCGGTAGATTTACTAACTGTAGTTACTATCAGCCCAATGGAACCCTGAACGACCATAGAACGGTGTCACAGTGACATTTTAAAAACATTTTGTTTGCCACATCTTAGAACTTGAATCATAACGTCACTGTGACACAGGTCTATGGTGGGTCTGGATTTCATTGAGCTGATAGTACCTACAGTCAGGGTCATATTAAGGTAACATTAATTTTATATTGTACCGAACTATTTGAGCACTTTGAATGTTACCTTATAGGTATATGACGCTGACTGTATATACATGTGTATATTGGTTAGGTTAGTTTTATAAAAACTAATGTACGAAAATATTAGTATTCGTAATGTTAGCCGAAGAGGGAAAAGCGGCAAAAAAGAAAATCTATGGAAATTGGAAAGTAACGAAGGAAAATGGTCAAAATAGGCCTGTTAAATCTAGCAGCGACATTCGTCAAAGGTGGTTTAGACATTATTTAATTACATTTGTTTTCTGGTCAGACGCCGTCCCCTGAGCGCGACTACTGGAGCGACGATGGTGCTGTGGTTCCTCGACGAGGGAGATCTGCAGGTAACTTAGAATCTGTAATATCTTCTCTATCAATATGCCATGAATAAATTACAAGGGCTCTTTTGCTTCATAGATAAGAACATAACATATAAATTTAGCTCTCTTCTTTTGTTTAATACAACAAAAGAACAGAGCTTACTTTTATAAGATTAATTTATTTTTCCAGCGGCTTGGGGATCCCGACATTCTGAAATTTATGCAGTCGATCCGGAGCCTATTAAGCAAGAAGTAAGATTTTGGAAAGCGTTTTCAAAAAGGATTTAAGGGTCTCTAAGTTAGAATACAAAAAATCTAGCTCAGTCCAAAGTGCGCTCTAAAGCAAGCAATCAAAATTGCAAACGTTCCCTTTTTGTCGTACTCTGGCGTAGCTTATCTGCTAGAGCAAGAAACCACTAAAATAGTCCCCACAGGAAATTCGAGAGTCACTTGAGTCCCCTAAGTCTTCACTAAGACTCGACTTAGTATTTTAGATCCTACTCATTTAATCAAAGCTTGACTTCTTTCAAACTAGCTGAGGACAAAGTCTTCTGTAGAGACTAGAGTCCTCTGTATGGACTTGTTTGTTATATTTACACTAAGTATAGATTTCTTGAACAATCTGACTAATTAGAACTCAACTGAACTTATTGAGTTTTGGTCCATACTTCTGTGTGTTTATCTGTTCCTCTTTCGTTTCCTTACAAACCAGAAAAAAAACAGCCGAAGAATTTGATTGTTTACCAGTTTGACGTGTTAAGTCAAGTTGTTGAGTTATACATTTTCCACGTGACATTAGTCATGTCACGCCTGGAAATGTATAATACGGCTATTTTTCGTATCATGACAAACTGGTAAACAATCGATTTCCAGGCTATACTTGGCGTTACAGATAAAGCCTGTACCGATCTGGCTGTGCGTCTTCCTGGTGGCATCCTACATCGTGGCGGGCACCTTCCTGTTCAAGAGCTGGGAGGGCTGGGCGTACCTGGACGCGGCGTACTTCTGCTTCATCACACTCACAACCATCGGCTTTGGGGACTTCGTGCCGGCGCAGGTATGTGAGCTGAATAAGCTTTGTCTCCTTAGACCGACAAGAGGTTCTATTATTATAAGGGAGTCAAAATCTAAAAAGGTGCGTGCAAATCTTCATTTAATTTTTTTATTTTATAAATCCACCGATATATACTTATTATATTTTCACTGGTTGTAGTACCCTCGCACCGAAACAAGATGTTTACACTTTGGGTTGGCGGCATGTTAAAGGTTAAGATGATGATACTGATCCGGAAGGACCCAGCACAAGGTCCATCCACCGCTAAAATTAATATTACAGTACAGTCACAACTGATGTCTTATTGCTTTAACATTACGTCGTCAATAGCCAGTTCATAGAAGTTATTGTATGGCAGTAACATTATTGTGTCCTTAAAAAAGTGGCAGATTTTGACACTTACGTGACACGAGTTATATGTATATGTTCTTCGTGTGTTTAAATAGTTGGGGTTTGATTCCAATTGTGTTAGATCACTGTTCTTTTGAGTTAGCTCTCTTCGGTACAGTACCTACTTTTTACTATTTTTATTTACATTTTTACTCCCTGATAAAGTTTAACTCTGCACTGATCTTCTATTTCGCCAAGAAGTCAGGTTCTGATCAAAGACAAAAAGAGATATTAATGAAAATTGAATCTGTTTTCTTAGCGAAAAAAATAAATCAGGAGTATGACTATTGCCTCCTTAGTACATAGTTGTTTTAAATAAATTAACTAAAAATCTAAATTATTAGCTAATTAAATTAATTCTAAATACTGTAGGCACGAGCCATCGGCCTCTCCCCATTATAATAAGTCACGTCGAACGTTAGTTTAAACGCTGCTATCTATGTTATGTTTCTGATTAAATGTTCTCAGGGTCAAGGCGGATCAACGGCAGCTGCTGTCCACTCCATAGCCCTGTGCTCGCTATACCTACTCTTCGGCATTGCTCTCCTGGCTATGTCCTTCAACCTGGTGCAGGAGGAGGTCCGCGCCAACGTGGCAGCACTGGCGACGAAGCTCGGCATCATCAAGCCAAGGGACGAGGAAGATGATGATGATTATTAACTTTTGATAAAGGTTATCAGACAGGCCGCAGATAGTGAATGACTAACTCAATATAACTCTGTTTGACACCTCGGACGTATTTGCAAATTGCTGCTTTAAGAACTGATAGTTGACGAACCTTCGGATTTGCATCAATCCAAGATGAGTAGAGTAAACCAAATATAAATAGGTACTTTTAGCCCATTATGGGCGGTCTTAAAATTTGGTAGATTACGTCACATCGCAAGGTGCATGGAGGCCCAGTAATCTATTTGGCTGATTGTTCCATACCATGTTTCAAGTTGATTGTACAACAAAAAGTTCTCCGGAACCCTGCTCGCTGACTGAGCTTGTTAGAAATTAACTATCAAACAAGAAATGCATTAGATTTTCGCCCATTTGTACCACACTAACGATGCCAAATACAGGCAGATAAAGAGGTGAAACTATTAATCCCCCTATTTATCTTTGGGTAGTATAAGACTCGGCTTGGAGAAGAGAAACACTATTACATTATCCTACGGAGGAGAAAGAGCTCGTAGAGTATGTACGAGTAAGGACTGGAGTTACCCTCAGGGTCGAGTGGTTGGAGTCCCTCCACAATGTGAATTTTAAATCCTTTGTGGTAAGAGTACCGACCAAAAATCTTGTCGATCTATTTAAAGAAGGAATTCTGGCCTAGTCATATTTTGGCAATTCCAGGGCCACCGGCTAGCTGACACCGCGGAAGTAAATTGATGTGTTAGTTTTCAAGTTAATTTTATTATGTATGTTTGCCTGTGAAATATTTGTAAATATCGACCTGGTTGTCTAAAGGTTTTGCATTTTGTATTTGTACTATTATGAATGGGCAAAGCCTGCTTGATGTTTCAAGTAGTAAAAGAGACAGCGACATACCAGTCAGCTCACAAGAAGAAGGTATCCTTGACTCTTTCTCGAAATTGGGATTTAGTCAAATTTTGGTTGTTCGGCTTGTGAACATATTATTGTGAACATAATAATATTAAAATTGTATACTAAACCGTGTAGGTATAAAAACCTGGTAAATAGTAAGAATTATGTAAAACTGCATTTGCTAGATAAACCCAATACAAGTAGGTAAATTATAGTGTGCTTTTAACTTGACTGTGTTGTGTATACTTGTAATAAAACATGATTCGAACTCAGGTCTCTTTTTAATCTTAAATGTTATTAAAGTAACAAATAAAACAATGACTATTTCGATAAAGATATCGTTAGAGGTTACATTAGCATTCGGATTCCAATGAAATACAAGTACGTATGTGAGGTTATCGAAAATAACAATCACAGTAAGTTTTACTTAAGAGGTAATGCCACCTGAGGGCTTAATTTTAAAGCACTCGCAATCACGATCTTTTTCATTTTGAAAAATAAAATTTGAAATAGTTTTGAATTGTATGGTTCTGACAGGGTTGGTTAAAAAGAAAATCTAGAATTGTATCTAGTATTATTTTATATGCAAAGTTACATAGATGTTTTCTACTCTTTTGTGCCAAAGCTAAAATTTAGCCCAGGCTAAAATGCTCCTAATTCAACGCAAATAAGCCGATAACTATAGCGAGCCTTAAATTGATTAATTCAAATTCTAGCATCGTAAATATCTTCGCTAAATTTTATCGCCTCGCGTGATATGATAAATTAATCGGAAAAATATATATTATTTAATTTGTTGCGGGGAACGCTGCGCACGTGTCCAAGCTAAAGATGGAGAAAGCGGAGAGTGGGGAAGCGGGGGTTCTTGGTCAACAGGAACCATCAAATCCATTGGGACCACCAGGCTCACAAGGACCACCTGGTTCACAAGGACCCCCGAGTTTACAAGGACCCCCTGGTTCACAACCGGGTCTAAAGGAACCACCAGGTTCACAAGAATACCCAGGGGCACAAGACCCACCAGCTCCATCGAAACTGCCAGATTCACCAGGTTCTCCTGATTCGCCAGCCAAGAGTGTCGACCTGGACACGATCCTCGTTGATGAAGTCGGCCAGTTCGGTCTCTACCAGATCGTCACGCTGCTCCTGGCTTCTCTACCTGTTATCTTCTCCGCTTTTGCTTCTGGGGAGTACATATTCACTACAGCTAGGATACCCACAAGGTAAATGTTGTTATTTTTATGACCTAGTGTTACTTTAAATAACGATGATAGTGACCATTAGCTTGTAAAACATAAATAACGCGTCCACGTTCTGTTGCCAACTTCCGAATATATCATCAGACCAGAGAGGCCCTGTACAAGTTGCGTAGCGACTAGCGAGATCGTTTTCATTATCGAAAATATACAGGATTGACGTAAGCTGTCAGATGGTCGCGTTGAGGGCCTACGTCGATTCCATACATTTTGTTAGTTTTCGAAAATCGTTTACGTTAGAGTTAAGTAACTTGTCTAGTCTCACAGCTCTGCTCATTCCGAATACGGAAATCGGTTAAAAATCGACTTGCAAGATTTTATGTTAAAAGTGTTATTTTTTACGTTTTTCAAGCTAAAAAAACGGTCAAGTGTGAGTTGGACTCACGCACCGAGGGTTCCGTACTCCCGTACAGTACGAATTATTACACTTCAATTGAAATATTTTGTCTGTATCAAATAACAAAATAGTGCCCAACTCTCAACTTGACCGGTTTTTAGTACTTCTTGTTTTATTTAAAGTTTGTTCTATAACCATACCAAATTTATCGCTTCTAAGTATGTTTAAGCGTTTTTACGTTACGTCCAAAAGATACAGCTCTTGGACGTTAGGACAGACATACGGACGGACTGACGGACAGCGCAGGCTTAGTAACGAATGGGTTCCGTATTTGACTCTCTTCGGGTATGCAACCCTTAAAAGTTATTTGGTTATGACATTCTTTTAGAATTGAAAGTCCTACCATCACTGTAAATCTATCAAATTGGCCCTTGTGACACATTCTTTCTTCCAACATGCATAACGATACTTGCTCTCTTCTTTCCAGATGTCTCATCCCAGAATGTGACGGTGTCACTCCAGAATTCTCCCCAACATGGAAGGCAAACGCAATCCCCACGAACAATGGTGCTTTCGACAACTGCGCTCGTTACTCGAACAGTTCTGAGAACAACCTTGGAAGCAATACCTGCCCATCCTGGCTCTTCGACAACAGCAGAACCGAGGAGTGCGAAGAATATGTCTATGAGAATACCAACAGCGTTGTTTATGACGTGAGTGCGTTTGATTTAATTAAGTTTTTTTTTATGGTATGGTGAAGGCAAACCAGGTCACAGGCCAACTGATGGTAGGTGGGCTTTGTAGCCCATAGACGATTTCAATCTCAAGATTGTTATTTCACGATGACAATATCAAGAATGAAAATGCTTTGCCAAGCGTAAGCATTAAGGTAGAATGCGTCCATGCTATTCGTTTTACAGGCTATCTTACCCTCGCACTGGAACAAAAAGAAGGGAACATTACTGTCTGACGGCAGGTAAGATGGTGGTAGCGATCCAGAAGGACCCTGCCCAAGGTCATTCCATCACTAAACTTTTAACATACACGTTTGTTTGTAAGTTCGTATATAACGGTTGGACATGTGACTAGTACTAGCACTTATCTTTACCAGTTCGATATACCTAGGTCTCTTCCGTAGGATGCCACTTAGTTTGATCTTTCGGCTTTTCTACCAGATATATAATCCTGCGGAAAAGGAAATGACCATGTTATTATTACTTTAATTTAGTTATCATTTACGATTGATAAAATAACAATTATTTATCATTTTGTTAACATAATCTTATCGGGTTATCGATTAGGTAATCCATCTACAAATGCTGTTGGCATAAATAATGAGCAAATGATTATTTAAAATCTTGCTGACAAGTATTACTTGCTGCATAAACATTTACGTTCCGCTTATTTGATGAGTAGGGTATAACCACCTACTAGAATGTCAATTACTACTATTACAACGATAAACATACTTAATAGAAATAGAACTTTAAACATAGTAGAAATATAATAACTCTGGGATGAGGTCATATATGCATTTCTTCTATGCATAAAGTTTTTTTCTATGTTGATTCAGATTCTGGTTTATTACTCAATTAACAGTATAAATTACACGGCATAGTCAAATTATTAGTACCTACCTAATAAACATTGAAGTTGTCAGAAATAAAATAAAAAATAATTAAAGTAATAAGTAAATTATAAGTTTGGTATGTTTATAATTTGCTTAGGAGCTCCTTTTATGCGTGCCATCAAAATTTTTGCTCTTACTGATCGAACCCAAGACCACCAGCTTTATAGGTATGATTTACAATAGGATCTATGATTCGATCTAGTCTTACAGCATTGCTTATTAAAGCTTAATGTTTTCTTATTCCCGATGGCTGCAGTTCGGCATGGCTTGCGACGAATGGCGCCGATCGCAAATCGGGTCAATCCGCACCATCGGCTCGCTGCTCGTCCTGCCCATCACCGGCTACATCTCCGACCGATGGGGCCGGCGGGTCGCGCTCACCATCAACGCCTTCAACACCGGCTGGATCGGCCTGGTGCGCTCCTTTGTTAATTCCTACGAGTGGTTCTTGGCCCTCGAGGTCTTGGAGGCTTCTGTAGGCGCTGGAGCATACTCTTCTTGCTACATTTTAGGTAACTTTAGCATATTTTTTTTAGAGTATGTACTCTTACCACGGCTTCTTTTTCTTCTTTTTATTCTTTGGCATCATTTTATTTAAAAGTCCTATGTAGGGATAAGCTTCCCGAAGCTTTGTGTGTAAAACAAAGTCATCAAAACAATTGCCATTATATTGAAGTTAGAGTTAAAGTATCAGTTTAAAATAAATAACTCGGCAACTGTGATAAAGATAGATTCAAACATCTCAATTCGTTGGAATCTACTCTTAAAACGATTTTTAAATCTTATAAATCGAAGAATTGAATGCTTGCATAACAAATTATTAAGACAACTTAATATCGTTTTACTCAAACATTTGATTACTAATTAATGGAATACTCTTTGTTGGCTCTTGAAGGTCGTTCTCATCTAAAAACATTACCATTTCAGTGACAGAACTAGTAGGACCCAAATACAGAGTGATAGCTGGAGCCACCATATCAACCCTGTTTGCCCTGGGGCAGGTGATCCTTGGCTTCATAGCATGGGGAGTTCAGCCCTGGCGAACCCTGACCCAGATCTTGTACGCACCCCAGTTGCTCGTCGTCTGCTACTTCTGGATCCTGTCCGAATCTGTCCGCTGGCTGATGAGTAAGGGCCGGTACGAGGAGTCAGAAGAAATCCTCAAAAAAGTTGCAAGATACAACAAAACCAAGCTATCTGAGAAATCTTTAGAAGCGCTGCGTGCGACCGCCGAAGCTGAAAGGAACATGGTTAAGCCCAAGGAACCGTGGCTGCCGATTTTGGTGTTCAGGTCCCGCACGATTCTGTCAAGATGCTGCGTGTCCCCAATCTGGTGGATCACCAATACCCTGGTTTACTACGGGATGAACATTAACGCTGTAAATCTGGTGGGGAACAGCTATCTGAACTATGTGGTGGTAGCAGCTGTGGAAATTCCTGGATACTGGACGGCTATCTTGTTGTTGGACCGCATTGGACGCAAGCCTGTGCTAATCTGCAGCTATTGGCTGTGCGCTGCCTGTCAGTTTATATTCGCCTTTATGCCTGAAGGTACGTTTACATATCCAATGAGAACCATAATAATTATATTCTATTAGATTCTTAGATCCAGGATTCATAATATTCATGTTCATGTTCTTGTCTTAATGAATTAGAGAATTTAAAGCGTTTGTTACAGGGTAATTAATTTTATTTTGGAATCTATTGACTAAAACTACAACGATGTTATTAGAATTAACAAAAGTCTTATTCATATTTAAAGAATAAAAAAAAAATGATATTAGCAATCTGCGACAAGTGTCTACAGTTAAATCTCGTACGAAATTCATTCATAACACAACTATTAGAATTTAAAGTTCTCTTTTAACCGATAGCCCCGATTGGTTTTTAACCCCTGCAGTAAAGAGTGTTCTAAATAATTAGAAGATTTACCTGTGTAACTATGTATATCTTTGGGGCACTGTAGCTCCCAAACAACAAGACCAATTCCGACGCTTTTTCTATACGCTAAGTTTAATGAAAATCGGTGAAGTTTAAGAATTTTCATTTCTCAAAGAAGTGGTCGCCATTTTTAACCCCCGATGCAAAAAGAGGGGTGTTATAAATTTGACCGCTATGTGTGTGTCTGTGGCACCGTACCTCTTAAACGTGATAACCGATTTGAAAGCAGTTTTGTTTTTAATTGAAGGTTTTCTAGCGGTGGTTTTTAGCTAGGTTTCGTGAAAATTGGTTGGGTTGTTTAAGAGATATCAACTCTGAAAGAAGGGGTCACCATTGCATGGGGATTTATCTATCTAATAATTCAGAGGATTCTATCTATTTAAAAGACTTAATCATGTTTCAGGTAATGACGGGTACGCCATGGCCGTGTATCTGATCGGCAAGTACTGCATCGCGATCGTGATGACGTCGGTGTACGTGTACACAGCCGAACTGTACCCCACCAAGTACCGGCACACCCTGTTCGCGTTCTCGTCAATGATTGGTCGGGTGGGATCCATCACGGCGCCGCTGACGCCGGCATTGGTGAGGACTTGCAAGACTATATTATAATTGGTTATTTTTAGGGTAACGTGCCCGAAGGGAGCCCCATCCCAACGAGACCCTGTTAATATGCCTCCATTGTCTGTCCGTTCATCCGTCGTAACTTAGTTAAAACATACATACCTACATTAAATCACGCTTGTTTCCGAGAGGCGTAGGCAGAGACCACTTCTTTCCACCTGCTACGATCCTTAGTTAAAACATTCCCCGTAATAACACATATTCTGAAAAAAAAACAACCAGTTATCTATTACTGATCAAAAAATACAGCTCTTTATAGTTAGGATGGACGGAGGGACGCACGGATGGACGTACGGACAGCATAGGCATATTGATACGGTCCCGTTGGGCTACCCTTTGTGTACAGAACCCTAAAAATGGAACACTTTATGCAACTAGAAGACCTTTACTTGGGCGCCTACTCCTCACAGATTACCTGATATTTCCTCTGTCTCCAGGCTCAGGAGGTGTGGGCATCACTCCCGTCGGTGATGTTTGGCTCCTTCGCCCTGCTGTCAGGAGCCCTGGTCTTCACCACCCCGGAAACCCTCGGCACTAAGCTCCCTGACACCATAGAAGAAGCAGAACAGCTCAAGAACCAGAAAAGAACTACCTGATGATAATTATTGACACTAAAATAGAATTTATAATTGTAAATAAATTATACGATCTGCACGTTGATTTTCATGGCGTAGCCACCAAGTGGGTGCAGTTAAATGAGCGGCGTAATGGGGGCAGGTATAAACGAAGATTTTGGGACGATGCAGGCGATTTTTTTTTACAACTGGCTCGAGGACGCACCAAATTTTCCCCCCTAAGCCCAATAAGCAGTATCTCAAATTCAAAACCAACGAAGTTTTAATTCTCTTCTGTTAGTTATAACGGTGATATTGCTACAGGAGTTTTATCTGTAATACTGCCTATTGACTTAGGAGGGCAGAAATAGGGACACATGACGATCAAGGGGATAATACCTTAGCCCAACAGTAAGACAAAAGGGCTAGGTAACAGGCATCTTTGCGTGCGATAAAGTAGGCAAGATTTTCGTTACGATTTGAAAGAACGCTGCACCAGGCTTAACGTTTACGTTTGCAAATTTTGCAATTTTCAAAAACTGACTTAATTGAACTGACGTAAACTGATGATTCATACCGCCTAGAATCTCAACCCAGGTTTGAGATTCTACTTGGTAAAACCTTTTTGCTTTTGATGGATATTGCCAAAGTTTTGATAGGTAGCTCTTAATTGCTTGACAGTACAGGAGGCCGGATTAAAAAACAATACAATGACAGGTCAAACGTAATATGGTTTTACCCTGTAGAATAGACGCTCAGAGGCCTAGACAAGATGCATAAAGATCACGTAAACGATTTTAGAAAACTGTCAAAATGTATGGAATTGCCATAAATATTCGATGCGACCGTCTGGCAGCTTACGTCAATCCTATACGTTTTCGATAACGATAACGATCTCGCAATGCATCTTGTCCATGGCCACTGGCTAGATGGAAAATTTGGAACCCTTCCCTTCGGCTTTTTCGTAGTCAGTTTACATCCCGAATCATAGGATAAGTACCTGCTGCAATTTTATCCTACTACATTACGCTTTGTTACACAGCGCTGTCAATATTTGCCTTTTTTATGTATCAGGCATGCTTTCCATTAAAATTATTGAATGATTGACGGTGTGATTACTGAATTATTTAAAATCACGGAAAACTTATTTAGATAAGTATTGTGATATACACCGTACCCTATCGTATATCTAGCGTACGGTCAGCCTTATAAGAAGCTGCACACTTTTGTACCTTGTTACTTTAACTTCATGTTTGAACTGCTGCACTAATCTGTCAAAGGGGTTAAAGTGACAAGGTACAGAAGTGTGCAGCTTCTTATAAGGCTGACTGTACTAAGCAAGTCCTGAAGAAATGTCATGCAGTGTTATGTGTGGACCCAACTTAACAACCTTAAAAACTAAACTAAAAAGTGGCATCAAAGTGGAAACATTAGTTATGAGTTTAGTACTTATGTGCAACCTCCATGCAACCTCACCACTGATGAAAGCACATCGAATCTGTATTTGCTATTCAATAACAAACCGCCTTTTGGCTATAGCATGGATATATAGTATGGAGGGCACTACAATGCACTCTAGTACCGAGAAAACCATGTTTTTTAATGTCTTTGCTTTGATGTCGCTTCGCGTTTCAATGATTATTGAAAATTTCAAGGAATATTATTTTACAACTTTAAATTATCTATGTGGTGAAAGAATTCAGGCGTTTGCAAGGAGCCAGAGATTTTTGAGTGATATAGTGATTACTTTTTCTGACTATAACTTTAACAATGTAATTTTCTCAAGTGTTTTGAATATTCATTATCAAGAAGTAGGCCTTTAAAGGGAAGTCTATTTAGCAATAAAATTCCAAGGTATACCTCTAGTGCCCTAAAGATTTTGAAAAGTGTATCTGTGATTTTGCACAAAAGCATATCCATCCCAAGTAACACGTAACCAATATATTAACCAAAGTGGATATGGATTTATGTCCAAAAGTCCGAATAACACTTTTGATTGGCATCGGCAAAGATAAAATAGTTTTTAATAGCATTTGGTTCGTTTCGAAATGCTTAAAGCTATATTATACTCTTAAATAAAGATTAAACTCCTACCAAAGCATCAGGTATTTATAATATACAGCAACTTAAATAGCTTTTACACTTACACAATGGTTAAAGTCTTATAATAGTAATTTGAAAAGCCCAATACATTAAATAAGCATTAACGAAATATTTTATCCTGCACAGAGCTGTAGTGGCAATTTTTTAAGATTAAAAACTTTTTAATGATCTGTGTTTGTGTTCATTTAATGCTAGTCCTATAGTAACATTCACTAAACAATGAATAAAATCTTAACTCCGTTTACTTCATAATCTGTTTCTTCAATAAAGCTTTTAGTCGTATATAAAGAAATGTATTTTTATTATTGCAAGGAATAATTACATCGTAATTCAATTTTGCGAGTGGTTAATTTAGTAACATACCTATTATCGTAAATTTGTGTGCGTGCGTGTTATATTTTGTACGCCATGGATAAAAACAATTGGAAAAAAACTAAAAGAACAGGCGGAATCAAAAGAAAACTAAAAAAAGAATAATCACGTTTTGTTTGTCATTTGAATACTCAAAGTGATTCAATTATCGAAGTTCCTGATACACAAATAAACACGATAGAAACTAATCACTATGGTGTATAATGGCAGCAAACATTATAACGTTCTTATGAAGTGTTGCAATATACCTGAATACTATTATTGAGTGTCTTATACTTTGGTAAACAGGCTCAAAGTATTTTGGTTAGCTATAGTAAGATTAACAGCATTATTATACTTTCGTTGAATGCGTAAAGCATTTATATTATCTGACGCCATTTGCTTTCTGTTTCCCCTTGTTACGGAAACAATTAAAATGATTAAAAGTGACTAAAATCTGATTAAAAGAGCACTTTCTATAATTTTACTTTATGCGCGGTGCCTATAAAATCAACTCTATTCATTAAAATTAAGCTAAGAGCTTATAATTTTACAAAACATATTAAGAGTCGATTATAATTTTCTATATTTTTTGTGATAAAAAGCATTGTCACGAGGGCGCGTGGAAATATTACCACAAAACGTAACATGTTTTCACAGTAAACTGACATCCGCAGCTGAATTTCACCCATTAAAGAAAATAAAGTTTACTTACCATTCAATATTATTTTTCACAATTATTTACCAAACTCGCAATAAATACTTAATGTAACATAACTTTTTTTAAATCCATTGAGAAATTCTTTTCTACAAAGGAAATAAAACAATTAGCATTTGAATATGTTACCATTTAGAGATTGTATATTAATAAGGTGTATATTGGCTGTACTGTGGTCGCAATAAATGCTTTAAGTCTAGTGATTTGTTCTTTACCGACTTCAATAATAACTTTGTGCAATCATTGTAATGCTACTAAGCAGCCTTTATAAAGCTCAATGCTGTATAATTTGGGGCCCAAATTGCTCTTAAAAAAGCTGTAGAAAAGTAAATACAGCTGATATAGGATTTGCATATAATGCTTTGCGCGTCAGTTCGTGCTGTTGTATGTTTTTTATAATGGTGTTTTGTGTTACTTGGGATGCCTTTGCGGTGACTGTGGCGAATGAGAGCGGTGGGCGGCAAATATATAGAAATCGCCTTATCGCCGCCGCAACTAACTAATCTTGGCACGCTTCATAATATAATCGCGGAAATTCCCGAGCTCGTATCTGCTTGAGCTTCTGCTCAACAAACAAAGCGGACCATGGGACCATGCTGTTATTTCGCTTCAGTTCTGTGGTGGAAGTTACTGTTAGTTGCCAAAAATACACACCAGCGTGGAAAGACACGCCAACGATGTTTTGTTCGCCAGATATGGCGCTTCTGAAACATTTATATTTGCTAGGATGGTGCGAAATTACGCACACGGTTTTTCTGTTAGATTTTTCTCTAGCTTTAATGCCGCTTGCCGGTCGTCGCGAGGCCGTAACAGAGGTCTCTTTTTAGAAGCTTTTTTTTAACTTGCAATATTTGTATGTTGGTAAGTACCTATGTAATGTTCGGGTCAATCCTTGCAAGGAAGATTTTGAACCACTTCCCGGGGACCTATTAAGCTGGAATTTGGTATACCTACCTAACTTCGATGACAATTATACAATAATATGGAACCTTTAAAAGTTGGTCTGATGTTGGAGTCGGAAGCTGGTGACAGGATCTCCGCCATACTTAACGTAGACCCTTTAGATTGGTCTTGATAAGCAGATAATGACTGCGAAAAAAACTAGTCTGTAAGAAAAGATTTTCCCAAAAAATATGTTTTGACCGAAACTAATGCGTTATGCTGAATTATTACTTGTGTCTTTGTTCTGATTAATTGTGGTGCCGTCTACACCATAACACCTTTAATCATTCAGCTATACGTGGCTATCTTAACCAATTGATAATCAACTGACAATGACCGACAGAATCAACTGCTGCATTATAAATATATCTAAACGGGCCAGACACCGTCCTGATAAGTTTTATTACGGTAAATTTACAGCTTTTAAATATAATGGGTAAAGCGATTAAGATCCATTCGCTTGATAGTCACTCGTGTGGGAAGTGGAAAAGAAATTAAGCAATAGGAATTATAATGACCAAAAATCCAGGTGATGTCGGGGAGGAAGAAGAGGTGAAAGGCATTGACTTGGATACGATTCTGGTGAATGAGTTGGGGCAGTTCGGCTGGTTCCAGGCTAGCACCCTGGCGCTGGCAGCGCTGGTGGTCATCTTCGGTGGAATGGCGTCTAGTGAATATGTTTTCACGACTGCCAGAATCCCTACCAGGTTTGTTATTGTTATTGATAATACCATATTTAACAGTAAAATATACTTTCTACAGTTGAAGAACTTTAATTTAAAAAGTGCAATATGAAGTCGTTAGATAATTCTAGAATATGCTTAATCTATTTTTATAAAGATAAGCTAAAAACAACCACCGAAATAAAATTCCAAGACGCGCTTTAGGCATTCACATTTTGATGCATAGCAGAAAATGCACAAATGAGCGCGATCATGTCTAAAAACTGTTATTAATGTTAGTTTGCTGGTTAATTGTCACCTTATATTATCACATTTTATAAAGATCTAAAGTAAAAAAAAATAACCCATTGAGTCCCTAGGCGATGACAGACAGACGGACACAATCGGGTAAACACAAAATACAAAATTCTTCAGGTTTAAAATAAGATTTCTGCAAAATCGTTACAGTACTGACTCGATATCCTGCAACTCGACATCCCTTATTTAGTATCCCTTTATTTAATTTTATACATGTTGTTCATTTTGACAAATGCATGAAGACATGTTTTTTTGTTAATAATAATTTGTTAATATCATGTCTAGAATCACAGAGAGTTCTAGGTTGGGACCAGACTAATTATCTCTATCAAGGCTCAGATAGATAACTTGTATACTAAGCTGACTCGGCGACCGAAATAAGAAAAGAGTTCGCTATTTTACTCTATTCTGCTATTTTACACCAGCCCTCGTCGTATAATGCCCGGTTTCAATATTCAAGAAACGAATCGTTTTCCTTACGTCTCGTTAAAATTTGACATTAGCTACGTACAAAATGTGTCAAATTTTAACGAGACGTAAGGAAAACCATTCGTTTCTTCAATATTGAAACCGGGCATAAGTTCACAATGATTTATGTTCTACATTTGTAAAGGTGAAAGGAACAGATACCTACAAAAACTGGTCTATTGTTGATGTAGTGGGTAGTGTGATGTAACGAATTAAATTTATGCAATTTTTCTGATGCCACTTTAGGTGTCTCATCCCAGAATGTGAATCAGCCAGCCAGCCTGCCGACTATGCTCCATCCTGGATTCTCAACGCCGTTCCTGGTACCCCCAGCTCCTTTGACAACTGCCAGCGCTTCAACAATGTCTCTGCTTCCACTAACCCTGGCACCTGCCCTGCCAGTCTCTTCAATAGAGACCAGATCGTCGAGTGCGATGAATATGTATATGCAAATACCGATACTGTTGTCTATGATGTGAGTATCTAAGCACTGCCAGCCTTATAGCTGCACAGTTTAGTGCTTTGTCATTTTAAAGTCATGTCAGAACTCTTGCACTTATCTGTCAAAGTGTGTAGCTTCTTAGGCCGACTGTACCAGCAATCTTTTAAATACAATTTAAATACATATTGGGAATAGGCAACATATTTTTTTAACGACGACGAAAAATCAATATTATTGCCACAAACATCAACCACTATTTCAAAAATGTATGCGCAATATAAGGAAATTAGAATTGTTGACTGATTAGATACAATTACATTGAATTCCCATGTAAATTATTACATGCAATTTTGTCGACTTAATCAAGCTCATATTAATGTATATAATATCCTATAGTATATCTAAATTGCGCTTGCGAAATTCTTATCTTTTATAGCTCAGGGGCCTAAATGCGATATTTCTTATCATGATGGGTTTTTACTATTGTTTTTTTCTGTCGCTTTCTTTCTTTATCTTGATTTTCAGTGTACGATTGGAACAAATCAAAATGTTATAGATATTATAAAAACACAATGTACGTAAAGCAAAACTACTATACTATTAACACAATGTCAACTTTAAACACATTTTTTTACTGAAAAACTATTACAAATAAAGCCTGTTTCCATTTTTTCAATTAATTAAACAAACTGTAACTAAATGAGATTGAGTGCTACGAAATGAAACTAATATTATTTGTATTACCCCTCGTATGCCTAGACACGTACCCGTGCCAGTTCATGAACTGCGTAAGCACGGATCCGTGCCAATCCTTTTTCTTGCCTACCCGAATTTTATTTTGAATCTTCTTTCATAGCAGCGAAGGTTTAAAATCGATTGTAGGTCAAGCCAAAAAAGTGTAGAATTTTACAAAAAATCGCTCCTTACATAAAAATATTCAATATGGCCGCTATTCCTGTTTGTTTGACATCACGTGATCGGTCACGTGACCACGTCGCGGCACTGGGCCGTCAAATTCTGAAACGGCTCCGGCATACGAGGGGTTAAATTATTATTTCTCTTCGTAAAATGTATTTTCTTTATTTCGTAGCTTAAAATCTAATTTTGTTACATTATATTTAAACAACTTAAAAAAATCGTAAGTGCTCGTTTTCTTTGCAAAAGGGCTTATTATGTAGGTATTATCTAGTCGCGATTAGAATGGGATTAGATGTGACAATTTTACCATATACTTACGTCAAAGTACACACAGCAACACACCTAACTAACCATTGGAGGCAGAGCAGAGAGAAAATATCAATGCTTGACAGGGATGTAGATATTTTTTTCATATTAAATATATTTACATCCCTTTCAAGCATTGACACTTATTCTCAGCTCCGTCTTTAGTGGTCAGTTAAGTGTGTGGGCGACTGTACAATGAATTGACAGCTATTCCAATCCCAAACTAATCGCAGTTTTATAATAATAAGTTAGCGCGCAAAACCAAACGCCAAAGTGTCAAACCAGAGATAAAAGTTAGTCCAACGCTACAGACTATAAAATAATAGTGTTTTTCCTAGATACGATTTTCTTCCGGCTAATGACATCGAATGCACGATGTGGTTTCAGTTCGATCTGGCCTGCAAGGATTGGGAGCGTTCCTTTATCGGCTCCGCGCACACTTTCGGAACTCTCGCTGCTCTGCCCATCACAGGTAACGCATCTTAGTTGTATTTCATTTAATAATGAAAAAAAACGTTTATACAGGGGAGACAGGTAACTCGACGTATTCCTTGAAATGGGTCATACTAGAGCTAATTTGCAACATTTATGTCAAAGTTAACTGGGGGTCTAATGTAACTGATTTCAAACTTATTTAATTATTTATAGATATTTTTTTAAATACCTGCCTTTTGGTCTAAAACTGTATATATTGTGAAAAAAATACTTCACTTTGGGAGCTAAAAATTATTTCTACTTGGAACGGTCTGACGGCTAAGTAGCATTACCTATTGTATTGTATTGTGTATTGT
This sequence comes from Acleris cristana, assembly GCA_948252455.1. Classification (NCBI taxonomy): domain Eukaryota; kingdom Metazoa; phylum Arthropoda; class Insecta; order Lepidoptera; family Tortricidae; genus Acleris; species Acleris cristana. Next base: position 1,275,943 of record OX411783.1, on the reverse strand, counting down.
ATTGTGTATTGTATTGTATTGTATTGTTGTATTACCTATTGTATTCCATAGTAAAATATGGATTATTATGGCTTTAAGGTTACGTGTCGGACCGATGGGGCCGCCGAACAGCGTTAGTGCTCAACGCCGTCGCCCGCGCATGCATAGGGCTGGGTCGCTCCTGGATCAATACCTATGTGGGCTTCACGGCGCTGCAGTTCATCGAAGCCACCCTCGGATCAGGCGCCTTCTCCTGTGCCTACATCCTGGGTAACCTAATAACTATAAAATTGATTACTAGTTTTTGTCCGGGCGTCAATTTATCTGCTTTTGCGGGATGGAATTTACTTTATGTCTGTTTTCGGGCTGTAAGAAATTTTACATCAATCGGTTGATGTGTTGAACACACACACATGCACGCATGCACGCACGCACACACGCATGCATCATACTTGGTAGTCTCGGAACCCCATTCAGAAAAAATCCTTTGTGCTGTACCTTTTTCCTTAGGGATCCCAAACTTTCTCAACCTAGACTTATTTAGGTGTTATAAATTACAGACGAATGATTTGCAATTTGGTACAAGGTCGATAGGATTAACAGTTTTATGCATGTTTATCTGTAATCCTAGTTATAAATACCATGTTTTATCTGCTTTAAACTATGTCCGAATGTTATGTCTGGCTTTTGATGTTGCATTACCAGAGTATAACTAAAGATTAGATTAAAAACACGCATGCTAATAGTGATTGATTGATACACCATACGTTTTTTATAGCAGTAATTAACTCTTAGATGGATAAAAACCCCCGATATAATGGTGACCCCATATTTCAGAGCTGATTTCTCTTAAACGGCCCAACCGATTTTCATGAAACCTAGATAAGAACCACCGCTAGATAACCTAATTCCAAATAAAAAATCTGCATCCAAATCGGTTCACCCGTGTAAGAGCTACGGTGTGCACATAACTAGTGGTCAACCTTATGTCACCCCTCTTTGCATCGAGGGTTAAAAACCACGTTCGAATTAAACCATGTATCGTCGACCGCCATTTCTACTTCTCGACTCAAGTTGTAGGACATTAAGGATCAACCAAGTTTTAAAAATCTGATTGCCTTTGTAAAGGAACGGATATTTACCCTTACAGCGTCAGTATCATTGGATTCCGGATCAGTATGCACCTTTAATACTCTTTCAGATGAAGCAACCCTAAAACCCTAAAATCCCGCGTTTTGGATTGGCATTATCTGACAGCATCTAAGTTTGAGGATCGAAGGTTAAAATATAGCCTACATACCTCGCATTTTACAATCTGTCACGCCGTTTAAAGAAAATGAATTATTTGCATTAGTTAATAATTCTTGGGCAGTAAAAATAGGTACCGAGAACTTAAGACCAAAATGACGTTCAGAAATCACAATTAAAATGGCAATGCTACTGTTGCTTCCAGTACAGTTACAAAAGTATTCAAATATTGATTTCTTGAAAGTCATTAAACCCCTTTAACTATAATAATATTTTTTAGTGATGGAGCTGATGGGTCCAAAATACCGTGTGGCGGCAGGCGCCTCCTTAAACATGTTTTTCTCGATTGGCCAGGTCTGCGCTGGCCTCTTGGCCTGGGCTACAGTAGAATGGCGTCTATATACACGCGCCACCTACGGCCCCATGTTTATAACTATCATCTACTTCTGGATCCTCCCTGAGTCAGTGCGCTGGTACATGAGCAAGGGACGCTACGGAGAATCCGAAAGTCAGCTCCAAAAAGTAGCTCGAGTTAACGGAAAAAAACTGTCCGATAAGTCACTGGCTGCACTAAGGGAATCTGCTGAAGAAGAGAAACGAAAGAAAGCAGAGGAAGAATCGGAGAAAGGGAGCGAACCCTGGTTGATTGTGCAGGTGTTTAGGCACAAACAGATCCTGATTCGTGTCTTAGTGTCACCAGTCTGGTGGGTGACGAACACTTTCATCTACTACGGGTTGTCGATCAACGCGGTCAACATGTCGGGGAATAGATACTTGAACTATGTGGCGGTGTCGGCGGTGGAGATTCCTGGGTTTTGGACCGCGTTGTTGCTGCTGGGAATCATCGGCAGGAAGCCCGTGCTCATCATCGCCTTCTGGCTGTGCGCTGCCTGCCAAATTGCCTACATCTTCTTGCCTGATCGTAAGTCTGCAATTGGTTGAATAGGGGCTTTAATCAGTTTTAATGTGCCAACTTTGAGACTCACTTGAAAGTCAATGAAAACTCCAAATAGACATAACCACAATTACCGATTGGAGTCACCCTCTTATTTATAGCTAGAGTGTGTTTGAAATATGCTTTGTCCTTATTACTCGTATGTCATTGTGGGTTTACCCTTGTTTCACCTACACATATTTCAAAGAACGGATCACTTCGCAGAATTTTCGTTTTATAGAAAGCTATTTCTGCTGAACCCGCGTTGATATCACGTTATTTTGTAATGATTACAAGTCTAACCTAACAGAACCTACGTGAATCTAATTTAAAATAACCTAAAATCAACACGGGTTCAGCAGAAAATAGCTTTCTATGAAACGAAAATTCTGCGAATTGATACTTTCTATGAAATAAGGTGTCGGGAAAAATGCGGGGAAACAAGGGGACACCGTCATTGTGACATTTCTATTTGACAGAAAGGGACAACGCATAAAAAATTGTTAAAATTTCCTAAATTACGTAAAGCTATCTATCCAGTATAACACAGTTTTCACCAAAATAATAATTTGAGCAAATTAATAATTAAACCAAAAAACTAAATTTTATGGTGTTTCTGATATATCTTTCTGACTTATCCCCTGGTAGTTTTTAAACAATATTTATTGAATCATAAAGTATATATGGCATAAGTTTCGCTGACCGCGGAGATCAAAGTACAACCTGAAATCTGTTGTTTTCTAGAGTACTATGGGTTGAGTCTGACAGTCTACCTTATCGGGAAATTCTGCATCGCGATGGTGATGACGGCGGTATACGTGTACACGACCGAGTTGTATCCCACCAAGTACCGCCACCGCCTGTTTGCATACTCCTCCATGATTGGAAGAATCGGCTCCATATTGGCCCCGCTGACACCTGCGATGGTAAGGAATTTGTTTCTTTATAGCTCTCTAATAGAGTGTGATATGGTGAACATAGAAATGAGTTTGGTACTTAAGTGATTTTCTCAGCGGCAAGCACATCTCGACTTGTGTTTTCTCTTTTGCTGTTTAGTGCATGAAGTGCATCTCCATCGTTACAAACTAGTTAGAAAGGGACGTCTAACTTATAAAAAAGTCGTGGGTAACGCCTGAGTGCCCTGACTGCTGTGGTAACCACTAAATTTATTGTGAGAAAATATCTTTTGAAAATGTAGTGTCGTAGTATACCTACAGATGAGGGTGTTCAGTCATCCTACCAGGAGTTTAGACCTTTTAAGGGTCTGCTTCAAAATGGCTGGCCTTAAGGTCATACAGATGTTAATTCATTGAAAAAAAATCATTCAATCATTTGATCGCAGGGAGCTTCTACGTTTGACCAGCTGCCTTTCGTATTGTTCGCTGGGTTTGCGCTGCTGTCCGGCTGCCTGGTCTTCATCACGCCGGAGACCCTGGGCGAGAGGTTACCGGACACCATGGAGGAGGCCTCCAACATCGGAAAGAAGAACAAGAACCAAAGACTTCCCTAGTTTTTAATTGACAGAATGCGGACCATTTTTCTTCTTTCAGTATCTGTTTTTTCAGAGAGATGTAGGGAGTGATTGTTATTTTGTCGTTTTCGTTTTAGGTTAAGAGTAAGTATAGTAATAGTTGAGAGAAAGGGACAATCACTTGCTCACTTGAAGTGACAAGTAAATTGATTTATTTACTTATTAGGTAAGTACTGAAATGAATATTTTCAATTATCAACTGTTGAATTAGTTCAATTATCAACTGTTGAAATTTTATGAACCCAGCTCATTTGAATGGAATATTTCGATTTTCTTATCACTGTGCGTAACTAAGAGCAATCTCAGGGAAGTTAAATAATGTTCCATCCATTTACCATCAGAAGACATAGGGGTAGATCGCTGGTCTATTACATAAATAATCTGCCTGCACAAAATTTCATTTTATACTGATCAGATCATTAGTTTTCTTGTGGCTATTGCTATTTTAGATTGGAAGGAGCGCTAAATATAACATTCGACCAAAAAAATACAATGCTTAAGAGAATTTTAAACATTTTGCTCGTATAGTAACGTGAAGGGATAACGAAGGATTGAACTCGCGAGCATCCACTAGCAGCCTCTTCAAGCCCACCATATAACGAAATTCGTCAATGGAATATGAGCCTATTGTGAATATCACAGAGTCAATTTTCTAATTCGATTGTGTCATAAAAACAAAGGAAAATCCCTTTAATTTTTTTTGCAATGGATCTTTATTCCAACGGCTGTATTATGTATGTTATTTTTTTTATACGTGGCCTTACGCGGCTTGAATTCTGTTTTTAGACTGCACCGAGTAACCCCAGGATGTAGATATACAGTTTTGCCTTTATTACTTTTATTATACAGTGTGTAAATGGTATACGGGCGTTTATTAAAAATGGACATAGATTAAGACTCTAATAATCATAAACAGGAAGAATTATTTTGATTACGCTAACGTATACACCGTTATTAATTTTTGAACATACTATCGACCCGCAATGTACATCTCATTCCATCTGTCAACTTTGAAACATCATTCATTGCGTTTTTAATTAATTGCATTTTTTGTTGTACATTGCGTGTTAAATTATTATGTATGGTTATTTTTTTTTATTTAATTTTAACAAAAGTTGCCTAAATGTGCTCATTGGGGGCTATACGAACCACAGTTAAAAGGAACGCCCGTATACCATTTACACACTGTATTTTCTAATACTTAAGCATCAGCATTTTCTTGAGACCGATTTTTCTTGAAGAGTATTAATTTGTTGAATCAACGTAACTTTTTACCCGCTCGACCCAGAAGGAGGGAAATGTTTTTCGGGCATATGTGTGTATGTATGTTGGTATGTCCGTTCCATTGTGACCTCCTGTATCCTAATTTGAAGAGTTTGAAGATATATATAGATTTTGAAAAGTGAGGTCTCTATAGATTCGTCTTGGTTCTGGAAGTAAAATAAGCTATAATATTTTAATCAAAGTAATGAGGATGAGAATAATATTATTGATATCTAAAAAAAACATTATGTTGACGACAATATCAAAAAATACAGTTGAGGTTTTTTTTAAAGTTTGCTTTCGATTAGTTATCCAATAAGCTATAGCATTTTCTTGAGATCGAAGAGTATTAATTTGTCTTATCGACTTAACAGAAAAAAGTTGTTAACTTTTCGAAAGTCAATTGTCCACTTTTATAATAGTGTAATGAAACAAATGAATACTATTGCATTTATTTATATCAAATGATGCAAACATGAATGTAGTTATGTAAGGCTTAGATTTAATACGTTTGCTCAATAGGGTGACAGCACCAATAATCGACACTTATGTTTAAACTCTTAATTCAAAGTTCATAAAGTTATAAACTGATTATCTCAAAATAAATTAATAACCTTTATTTTCTGTAAAATAAAAATCAAGTGTCATTGGTGGTTCATTACTGATTCCATCACCCTAACTAAGAAATACTAATACTTTCTATCTTTAAACAACGTCTGTATTAATATAATGTAACTTTTACTATTTATTTACTTTTAAAACTGCTTATTGTGAGATAAGAGATTGTTAATCTTTCTAGTAAGCGGGTGGTAAGATATTAACTGTATTTCCGTGTATAAGTTTAAAGGTTAGGTAATAAAATATTAAAGACTATACAATAGGGAATATTCATGACTTTCTTCCAGCAAATCAGAATTTAACATGGAGTTTATATGGCTGTGTTTAATTTTAATTTTAATTTCACTTTTGGCGATCTCTTTTTTACGGTATTTTCGTATTTTGTTGAGAAATGCGATTTAAAAAAATCCATGTAAGTATATTCCCTGTTTTTACCATAAAATAATAACACCACAATATTAATTTGAGCAATAATAATTCGTTGCTTAAATATAACAGCGACACAAACCAAAAAGTATTTGTGTTGCATTTAAAATCGGAATTTTAAGTTTTAAGTCCAACTACATTTTGTTTTTGATTTGTGGCGCTTTTGTATTTAAGCAGCGAATCGTTAAGTAAAATTACAAAAACGATATTCTTAACAACATACAAACTTATAATGACGTTTAACCGCTGGTAAACGACTACTAGGACGAAGTTGCGGGCACCAGCTAGTTATTTATGTATCATTGAAATGGTATTTTATGTAGAGCAAAGATAATCAGGGCGCTTATAAGCCGTTTCACAATAATTATCACTGTGTCTGTGTTGTCTTTATCTTTATTTTTAGATGTTATTATTTTATCTCAGTATGTTTATTGTTGTGAATAAAGGTTTTTTTTATTTCTTTCTTTCTTTTGTCCTTATTTGTATGATCTATTCATTCCTCGACTTTACCATGATCGCTCTTGGAGCGGGAACCAAAATGATCATTGTCCTTTGTAATATTATGGATGTGTTCTTAGCATCATACAGTCGAGTTCATAAATATGGGCACCTGTCTATTTAATGTCATGTTTAAACTGCCATATATGAATTGTCACAGCGATTAAAGTCACAAGGTACAAAAGTGTACACATATTTAATTTAACCCCGATACGAAAACGTTCAAGCTAGTTAATCATTCCAATTAAACTAGCCTCAGATCATAATGTATAAAGGACTAGATAGGCAGCGGAGGTGTGGCACTTGTCGCCACGATATGCATAATCGCGTTCCGAAGCAGGGTACACACAATTCTACCGTGACCGTGAAATGATCTACATTTCCACAAAATACCGTATTGTTTCGTCGTTACATGCAAAAACAGGAGTGAAACCGAAAACTATAAGCACGATGGAGTCATTCCACAAATAAGCTCTCGCTTGTTAGTTAATAAGAACAGATATTTAGAATTAATTCAGTGCCACATGATTTTTCTGATGACAATAACAATAACAGAACTAAGGAATTATCCGAATTATCACCATTAAGGATCGTTTTAACATGCAACCAAATTTGCATAATTTTTAAAATAAATAATATAATAAGTCAAAATATTCAAACACAACAACAACAACAACAATAACAAGATTTTAAATATTATAACTAGTGGTCCTTCATTTCCATTCCCATTTTTTCCCCATCTTAATTTTTCCTGGTTGCATATTTTCCATTCTGATTATTTCCCAGTCGCAAAGCCCATTGTAATAAGGCCGAAATAGGTAGGTAGGTTTAGGTTATGTTCGTTTTGCAGCAGGCCCGAAGAGCCAAACCGCGCGGAAATAGGAGCTTCGTCGACACTATCAAGTTCATTTCTGGAATCAGAAAAAATTCGTCAGGAAAAAACGAGTCAGTGAAAAAACACGACTGCGAAAACTTAAGATCGGGGAAGAATGGAAATGGAAATTCTGCTACCTTGCTTATGGGCCACACTCATTTTTTTTATTATTTCTTGTATCATAAAAACGGTAAACCATACAAGCGTTAAATTTGGTATGATTGTAGTACAGTCACCAGCATAAATAAGTGATCATTTATGTACCTTGTCGCTTTCAACCGTTTCTCAATTTTGTATTTATACAAATGTTTGAAATGTTACACCATTTCAAACACGATGTTAAAGTGACAAGCAAGCCTACATAAATGATCACTTATTTATGCTGGTGACTGTACGAACCCTGAAAAAAAACAACATTTAATAATTCAAAAAAATTGTCGAGTGTGAGTTGCACTCGCTCTGATTCGATTCAAAATTAAATTTAAATCGGAATATAAAATAACTACTATGTGGCAGGAGTGACAGTACGGAACCCTCCTTTGCTGCGCGAGTCAGACTTGCACTTGATCAGTTTTTATTAAGTAAAAGTATGCTCTGTTACTTTCTGTCTGATGCAAACGTCACAATGACATAAGGACAAAGAATAATATTTTAAACATATTTTAGCTACTGTGCGTTTATGGATAAAACTTTAAACGTATTTAGCTCAGTGACTTATGACGACATTTTATTTATTGGAAACTTATCAGTAGGTAATCAGTACTTACCTATATCAGAAGATACCATTACGTATTCATTAAAAAAATATCTAAATAAGTTTCTGACAAAATTATCATTTTAATTTTTAGAACTGGGTTCTTCCCCGATGACTTATTTAGAATTCTGTACGTCCGAATGAAAAACTGAACCCTTATAGGATTAATCGTGTGTTTGCTTTTCTGTCTGTCTGTCTGTCTGTCATACCCAATTTACTAAGAATCTACTGAACCAATCAAGTAAAAATTTGAACAGACCTGTAAAAAAAATTAGGAGTTTTAAATATGGGGCTCATGTTAGGTCAAGTTAGAAAAAAAACTGACCAAAGGCTGTTTGATACTTACCCGTTTTCGAAGACTATTTACAAAAACATAGCATTTTTTTGTTTTAATTTTCGTTTACTGGGTTTGTTGGGTAATTTGGAAGAAAAACAGGGCCTCTTTTCAACACGGTAAAAACAATATCATTTTTGACCTGTTATCGTATTGTCAACGTTTTCATAGTTCTTACATTCTTGACAGTAATGGCGGCCGAGTTAACAACAATTATCATAACAGGTCAAATACGATTTGGCCTGACCCTGACCCTACATACAAATACATACATACATACCTTCATGCCTGCCTCCCAATAGGGTAGGCAGAGACTATGGAACGCCAGGTGCACCGGTCCAAATATACAACTTTCGCTTCCTCTATATTCATCACACATTCATCAATCTCTTAATGCACGTCCGTCGGTTTCGGGTGCTTTTGATTTAGCCTTATTCAGTACATTGCGAATCTGATCACCACCACATATACAGAGCAAAACTATGCAAAATTATTGAGTGAGTTTAACGTTGTTTTAAAACGAAAGACTCGATTCCGGTATTATCTTCTTCTTAAAAGGAGCTAGGCTCTTGTCGGTGGAGCAATTTCCATGACTCTCTTTCTAGAGCCATTTCTTTTAGGGCCTGATACTACTCTAGCGATAGTCCAAAATGTTGGAACATGCACTGGAAATTCAAAAAACCTTTATTATAAGTCAAAATACCGGAAAAGTATTCCGTATCTAGCCTAGGTTTCGGTTTTTTGGACCTTTAAAGCTTGGAGAAAGCTCGTCAACCAGAGCCCCTTGCCAAGATGCATCACGCTAACTAGCGTTTCTATTCGTTATGTTTTTGAGTTTCTTGCGGCGCTTCTTCTCAACAGTGGTCTCTTTGGAAGCGCTGGTAGACTCAGACTTGTAAAAGTGCCTACAGGGCCTACTTACAGAATAAATAATTTTTTTTAAACCAATAATCGCGTCACTGGTAGATCACGTGACTCTTAGTATCACGTCACCTACCAGTGACGCGATTGGTTTAAAAACGAAAGGGATAAAAATGCTACTTAGCGTTATGCATCTTGGCAAGGGCCAACCCCAGGACCCTGTCTGGTTTGTCCCTTGTTGACCTTGACCTTTAGTGACCTTTTAATGAATTATACCTATTTAAAGTATTTAATACCTGGCGATCCGCACGCTTGAATCCATATCTCCGCTATCCGATATAAGCGCCACTCAAGCGCAACGGATATTAGGTAAATGGATGACTAATTCTTACCACAAACGTTATTGTAAAAGACAAGCCAAGTTCAGTAAAAGTATTGATTCCCCTACATTGGTGATAGGACTTTGTGTAGGGTCCAACCGTATCGCTACCAACTTCTTATTCTTTAACCTATCGCCAAGCAGCAGTGTTCGCATTGTTGTGATACGGTGTGGGGATAAGATAACCGGTGAAGTAACTAGCAAAGAGGCATTCCATCTTAGTCGGCCGTGGTGGTGGCAACGCATTTGATATTGTAGTCTTGGAAATGAAAATAACTATGGGTCACCGATCCCACGTTCACGTTTGCATTCTACATGTCATTAAAAAAGACAGCTGTCACTTCTAAAAAACCAGGAGAATTTTTGAAACAATATAATGTAGTTTCTGTTAGTGTGGACAATGCGACGACCCTCGGAGAAACATTAAGTCTGTACACACAGACTTGAAGTATTTCGATTGTAAGTAGATTTACATAGTAATTTCTAGTTTGGGGTCCGTTGGATATACTCGTATACCACAAAATGTAAATTTTTTGTATTTGTATTTTGTAATTGTTTTTTTTATCAAACTTGGCCGGTAAACATCTGATTATCGTTGTAGATTTCATGGATAAGCATCAAAAAATGTAATTGATCAGCTTTATCTACAAAAAATAACATTAATACCGATGAATACATAGGAATTAACCAGTATCAGGGGCAGTAAGAACGAAGTATTGCCGACTGACCGTTGTAGTTGAGATAATGGAGGAGAAAGATCAGGCTAGTGTTGGTGTCGAGGGGGGGAGGAAAGAGAAGCTTGTGGACCTGGATACGATCCTAGTGGAGGAATTGGGGCAGTTCGGGAGGTTTCAGGCTCGAACGGTGGCCCTGGCTGCTGTCATCGTCATCTTTGCAGGAGCGGCTGCCAGCGACTTCATCTTCACCACTGCTCGGATTAACACCAGGTTTGCCAGTTCAAATAACTCATTAAAAATCCTTGGTTTGCGTTTAATATTGTGTAATAGTAATTGGGGATTGCGGTACCTTCTGTTAGTAATTTTCCTTTTTAGGGTTCCGAACCTCAAAAGGAAAACCTTTTTTAGTATCATGAAATCAATATGACATAGAACTTTGTAAGGATTAAAAATAATCTATTGATTTGTTTTCAATTTGTGAGTTAATGGAATCATACTTATCACAAATAACTCTATCAACTGAATTTGAGACCGCCTTGGTAGCCAAGATGCAACGCTACAAATGTTTTTCTTTTCTATCTTTCTAAATGTATGGGATGCCATTCTCGTGTGTTGCGATAAAACACGTGGTCAACTGTCATCCTATGCATTTTGAGTTAGAAAACAAAAACATCAAAACAACGTTTGAGTGAAAGACAAATTGAATAAATAGGCTATTTGACAAATTTTAGAAAACCTTTTTAAATGATTCTTTATTACATAAGAAGCACACTACACTGATATTTCCGTGACATTCTACTGTATTATCAATAAAAATCTATGTTAAAGTTTAAATTTTCAAAACCGCGCTTAAAACGCTGTTTCTATCATGGCGCTGGCCATATGACAAGTGTTACGTCACACGCAAGTAAACAATAAAAAATCATTTGAAGAGATATGCCCTTATGATCTGTGGTTACATGCGTTTGACGTCACCAGCGAGTAACCACAGCTACAAAGCAATCACATAGCGTTTCTGCCACAGATAAAATTTCAAAAAATATTACTTTTTTTTGTGTAATTTCCAAAAAAATATACATAATTTAGTTTAAAATAAAGTGAAATATTTTGTTTTACGCTATTATCTAATAGGATGACCACAATTTGTAGTGTATTTTCAATGTTGTCAAATAGCCTATTCTGGCTTGACTCTAGCTCTTAAATATTGTATTAATAACTGTGCTCTACATAAGTGTAGTTTATAATTATTATAGAGGTAGTTTATGTTAATTTGAGAATGTAAATAAAGATGAATACATATATTATATTTCTCTATCTATTTGAGTAGATATTTGAATGTATTTATTTTTTATAATTAGGTTTTATTGGTAAGTTTTATTATTATGCTCTTTTCCTAAATAAAGTTGTACACCTGCCTACTCGAAGCAAAACGTTACATTTTTCTAAATCTCGCAGGGGTTAGCTGGAAGAGATCCCTTTTAGTGATAAGTTTGCCTGTGTACATTCTTTTTTTAAATCTTCATTGTATTGTTTTTTTTGTACAATAAAGTATTTACATACATACATAACATACATAACATACACACGTTAGCGTTTACATTTTGCTACGGCCCTTGATCCTTTTCTTATTTTATAGATCTCAATGCTGAACAGTAAGTAAGCTTTAAGATCATAGCACTGTGATCAAAGATGGGCATAAATAAACTGGAATAGAGCTCAAGTCGTCAGTTTGCCTTGTGGTCTCACACAGCTTTTAAAAACTATATTTTCAATCTTTTCAGATGTCTCATCCCCGAATGCGAGACAACGGAGATGCCAGCTGACTTCCAACCCTCTTGGCTTTTTAATGCTGTACCTCCCGCTGGGAACTCCTTCGACAACTGTCAGCGCTACGCTAACAACTCAGCTGCCGTGTCTTCGGGCACCTGTGCTGCTCACTACTTCGACAGGGACATCCTCCTGGAATGCGAAGACTTCGTTTATGAAAACACTTACACTATTGTGTATGATGTAAGTATGCTAGAAGCTTGATTTTGCTGGAAGTTTGGTTTAGTCTCTTTTAAGAGGTCACATATGATGTTACGCAATAATAAAAAGGGATGGCTTTATGTGCTTCTGCGCAAAGAACGTGAGATGAAGATAGGTTACTTTAAAACTACAACATACATTAAAAATGGTTTACGACGATTACGAGGTTATAAGAACTCGGCTATTGAATCAAAAATAATCGTTAAAGATCGTAGGATTTCGAAAATTCATACAAAAATATGCAAAAGAGACAGATATCAGCTTTTAAAGAGGGGTCGCCATCAGGAGTTTTAGGGTTCCGAAGTCAAACAAGGAACACTTATAGTTTCGCCATGTCCGTCTGTCCGTCTGTCCTTCCGTCCGTCCGTCTATCTGGCCGCGGTCTATCTCAGAGACTCTTGGTATTCAAACGTTGTAATTTGGCATAGTTATACATTTAAACTACACCGAGTAAGTTGTACAATAAAATGTTGTTTTTTTTTCAGATACAAGTAAAACAAAGATATTTTTTTTTACATTATGACATCCAGTGAGCTATCATTGGATAGCTCTTGGAAATAAGAAACCACCAAATAACTTTTAAGATAGTTGTTTTTACACGATTGCCCAAAAAAAGGAGTGTAATGTTTCCAGGGTTCATGTATATACATACATGAACCTTGAAATATATAAATATGTATGTATCTTACGATTCTTTATTTGAGATAGTTGATGTATGGGCATTAGAACCCTACACTGAGCATGGTCCAACATGCTCTCGCCCACTTTGTGTCTATTTATTATTTATTTATACCATACCAATTTACCCGTAGTAATTCATAACTTCCCTGCTGCTGGACAGATGCATTTAATGCAAAAAGCTACATTCTTTTTTGCTTTGGACGGCAGTGTAAAGTGGAGCGATAGCTTTACTGTTTCCGGAACGAACACACAGTTACATATAGCTTTGGTATGCCATCCCTTACAAATGTATAGGTATAGCTGGTACTCCGAAGTATATTTAATTTGGTGTTGTTGTTCAAGTTTGACCTGGCCTGCAAGGAGTGGCAGCGTTCGCTCGTCGGCTCTGTGCACATCTTTGGCACCCTCGTTGCGATGCCGATTACAGGTAGACTATAAATTGAAAATTTATCAATCTGTTATGCTCAGTGGCATTTCAAAATGTGACCATATGCCTGTCTGTTGCAGGTTTCGTGTCGGACCGGTGGGGGCGACGTACCGCGCTGGTCATCTTCGCTTTCATCCGCGGCTGCTTCGGTCTGGTCCGGTCCTGGGCCAACTCCTATACTCTCTTCACAGTGCTGCACTTCCTCCAAGCTACTCTTGGCTTCGGTGCCTTCTCTTGCGCCTATATTTTAGGTAACAATATTTGACACTAATCCTTTTACAGTTTTGTACGATGCATTTGTTACAATTCTGGCACCTCAAGGTATGATACTGATCTTACCTATATTTAAGTCGCATCAAACGTTGCTACATTATTTATTACATGTATGATTATAATTTATGACGTGCCTACTATAACTGTGCAAGCAAAATAGCACGGAAGCGTTGAAGTGTTCAATGATTTTCTCAAGTATGTTTATAATAATGTATGTAACGATAAGGTAACGACTCCAAAAGAATGATGATTCATCATTGATTAAAGATTTAACTAGTGAAAGTTGTAGATTCGCTGGATGATGGACACACATAATTTAATTTAAGAGCTATGATGATAGCAACACAGGATAGATTATTGTAATCCTTGAGGAGCATCCATGTCCTACAGTATATTGCTATTGGCTGATAGTTTTATGGTGGCAATGAAAGGAATACCTTGCTGTTATTTCAGTGATGGAGTTGATGGGCCCCAAGTACAGGGTGGTCGGCGGGGCCACTGTCAACACATTCTTCGCAGTGGGCAAAGTCTACGCTGGGTTGCTTGCTTGGGCTCTGCCACACTGGCGTGACTTTCACCGAGCCATGTACGCGCCCATGTTCATCACATTTGTCTACATTTGGATCCTGCCGGAATCTGTCCGCTGGTATATGAGCAAAGGGCATTTCGAGAAATCTGAGGATCTCCTCAGAAAAGCCGCACTCATAAATCAAACAAACCTTTCCGAACACTCACTGGCAGGTCTTCGTGAATCAGCAGAGGAAGAAAAGAGAAGGAAGCAGATGAAAGAAGTATCGAATGAACCCTGGTTAATAGTTCAGGTTTTTAGGCACAAACAGATTTTGGTACGCTGCTTAGTGACGCCTGTGTGGTGGATAACGTATACATTCGTGTACTACGGTCTGTCAGTCAATGCGGTCAATATGTCAGGAAACCGCTACTTGAACTATGTGGCGGTAGCATCAGTGGAGATTCCTGGCTACTGGGCTGCCGTGTTTCTGCTTAGTAAAATCGGGAGAAAACCTGTACTCATCATTGCTTTCTGGTTGTGCGCTGCATGCCAAGTGGCGTACATATTTATGCCCGAAGGTGCGTAACAATAGATTCTTTCTTGTTGTTCTAACTTCCGATGCAAACAGGTTATTAGTTTAACGTGTGTATCTGTGAATCTGTCTGTGGCATGTAGCTCCCAAAGGATAGACCGATTCGAACGCGGTTTTCTTAAGATCGATTGGACTTTTTAAGAGCTATCAGCTCTGAAACTCTGGTTTTCATCAATTTCATTATTATTCTTACGTTTTTCTGCTAAATTATCAATTTTTTATCACTTTCCAGGGTACGAAGGACTGTCTTTGGCGGTGTATCTGATCGGCATGACTTGCATCGCGATGGTGATAACGTCGTTATACGTGTACACGACGGAACTGTATCCCACCAAGTACCGGCACAGCCTGTTCGCATTTTCGTCCATGGTCGGTCGAATTGGATCGGTTGTGGCTCCCCTTACTCCAGCCATGGTAAGAAGCATATTTTTAATAGTAGTGTTCCAATATTATTCGCAGATAAGCAGCGCATAGCATTTGTAATGCAATGCTTTTAGAAATATTTAGCTTACAAATTTACAAGACTTTCTCAAATGTTCTGAAAAAAAAAACTGGTTACTGTAACGAGAATTCAGTAGGTCCTACAATTTTTTTCGTAGTATATTTGACAACTCTACAGATAGTAAACTATACGATTCAGTTAAACCTTCTTAAACGTCCCATCCCATCCCATCGTAAATTGACAAATCTATTGATACTTCATCATACTTTTCACTACTTTTATTATCGTATGTTATGTGTGGTAAGTGGTAATAATTATTATTTATTAGATTATTAACTTGTGAAGTTAGTTTTAGGAGTTTCTACTAGGGGCTTCTTCTCAGTAGCAAGGTCTTCTCTAAAGCGCTACGATTCATTTCATATACCAACGGGTAAAATTGGACAATTTATAATTTGAACTTAAGTCATGTTAAATGTTTTGTTTCAGGCCGCTTCAGTGTGGGATCAGCTGCCATTCGCGCTGTTCGGTGGGTTTGCGCTGCTCTCAGGCTGCCTAGTGTTCATTCTGCCAGAGACGTTTAGAGCCAAGTTCCCTGATACCATGGAGGAGGCAGCTGAGATTGGAAACAACAAACGAAACCCCTAATAAACGATTTGCTCAGAAGCGCAATGACTTAGGTCATAATCATTAAAAAATACATTATTTTTCAATAATGGTCGCATCGCGACCGAGAAGAAGTCTTTTGCGAGAAGTCTTACATGTTTTCAAAACTCTAGCAAACGCTTCACAAAATGTTCTGATATTTTGACGAATATGAATGTCATTTTGATCTTTTTCTGTTTGATTCAACAATCATCTGCGTTTAAAATGATCTGTGTGGAATTTGATACTTTAGTAACTTTGAAAGGTAGGTTTTTAAGAATAAATAAGCTTAAGTTTATCTGCTGTTAAAGTAACCTATAATTAAATTGATGTTTTTTAATCTGAAGGGCAGACTGATTGTGACTTTACTAACATAATAATATTTGTACTGTGTTATATAATAGATATTTAAGTAATGTTTGTGATATATTAATCTAAGGCATTAAACATTCTTCTGTTACATTTATTATCTAATTTATCGGTCTCGGCCGGCTATTCCAAATTCCTGTTAGGATCAATATCGATTGACATAATTATTTTGAGTCATAATTTGGCTAACATCATATTTATCGCAAGTCATAATGTATTTTTTTAGAAACTGTTACTATTGGTTTTTAATAAATCAAGTCTAAACTAACCTAGCCTTGTTTACGCGATAGATATTTAAAAAATCTGAAAAGTATACGGTTCTAGCGATTTAAAAATGATGACTATCAATAATTATGTGTACAAAGACATTATGAACAAAAAAAAGGGAAACAAAGTTCAAAATTCCAATTCAAAATATTTATTCAGTAAATTGACCACATGAGGGCTCTTTTACGCGTCGGTAATATGGAGTGAATGTACTAGCGCTTCGGGCAAGACCATCATTGCGGAGAAGAAGCGCCGCAAGAAACTACAATCAAAGGGTTCCCTTCCAGTTATCATTTTGACTGATTCAGAATTAAGACTCATGCAATGACCCTTACGGCATGACATAACAATCTTGCATTATCTCGCGTCAACTTCAGATAATAATACTCGTATATGTGATCCGTAAGACTGAGTATAAGGACTTCTTTGAGTCTTTATTCGATAATAAATTAATGATTTTGCCAGACATTTTAAGACAATTCATATTATTATTAAATTAACAAAGTAATATCTTGCTAGCTCGTTGGTATCATCATTATTGTATTGTGGTCGAAATTGCATAAGAATACATTTCAAGACCATCCGACTAGAAGTAAGTTCTCAACAAGCTTGTGATCGGCGCCCTGGATGATCCGCACTTATTCCAATATTGCGATCCGCGTTCCCTTTAGGCTACCTAATTAAACTGCATTTAATCTGTTCTGCACTTAGGCATAAAGAACGAATGTGGAATAGTTCTGCCCGCTGAATCGCATTTTGACACAGCGCAATAATCTAGTAAGAGACTGTATAAAAAATGCTATAAACGTTGATATTTTCTCGGACTGTCTTCAGAAAAGCCAGTCAAAATGTTATGCTAACCTTTATTTTCTTTTTTTTCTTACTCAAATTTTATTTCCCTAGCAATACAATTTTTATATGAATGTAACACTGTACGTACCACCTAATAAATAAAATAAATTAAGTTTTCATAGATATCCAACATTTTATTACATTGTTACTTTATCACAAAAAAAGTTAATATAAGTGTGCTAAAAACAGCCATATCGACGTTCCGGCAATTAATTTTAATGTCCAGACATCAACATAATTCAACTTGTACTGCAAAGTAGTTTTGCGTAAAAAAAAACAATGTTATTATGTGATAAAAGGCGATGTATACGAATCAACATAGCAAAGCATAATTCACACACGCTGCGGAACCCAACCATCAAAATGACAGAGCACTCTTGCGTTATCACAAAAGGGTATCAATTGCATGCGAACTACAGATGAAAAAGTAGTTCTATTTACATCTGAAGACATAAAACACGTTGGAGATCAAACTCAATACCATGCCAGAAGCAAAAGATGACAATACGGTAGATGATGATGGATATGAAGTGGAAAAAGTGAGAGAAGAAAAGCCAACGTTGGACTTGGATACGGTTTTGCGTGAAGAGATCGGGCAGTTTGGGAGCTACCAACGACGGACACTAGCACTGACGTTGATAGTGGCGTTGCTGGGTGGATATAGCTCCAATGAGTACGTGTTTAGTGCTGCAAGGATCCCTACTCGGTAAGCCACCGCACCGCTACGACTTGGGGACCGGAAAGAGACGAGCATACTATTTTTTCCAAAGCCGGCGACGCAGCTGCAATACCACTCCTGGTTTTGCAGGTGTTCATGGGCAGCGGTGATCACTTCACATAGATCGTTTTCTCGAGTCTCGATGGAGTGATAGAGCCGAGGCCGTAATATGAACTGTCAAAGCTGAATATGTTGCAGACTATAAATGGGGCAGCTATTTACGACTCCTAACAATTGTTTTTGTTAAAATGAGGTAAAACCTCTAGGTATTGTGTTAGCAAATTTAAGAAAAACAATGTTTTTACTTTCTTCTGTTAACTTCTCAGACGCTCAAGAAGAAAAGATTAAATTATTAAAATAAGTATTAGAAAAAAAAACATCTTTGGAGTTATTAATTTAATCGGAATGTAAAAGGAACCGTAAAAATTTATGATAATCTATTTACATCAAAATAATTCGAATAGTACCTACCTGTAAAATAAACCATCATCAATTTAACATAATTAACCTAAGTTGATTTGGTTCAACAAAAAACATGCATTCTGATGCTGAAATCATAATACGACTTTTTGCACTATTATTAAAAATATGAAGATTTTTATACTGCCAAATATTCTCATATTGACTTGCAGCTACTCAAACTTATTTGTGTATTAGATGTGCGATCCCCGAGTGTCCCTCCGCGGAGTTCGCCCCCCCATGGCTGGAGCTGGCGGTGCCCGGCGCCGGCGGCTCCTTCGACAACTGCGCGAGGTTCAACAGCTCCGGCGCCGCGCCCGCTGGCAACGGCAGCTGCTCTGCTGACCTCTTCCACTGGGAGGCTGTGGTTCCGTGCGAGGAGTACGTCTACGAGGACACTAATACTGTAGTTTATGAGGTTTGTGCTCTCCATAAAAGTAACGGCAGCTAAGGGACTTCAAAACCAACCGTTTTGGAAGTTTTTGAGGAAGGTTTAATTATGTCCAGCAGAGAATATCCTTCAGCTGATGATATCTTAAAGCTCATGGTAATGACAGCAAAATATGGTATGATGCATTCAACCAAAAAAATGGCATCAAGACGGTTATTTACAACATTATCAATCACAAACATTTAAAACCAACCCATTTTTTTGTAGGATCCATATTAATCACTTGAATTAGGTTATCTCTTACGAGGCATCTTATATTAAATTTAACAAGAAAGTAAAATTATGGTAAAAGTACTTCTGATCCAGCTGAGGATTTTATCTCTTTATATCGTTATACATATATATTATTTTAGAATTTGAGTAACCATAAATTTTCTAATACTCTTTTGTTTAAAGTTCCAATTATTATTGCATTGTAATTAGGTTTATCAACATTGATTTTATATCTGATGATGTTTTTTATGTTATAGTTCGGTTTAGCCTGCCAAGAATGGAAGCGATCCTTAATCGGTTCAGCATACATGTTTGGCATGATGCTGTCACTGCCACTATCAGGATACTTGGCGGATGCCCGCGGCCGGCGGGTCACCCTCGCTCTCAACGCCTTCAACCGAGCCTGGCTGGGCCTGGCCCGCTCCTTCACAACGTCTTATACTGCCTTCATCATCATCGAGTTCCTTGAGGCTGTTTTTGGCGCTGCTGGGTTTGCCTGCGCTTATACTATTGGTAATTTGATCATTTATATGGTTAAAATTTGATACAAATCTTTCATTTCATCCTTCACTGTCCATTACTTTCATTTGAGACTTCACCAAAATAGTGTGCCATTCCAAAATCGGTTGTTATTTAATATACTATCTCAAACAAATTCACCTAGTCAAAAATTTAAGCTCGTACTATGGGTACTAGATAATATAAACGTACATTATAGAGAAATACATTCATAAATACATAGAACATAATATCCAAAACTCAGGAACAAAAATACTCGCGCTCATTACATAAATATATCTGCCATTACCGAGATTCGAACCCGGGGCCGCTAGTTTAGTAGGCATATCCAGGCACCCTATCTCATAGACTAGACAAACATTTGACTTATTCATCTGATGCAATTGACATGGCCGCAGATTATTCATGATATGGCCAAAGATAATGTATGCTTATAGATAGGACACTTAATTTATCTTACCTTTATTTTTTCTTATCAGCTATGGAACTCGTGGGGCCTAAATTTCGTGTCCGAGCCGGAGCTTCAACTTCATCTTGTTTCGCCCTCGGGACAGTGCTGCAGGCTGCACTAGCGTGGGCCCTGCCTTACTGGAGACACTTCTATCTCGCTCTTTACATACCACAGCTCCTCACAATCGTTTATTTCTGGATAATGCCAGAATCCGTCCGGTGGTACATGAGCAAAAGGCGCTACGCAGAATCAGAAGCAGTCTTGAAACAAGCAGCCAAAGTAAATGGGAGAGAATTATCCGAAAAATCACTGCAAAGTCTAAAACAGAATTCAGAAGCAGAAAGAAAGAGGAAAGACATTGAGAAACAGCAAGACGAGCCATGGCTTGTGACTTTAGTGTTCCAACACAAGCCGGTGCTACTTCGCTGCATGGTGACTCCGGTGTGGTGGATCACAATGACGATGGTGTACTATGGACTATCGATGAATGCTGTCAATATATTAGGAAACAAATACTTGAACTATATGGCAGTGGCGGTTATAGAGATTCCTGGGTATTGGACTGCTGTTCTGTTGCTGGACAGGGTCGGCCGAAAATCACTTCTGTCTGGGAGCTTCTTTATATGTGCCGCTTGCCAGTTAGGGTTTATTTTTATACCTGATGGTAAGACAGACAGTATTGTTTATTACAACATAATCAGCCTAGTATTATACGAGTACGTTCTAATGTAGGGCACAAGCATTTTTATCATGTGTATCGTGCGAGTTCAACGTAATTACCTATTTAACGGAACTGCAAATATTCGTATAGCATAGCAAACGTGCATGGATCTTAAGGCTCCCATCGCGAGGCATTGTCTGTGCTCGTTTGTCTGCTTCATTCATAAAAATAAAACCACTAACGAAAGCATAAATACGTACAATTTTACTTTACCTACCGAAAGTGGGAAATATTTTCCTAAAAAAATGTTGATGTTTTATTTCAAGGGTACTTCGGTCTCTCGCTGGCGATTTACCTGCTGGGCAAGTTCTGCATATCGATAGTGGCCACGTCCATCTACATTTACACCAACGAGCTGTACCCGACGCGGTACCGGACGAGTCTCTTCGCCTTCTCGTCCATGATCGGGAGGATCGGTTCTATAACGGCACCGCTCACGCCTGCTCTGGTACGTAACTTGATTTATCTACATCCTTATCAATATGTTCAGAAACAATAAGCAAATGGCCTACATTAAGAAACCTGTATCTGCGGTCGTATTTAAATGTTAACATTAAAGTATTGCATGTCATTAAAGTATCGGTTATCGAAATGGTTGCAACTTAATGTTCACATTAAAGTATCGATGTTCAATAAGATACAGAGTAACCATAGATACAGATTTCTCACATATTGTAGAAAACATATGATATGCATGTAGACAAAGTTATGTATGCGACTGTACACATAATTAGGCTTTATGAAACGAACCGAAAGGCATGCATGATGCATTATGCACCAGTCACATAAACTTAAATTGTTGTGTACGGTTGTGTTTAAATTATGTCGGTTACATGTGCAATCTTTAATAAATGTTTATTTTGCAAAATTATACCCTAGTACCACACGCGTTATTAAGGATATCTTAGTCATGTTGTAGGGTTGATTGTTAATAATAATTGATTTCATGTCACGCCGATAGTTTAGAGGGATAAAAAATAAATTCAACTTTACATTAGGAAATATTAATATTGTTATTATGTCCTAATGTATATTATCAATATTTTAATTGTAGTTTTGGTTGTTCGAGAATTTATAAAAGAGTTTGACTGATAACTATGGTATAAAAATATAATACAATACATAATGTAACACATTTTATCTAGAAAGAGGATAAGTTAAAACGATACGATATACAGATAACAGCAATAAAGGGAGATAAAGTCTTTTAAATATGTTTGGACATTTTATAGACTATTTTTTATCATGTATAAAAGAAACTGTCATATCAATGCACAGCCCAAACCGCTAGGTCTAGAGATTCCAAATTTGGCACGTAGGTTCCCTATGGGTCTAGGGGTGCACTAAAAAATAATTTTCGTAATATCAACCCCCAACGGGAAGAAATAGGGGGAGTAACGGGAAACTAATTCTACGCGTACAAAGTCGCCGGCATCCTCTAGATTTTATCATATAAATAGTAGATAAGTTACGCTACATACGAATACAGTACACAGTAGTATGAATTATAAACATTGAAGATATATCTTTGAGCCGGTGGTGTGGGCAGCGTAGTAACTTTTCTAGAAGTTATTTTAATAAATAAACATTAAGGCTTTATTGCAGGAATTGACCAAGTGCCAAAACTTAAAGCTGGTATAAGGGGTACATGGTTAACATAGTTATTCAAAAAGAAATAACAAAATACATATAAAACCTCCAAGACTCAGGAATAAATGTTCGTGCTCATAAAGGGTCAAAAACTACACTTATTACATCATAAAATTTGACGCATACTCATTTTGGAATAATACTGTAGTTATTATCATCTAAGTGTGTTTTTATAATTTATAAGGTAAGTGAAATGTGAACGCAACGCGAAAATGCAACTTAATTGAATTTGACAGAAATCAGACAGCTACAGCACGGACTGATTGACGGATGGCCGCACTTAATTACAGACAGTGCATATTGCATAACCTAAACAGTTAAACATAAAAACAAAACATATTTATAATGCTATAAAAAATTTAAGAGATTGGTTGTAAAACGAAACGAATAGAAACGCTAGTTAGCGTAATGCGTCTTGGCTAGGGCCTCAGATCCCCAACTAAGGAACATCGAAAAATCGGGAAACAGGAAATATCGGGAAAGTTTAATCATTTTATGATGTGTTCCAGGGTTCTATGATCTGGGAGCCGCTGCCATTCGTGCTGTTCGGCTCGATGGCGACGCTAGCGGGGCTCCTGGTGCTGTTGGCGCCGGAGACCAGGGGCACCACGCTGCCGGATACCATGCAGCAGGCCGCTGACCTTGGCCGCCCCAAGCATCAAACCTAAGCTACCTGAAACAAGTGGTGGTTCTTACAGGCAATTTATGAGAACGGCGAAGAAGTGTGAAGAAGAAAATAGAGATATTAAAAAAAAGGGACTGAGAGAGGACAGGGATTTAGAGGAGAAGAGAGAGTAAAAATCGAAGTAGCTTACTGGCACTGATTGTGATAAATTAGTGAACACTAAACGATTGAACTTTTAAAACTTAATACGCTTGCCCTGTTCTACTGTTAAAGACATCTTTCCTATTGTACAATAATTATTCTATGCTTATTAAACATTTTGAAGTATTTGGCTTTTTTTATTCTTCCTTTTCGGATGGCGAATAGAGACGTGGAAAACTGTGTAATTACTAACAGCATCAGCGCATCGTCATCGTGTATTCTATGATGTAAACTTCTAAGGCCATATTTAAAAAAACAGGGTGACAATCTGACACAAATTGACCTAACGACTACCTAGTTAAGCAACTAAACATACTTAAACCAAAATCTAAACACTTAAACATAGAGTACATCAACGACGCAGGAACAAGTTCGTGCTCAAAACACAACTAATTTCTTCTTTCTGGGATCATACCTGGGACGGCTATCTTCGTAGGCGTCACTACTTACTGTGCTAACGACCTCGTCAATCAGATCTTGAAAGAGAGTCAGTCAAGAAAAGACGAGTCGTGAGTAACAGGTTGAGACTTGCCCTCTTATTCATAAATTCACAATAGCTAAGTGTGCTTGAAATATATGCTTTGTCCTTATCTGTTTCTGTTATTGCCTCAGTCCATTTCATAGGTATACGTGTTCTACGTCAGTATACACGTGTCTAAATAGTGATGTCAGGAAATTAAAAAAAACAATCACTATGTGTTATCATACTACCCTCTTATTTATTATTATTAAATACTTAATACAACAATCAGCGTTAAAAATTAACTTCTATTAGCTAAACGCAATTTACTGAGCTATCTTTCGCTCTATCACACTCTCAATCTCGACAAAATTGCAAAACTTTCTCAACTGTCTCGTTCAAGGTCGATTTAATATTGTGTAATAAACTGACACTTGTCCGTAAAGTTAGGCCAAACTCACTCTTTCACTCGTTCTCATAAACTCTTTTTGCTAGTCTAATCGAGTTTATTTGCATCTGAAAGATCTTTTAAAAGCTACTGCACTGTATAACTAATTTATAAAAGGGTTAAGTCCGTAAGATATGTGCTAACTCTCTCTTTCACTGGCTCTAATACATTCTTTTTGCTAGTCAAACCGACTTTAACCAAACCTGAGAACCTTTCAAGAGCTATTACACTGAAGTAACTTATTTAAAAAAGGGCTAAGTCTGGTGATTGGGGTGGCCAAGGTCGGCAGCATGGTGCATGGTGTCTTGCAGCGTGCTGCTCCTGGTCTCTGGCGGCAGCATCGCCAACAGAGCTGCCAGTATCACTAGCAAGCCGAACAACATGATCGGTATGCGGGTCACGGATCAGAGAGCCATACTAGGATGCTGATCAATTTCTTTGATAGGTACGGTATTTGTGATAAAAGGGAATGAGCTGTAATATTAACAGGCTGAAAGGTATTTTTTGTTCTTTGAGTACCTATAAAAATAAAACTTTCTATCACTATTTATTACTTATAATCAGTTTTAGAAAGATTTCCATTTCCATTTTTCAACGGAGCTCTTCCCCTTCTTTTTTGACTCTCCATTTTCCTCTCAATTTTCTCTATCACACACTTTCTGCCCACTTTTTCCCTCAGAGTCTATTGAAAATATATTGGCTGCTAGAACTGCCGCTTGTTGATAGTAGTCACTGAGGGGTTAAGTCTGGTGCTTGGGGTGGCCAAGGTCGGTGGCCTGCTGCATGGTGTCCGGCAGCGTGGTGCCCCTGGTCTCCGGTGCCAGCAGCACTAACAGCCCCGCCAGCGTCGCCAGCGAGCCGAATAGCACGAACGGCAGCGGCTCCCAAATCAGAGAACCCTTGGAACCAACAAAATTTACAAAACGTAAATGAGGACATTCGGATGCTTTAGTTACAACCATAATTTTATGATTAATATTTTAACCCAACAATCAGTATTTTAGCTGTCATGCGTAAAATTAAAATCCATGCCAAAAGAAGGAAAAATAATACATAAAACACATTTTATATTGGACAAAAGACAAAGTTTAAATTTATTCCTAAGGTTTCTTGCAATGAAATGGTCACAAGTTCACAACCAAACTAAGTATAATGCTGAAAATAAAACCGGGGCGTTAGACTTTTGTTAAAACCATTGGGTCAAAATACGGCAACCGACTGAATGATATTATGTATTTGGCACATTAAACAAAGAACTTTATCTCTTCAGCAATAAAATTAACATAATTTTTCTTTTGAATTACAAAACATTACTTACCAGAGCAGGCGTAAGCGGTGCCGCTATAGAACCAATCCTGCCGATCATGGACGAGAAGGCAAACAGACTCGTCCGGTATCGCGTCGGGTACAGCTCGTTGGTGTAAACGTAGATAGACGCGGCTACCATCGATATGCAAAACTTCCCGAGCAGGTAAACAGCCAGCGAGAGACCAAAGTATCCTACAAACCAACATTATTATGCTATTTAGAAGCAATACATCTCACATCTGTTCAAAATGTTATTCCATTAAAATCAGTTCCATAAAAAAAAGCAAATTTTATCACAACGACAAGCCGGGCGTAAAAATAGTAAGAATGATTGGTGGTTTTCACACAAAACGTTAAGGCAGTTGTGTCTGAGATGAGATTCGATATGAATAATGTTCCTAACTTGCACTGGGTTTACTTTGAAACTATGATGCAAGCCCAATCCATCACGTATAAAGACTAAGATTGTTATAAATACCTAACTATAATATAATTGACATAAATGAGTAGGTACCGTGTCTGCGTTGAAATGACAAACATACCTTTAGGTATAAAATTAAACCCAAACTGGCAAACAGCACATATCCAGAATCCTCCAAATACTATAGGTTTTCTACCGATCCTGTTCAGTAATAGGCCAGAAGTCCAAAATCCAGGAATATCTGCCAACGTCACCGCCATATAGTTCAGGTACTTGTTTCCTAACATGTTGACAGCATTCATCGATAGTCCATAGTACACCAACATTGTTGTGATCCACCACACCGGAGTCACTATGCAACGAAGTAATACCGGCTTGTGTTGGAACACTATAGTCACAAGCCACGGCTCATTCATTTTCTGCCGTTTCTCAATTTCTTTTCTCTTTATTTCTTTTTCTGAATTCTGCCTTAATCCTTGCAATGACTTTTCAGACAATACTCTCCCATTTACTTTGGCTACGTGTTTCAAGACTGCTTCTGATTCTGCGTAACGCCCTTTGCTCATGTACCAGCGGACGGATTCAGGCATTATCCAGAAATAGACGATTGTGAGGAGCTGTGGTATGTAAAGAGCAAGATAGAAGTGTCTCCAGTAAGGCAGACCCCACGCTACTGCAGCCTGTATCATCACTCCGATGGAGAAACAAGACGAATTCATAGCGCCGACTCGAACGCGATATTTAGGGCCCACAAGTTCCATAGCTAAAAAAACAAGTTTAAATTTATGGTTACGATTATGGTTGGATTAACCGGTTTCATCCTCAACTTCATAGTCACTTGTTATGAGATTAAATTATCAAAAAATGGTTAAATTATCAATACCTAGTTTTAAATAACGAATTGGCTTACTAATCCTGATTTTAAAATATGCTTCGTGACAATTGTTTCGTAAAGTCTCTAACATTTATCAGAGTTTTAAGGCTTTTAATCTGAGAGGAGAGGATGATCTGGAGGAGATTTAGAAATATACAAAAATACATGCGCATAACCTACTAAATAAATGGGCTTAACGCAGATGAAAGTTAAACCATAGTTATTAACAAAATAATTACCCATAGTATAAGCGCAGGTGAACCCAGCAGCACCGAACAAGCCCTCAAGGAACTCGAGGATGATGAAGGCAGTGTAGGACGTGGTGAAGGAGCGAGCCAGGCCCAGCCAGGCTCGGTTGAAGGCGTTCAGAGTGAGGGCCAGTCTCCGGCCTCGGGCATCGGCCAAGTAGCCCGACATGGGGAGCGACAGCAGCCAGCCGAACATGTACGCTGAACCAATCAAGGACCGCCACCATTCTTTGCATGCCAAGTCGAACTAAAAGAACATTTTTTTATTAATATTTGTAAATATAATAAGTCAGCGACTGCATTTAGTTAGAATTCGTTGATCAATATTCTCTAATTTCTTGACACAAAATAAAACTTTTATTCAAATTTTATATTCTAAGACGTGCTACGTCGTCATCTTTATTTCAGCATCGAACCTAATATTATAGGTATAACTTTCGAACTAAAAGTAAATGCCTATCTGCTTTTCAATAATTATAATGATAAACAAGTCTAATAAAAAGTAATCTCTGAAAACCCGACTGCCACAACCAACCAAGCCAAGACGAATCTAACTACTTACACCTCATAGTTAAAATCCGTCAAGCCTTTTGACCGCAGAGCGTACCCAAAAATAGATCTACATACATACACTCTAAAAACATAACGCTCTTCCTGACGTAGTCGGGTAAAAAAGGAATTTAAAAAAAAAACATGTAACTGGGACTCATAATTCGGTACACATTAAATAACATAAAATCATACACAATTAAAATAAATTACATTAACATCAGTCCAATTTAAAAACATGGAGACAATTTACGACGACATGACGAAGTTTACTGAGAAAAGAGTCAGGTACAATTTATTACGTAAAATTATGAAGGACATTGTTTTAGTAAAATAAAAGAGACTGTGTTTGCTAAGCAATTATAGGGAATCTTTAGCAAAATGTAATGTTGACAATGGAAACATTGACGTAATCTTATTAAGTACAACATTCGACATAAAGACAGTAGTTTAATAAACGAGATGGAACAGAAAGAATCAGATGGTTCTGTTCCATCTCACAATATAAACACTAATCAAACGGTAAAGGATACAATAGATATCATAGAAACACATTTAAATAATGAGTGACTAATCGGCAAAAGGTTCAAAATATTCCAAAAATAATAAATTATGCCTCAAAATTATCTGAGGTCCCACAAACCTCATAAACAACAGTATCAGTATTCTCGTAGACAAACTCCTCGCAGGGGACCACAGCCTCCCTGTGGAAGAGGTCAGCGGGGCAGCTGCCGTTGCCAGCGGGCGCGGCGCCGGAGCTGTTGAACCTCACGCAGTTGTCGAAGGAGCCGCCGGCCCCGGGCAGCGCCAGCTCCAGCCAGGGGGGAGCGAACTCCGCCGAGGGACACTCAGGGATCGCGCATCTAATATGTACACCTAAGAGCTGAATGATTTTTCAGAAAACATATTTTCCAAAATTATAGTAAAGACAGGAAACTTTAGTCAACATCTCCCTTAAAGGATTAAAAATTAGGTATAATAATGATCAAATCGACGCACGTGTATGAAGACACTTATGAGTGTGGAGGAAGCGAGGGAAGTTTGTCTGGATTGTAATAGCAGGGGCACGTTTTATAAAGCTACAAGTTACAATTTTACAGGTCTAAACTGGCAACACTGCTCAAATGGCTGGTCGCCATTGGTCGAGGTTGTGTCAAATGGAAACTTGTAACCTGTAAATTGTAATTTGTAGTTTTATAAAACAGGCCCCAGGTGGAAGGAAGTGGTACCCCTACGGAAAAGAGGCGTGTATGTACATAATGTATAATGATCAATTACCATTCAAACTGATGTTGCTGTGTATGGGACATTAGTTTCCCGGTAGCTGTGCTTTCAGGATGAAATGTCTATGCCATAAACAGAAGTTAATGACATATACCACGGTACCACACCATGCTCACAGGACAAATTTTTCACCATCTGTGGTGAAAAAGTTAATTTGCTTCATTTTGCCTGCAACTTAACCTTTGTTAATTTTAGTGTGAAAAGGTACAAGATTGTGTGTTACTTACAAAATAAGAGTTATCGTTATCAGAAATAAATGCATTATTATCCTAAATATTTACTTTTTCAAGGGTGCATGAATTTTGTAGAATCTAATCTGTTTAATCTCCCGTCACGATCCTAATCATATCAACGTCAAAATGTAACAAGTCTATTATACAATCCTCTTCAACCGCTATCTGCCTAAACTGAATATCTTTTGTCATTTGATCATAGAATTTTGGTAGGTAGTTATCATCTTTTATTCCCTGCAGTAACTTACACCGTTTACTTTGACACAATCAATATTACTGTTTTAAAACTAACCAATAAAATAACTGGCCTGATTCATGAATACGAATCGACGTCATCTTATAAGCAGTCTACTAAAGTTTCGCCTACACAATAGTTTTAGATCAATATTCTTTCTTACCGAGTAGGAATCCTCGCAGCACTGAACACGTACTCATTGGTGCTGTACCCGGACAAAATAGCAACGACCAAACAAAGACCTAGAGTCCGTCGCTGGTATCTCCCAAACTGCCCGATCTCTTCACGCAGAATCATGTCCAAGTCCAAGTTTGACTCTTCTCTTTCACCTTTACATTCTTCATCTTCAACCACATCGTCTTTTGCTTTCATCGCAACTTTAACTGATGAAATTAAAATAATAACGTGTCTAATGTGTTAAGATATAAAAAGAACTATTACTTCATCTGTAGTTTGCGTGCAATTGATAAGCTTAGTGATAAGGTCTATGATGAGATTTCGTATTGATGTTTGGGTTCCGTGAAACTGAAAAATTTCATACCGACCTCTGTCTTTTCTAAAAACCAGCAACTTTTGAAGTCAAACCGTTACAACGCTTTAAGTGTCGTCTATTTTGGCACTCAGTAGGTATACGAGTACTACTTATCTATTTCCATTTCGGTTAGTATTTTGTAAGTTCAAAGTGGGATATTAGTACCGAGTTTATATTGTATTCATTTTTAGGGTTCCGTACCCAAAGGGTAAAAACGGGACCCTATTACTAAGACTCCGCTGTCCGTCTGTCTGTCTGTCACCAGGCTGTATCTCACGAACCGTGATAGCTAGGCAGTTGAAATTTTCACAGAAGATGTATTTCTGTTGCCGCTATAACAACAAATACTAAAAACAGAATAAAATAAATATTGAATTGGGGCTCCCATATAACAAACTTGATTTTTTTGCCGTTTTTTGCTAATGTTGTATAGATAATGGTACGGAACCCTTCGTGCGCGAGTCTATTTATCTACAGTAAAATTAAAGTGTAGAATCTATTCTGTCAAACCATAATTAATTGCTTTTGAAATGTTATCGTATTTTTTTCACTCGGCCGCAATTACTGTCAAGTACGTAAGAGCTCTCTTTTCGTTTACAATGCGATAAGACGTCAAAGGCAGGTTTTACCTTTTAGAAAATAGGCCTGAAGGCTTATTGTCTAACGCACTCGCAATCGCAACTGGCTTAAAAGTGGAGCAATTGTTTTCATTTTGTATGCAGACAAGCCTTTGATTTTCAAAATGAAAACGATCATGATTGCGAGTGCGTTAGACAATAAGCCCTCTGGTTACATTATAGGCAGAAAACCGAGTATACAGTGTTTTTATTTCATAAAGTACCGCCCTACTTCATCCTTCATAATTCATACCTACATCGATGGAACCGTGCAACTTGAATTTCGCGACGATGATTATTATGACACAAGCCATTATACACATTCGACCCAAAAATATGACTTCGAATTAATTGCGAGCCAAGCCAATATCAACCCCTAAATCTTAGTAACTAAGATTACACATAATACCGCTATGAAAAGTAGCATGTCAAACATTGTAACAGTAAACAAATAAGCTAACGAGTATAATAAGTAGGATAATAATGAGTAAGTAAACAATGTATTACGCCTTACAGATCGCATACCGACACTGCCACGAGATATATCAAGATCACCTCGGGTCGTTGCTCCACTAACTCGTGTTGGATGACTGCCTAAAATACTTGCACTTTTGGCAGTTCCCAAATATTAGTGTTGCGTCTCTTTCATTCGGCAAAACAAGAGTGAGACACAACAATAATATTTAGAGAATACACGCATTGCCAAAATTTGTTTGACGGTCGTCATGACGTCACCCGCTTGAAGCTGCGCACCCGCATGTTGAGAGTGCGTGAAGTTTTTTCATGTTTATAGTTGGCCTAGACTAATTGTACTTTTAGCTACACCGCTAACGAAGTGTGTATTCACAAATTCTTTTTTACTTGGTAAAACAATATTGCTTTGATATTCTTATTGTAAAGTTCAGGAAATATGATTTGGCCGTATGTTATCTATTTTGCGATCTTTTTTTCTGCGTTTAAGACTTACTGGAGCTAACCTTAACCTTATAACCTTTCAACCTACTGTGCTATTTGAATAACGAGGGTAGTTTTACGATTATCTTTTGTTTGATTTTAACAAAAAGATCTTAGTAAAGATTACAGACGGCCAATTCATATTTCCTGAACTACAGATACCTTTGTTTTGCTTTTAACTCGACCGCCATCACTGTCAAGTAAATAGGAGGTATCATATCGTTGACAATAGGTACGATATCATGTCAAAAGCAATATGGTTTCACCGAGTAGAATAAAGCCCCATGCTTTGAACTAATAGGTATCTCACAAAACGTTCCATAGTATTGTTGAAATAGCAAAATAATTGCCACCTGCTCCATTCCTATATTTAAATGCACTCAAGAGCAATCAAAACGGGTAACTTTCTATGGAAATTCTACACAAAGTCCTAAGTCACAGTATCCTAAAAAGGACCACAACACGTTTAAAAAAAATATGTTTCGTTAAATCAGACAATCTGTTACCAAGCCGGATTTTGTTAATTAACATTTTATATGTTTTTTATACTCGAACAGGTGGCTAGCACGATTTGCGACTTGTGTGACTCTGGGATTTCCTTGGAATATCTTAGAATCACTACAAGCTACAAGACATGCTAGCCGCTCTGGGAGACATAAATACCCGAACCGCGGATAGATCGCTATTGATCTATTACTTGCTGCGCCGGAGTGTGTTTTGCCGCAATTCTGCGCATGAGTGATATAATTTTCATCTAAGTGAGGAACTTACAGGAGTTTAAGGTAAGTAAAGCAGCATAAAATGACAACGCGTTGGCCTAGTTGGTAGTGACCCTATCTACGAAGCTAGCGGTCCTGGGTTCAAATCCCGGTAAGGGCAGATATTTGTGTGATGAG
Organism: Acleris cristana; assembly: GCA_948252455.1. Classification (NCBI taxonomy): domain Eukaryota; kingdom Metazoa; phylum Arthropoda; class Insecta; order Lepidoptera; family Tortricidae; genus Acleris; species Acleris cristana. Next base: position 1,243,416 of record OX411783.1, on the reverse strand, counting down.
CGCGAATATTTGTTCCCGAGTCTTGAATGTTTTCTATGTTTTAAGTATATTATTATATTTCTCTATAAAAGTATTTTATCGTGGTCTAGAACCCATAGTACAAGCCCAGAGCTTAGTTTGGGACTAGGTCAATTGGTGTGACATTGTCCCCTGATATTTATTATTATTATTATTTTATTATTATCTTAGTTTTTACTAATATGTGGCGTTATCTATGAAAAGGGACCTTATTGTCGATGGCGCTTACGCCGCACCGCACTGCGTCACGCGACGTTGTATTTATATCGGAAGAAGAAGATGCGAAAGTTTGGATGTTTGTTACTCAATCACGCCAGAACGGCTGAACGGATCTGGATGAAATTTGGCACATAGATAGACTATAGTCTGGAATAGCACATAGTATTACTTTTTATCCCGGAAAATTGGAGAGTCCCTTAGGGAATAGCGATAGATAACTTAAAAGCAAAATTTTTTTAGACTGGTCTTCTGACGGCTCTGAAGTAATTTTAAGACTGCCAATTTGGTGCGTTGCCAATCCTTAAGATCTGTATACTAGCCATAGACCACGAGCTCTTAAGCATTTTCGGGTAGGTGTTTCTCATAGCATGGAAACTTGTACCTGAAGTTCTTCTTTAATGATGTTTAAATACCTAAAGGCAGAACTGGCTGAAGAATACCTAATGGGGCATAACCGAGTTATGATTTTTAAGTGGTGATGTTTTTTCGTAAAAAGTAAGTTTAAATTTGTGTCTTATTAAAAATCGAGGATGTCAAAAACAAAAAAAAACAAACTGAATATTATTAACAGTGATCGGGGAAAACGATGCAAAACTTTAACAAAATTTAACAAAACTTACATTACAGCCATGAAACTATTAATATTCTTATACCAAATCTGAGACTCTGATATAGAGTTAATTGAACACTAATCTGCCAATAATAGTCTTATTTTTCAATAATATTCTTATTTTTCTTGGTTGCAAGTTCTCATTTATGGTCAGCTTTACAAGTTTTGTTAAAGTTTTGCACCGTTTTCCCCGATCACTGATTATTAAGTAAACAATTGCATTTTCAAGACTTCAATCTAAAGACAAAAATCCTAAGACTGCAAATGCGTTTCCAACCTTGAGGACTGAGATGGAATGCCCCGCTAGTAATTTCACCGGTTGTCTATCCCCACACCGGAACACAACAATGTGAACACTGCTGCTTTGCCGTATGGTGGCAGCAATCAGGACGGATCTTGCACAAGGTCCTACCACCACTCTAAAACACGCACATAACCATTTTTTCTTCTTATTTAACCTGTCAACTCCATTGGTCGTGATATCACGACACCCCTGCCATGTTGTGTCAATCCAGAGGCTCTTGCCAGTGTAGTATGTAATGATGCCATGTCCTGCACAACTCTCTATCCAATAGCGGCCTGCACACGTAAAGTTCGGACCGCGGGAAACGCCACGCGCCGTTCCAATCTTCGTTCCGAACCGTACGTGTAAATGCAACTGTAATGGTAAAATAGTAAAACAATTGCGGTTTGGAACGAAGATTTTAACGGCGACGAAGATTTTAACTGGCGTTTCCCGCGGTCTGAACTTTACGTGTAAAGGCCGTAAATGCTTTTTTTATCTCATATAAATAGATTGACGAAAAAAATAACATTTCAAAAGCTGGTTCCTTATTTTTGTTACTATGAGGAAGTGGGGCATGTATGAATGTATAATCTTTATTGTACAAGAATAAAAAAAACAAATCTAAGGCAATATAACAAAAAAAAAACAAGTACAAAGGCGAATTGGGATCTGAGACCTATAGACGTTTGAATTCTTAAGACTGCAATTTTAAGATTGCAAATGCGTTGTCATCCGAGGACTAACATTGAATGCCTCAATAAAATGGTCGTTAAATTACCTACTTTGATAAATCAGCAAACTCTGATTTTTTACTTATAAGAATGTTTTAAAAATTGTGTATGCACAGTTCAGCTTGAGTTAGAAAGGATGGCAAATATTAAAGTTATTTTGTTACGTAATTGTATCGGTATTTTTTATAATTACAAGTACATTAATTACCGTGTTAACCTCAATAGGTTTTGTCATGCATTATAAAACAAAAGGGTACAATGAGAAAAAAAAACGACTACAGCGAGGAAAAAAAAAATGGTTATAATTGTTACAGTCTTTAATAATAATTATGTTAATATGTTTTTATGTTCATCTGTTCTCTCATAGTTTCTAGTCTATTCATCAAATTAAGCCAAATTAGGTATCGTCGTCTTGTCCTAGTGTGTTGCGCGTGTCATAGGACTCATAGGCGTCATGAGACGTCATATGAAGTCCATCATGGCGGATTTGTATAAAAAACTGCTCGGTAAAAATATTTTTTCCTTTTAAATTGACTTTGGTATAAAAATGAATGCTTTCAATATGTAAATCTCAAAGATGTATGTTTTATTTTTATAATAAACCATTACTTTGTAATACAGGTACTTATACAAATAGCAGAAGAGTCGACGTGGTTAACAATCAGTTATTTTCGAAGTTGGGTTTCAATTTTAACTTTATCTTGTTACTTCCATAAATGTAAAATAGAATAAAATTGAATAAAATATATTTCTTAATCTAGGGAAATGACTTAATATACTTACTATTAAACCAAAAAAAAAATTGATAATCAATAAAACCTTATGCAAAGAAATCAAAATAACAAAAAAAAACTACCTAATTAATTTACTCCACTTATTTATTTATTTATTTATTTATTTATTAAAAAACAAATTACACAGCATTACAGTTAAACACCAAGGCACTGTGAAATTCATACATTGTAACAAAAATACAAACACTAACAATAAGTAAAAACACATAGCACAGCAGATAACAATATTAAGATTTACAAACAATTAAACTGAAGACGGTCGGTCATCCATCGCCTCACAGAACCTTGTACATTCACCACATATAATCCTCCAGCTACCTGCGAAGACATCACAGTCAGGTGCTGAGGCGAGAAGTGCATTCAGATATTGTAAAGCGCGAACAAGTGGTGAATTCCTGTACGACACAGTGCGCGCCTTCGGGACTGCGAGCAGATCGCGGTGGCGTGGCCGAAGATTAAGCTTGGATTGAGACAGTGAGGGTACGAGTAGGCGTACCAGTTGCGCCACCAGTTCCGGGCAGTCCGAATCTCCACGCAATATTCGACACACACCGGTCAAGAGCCCATAATTACGCCTCGCCACCAGAGAATTAAATCCCAAGGTGCCAAGCAGAAACTTCGTTGGGTAAAGAAAAGGATAGTACCCGTATGTTTTTTTATATAAGAAACGCAAAAATGCCTTTTGGATTTTCTCCAGAAGCAAGACGTAAGTGACCTCATGAGGGTTCCACACTATAGACGCCGCCTCAAGTTTGCTCCTGACTAGAGCAGTATAAACAAGTTTAATGGCCTTGACATTGTGAAACTCACGGGCATTGCGTATGACAAATCCCAACCGCCGGTAGCAGTCGGAAGCCAGAGTTTTCATATGAACATGAAAGTTAAGGTGTGTGTCGAAAATTACACCTAAATCTCTCATAGTATCGACACGTATAATGGGTTCCGTTCCTAGTAGGTATTTTGCAGATAGGAGACCATGAGCACGGCTAAAAGACATCACAGAACATTTTGAGGTATTGAAAAGAAGTTTGTTGTCAATGCTCCATTGATAGACCCGGTTAATGTCCTCTTGAAGAGATTCACAATCAGACAATTGTTGCACGCCATAAAAGAGCTTCAGGTCGTCAGCGTAAAGAAGGCACCGGGCATATCTAGGGATAGAAGCCAAGTCGTCTATCATAATTCCAAATAGAAATGGGCCCAGAATCGAACCCTGGCTGACTCCTGAACGAGTCCGGTAGGAATTGGAAACAAAGCATCCGTGTTGAACGTACTGCTGCCTGTCGCGTAGATAACTGGCAAAGAACCGGAGCAGTTTGGGCGAGAAACCTATGTTACATAACTTGCTTAACAGTATGTCATTATCTACGCGATCAAAGGCCTTTTTAAAGTCAAAGTACAACACGTCAACCTGTATTCCTTGGTCCAAATGCTTAGAAATGGAGTCAACCAGGGTTAAAAGATTGGTTTCGACTGAACGCCTCGGCCTAAAACCATGTTGTGAGTCACAAAGATTTGGTTTTATTTGAGAGGCTAGAAGTTTGTTGACGATTGATTCAAACAACTTGGCAATTGAAGAGAGAATGGCTATGGGACGATAATTTTCAACACTTGCTCTATCACTAGACTTGGGAATAGGGCGCACCCGTGTGACCTTCCACAGATCAGGATACTCCCCAGTACTTAGAGCTAGGTTGAAAATATGGGACAATGGCAGTACTAGCCAATCCTTACAGCCCTTCAAAATATACGCCGGGATACCATCAGGACCCAACGAGCTTTGGGGCTTAAGACGAGCTATGCCAATTTCTATATCCTGAGGGGAGATCGTGTCGATATGAACATGGTTCGCATTAACTGACATGTCATCCCGCATAATCGCTGTATGGTCAAGTAGAGGTACGCGGGTGAGGAAGACGCTTGAGAAAAAGTTCGCAAAAGCCTGAGCAGCCTCTATGCCTTCATGAAGCTCTCCATTATACGACACCTGATTCTCAAAACCGCCTTTGGATTTTAAATTACCTATATGTTGCCAAAAAGCTCGAGGATTACTTGTGATCTCGGTCTGAATGCAGTTAATATAATCATCGTAAGCTCTAGATGTTTTCAGTTTAATATCAGCTCTGAGCTTAGAAAAATTTGTATATACAACCCTATTGCCAGAGCGTTTCCATTCACGATGCAGAAAAGCCTTCCGTTTAACATCCTTGATGAGATCTGCCGTAAACCAGACCGGATAAGATCTGCAGGGCTTACAAGACCTTCTCTTCCCAGGTATGCATACGTCGAAAATATCATAAATTATCTCATAAAAGTGACCTACGGCGACATTGACATTACGGGCTTCAAAAACATCCTTCCAGGCCACGTCAGCGATCAGTTGATAAAGAAGTACGTAATCACCCTTAGGAAAACTCCAGTCACGCGTCGTATCTACATTACTAGCTTCTATTTTCCTGGAGTAACTTCTGGCTTTTGTGAGCGGAATGGAGATTACCAGGGGAGGGTGACAAGCGTCGGGATGCGGAACTAGACTACCCTCCGTAAACTCACTGACCAAGACACCACGAGCGCGCTCTCGCACCAACACCACATCTAACACTCCTCCATGCGCATTTAATACCTCATTCATTTCTATTAATTCGCACACTGTAGTAAAATAACAATAGTAACTTAGAATGCCAGAAGAAGTATACTTAGGATTCAGGTTTAAGTCCCCGACAATAATGACAATACCGATAGAGTCAATAAATGATTCTATCTTTTGAAAAAACCGCATATACACACTCTCGGAGGAGTTGGGTGGAATGTATACAGCACACAAATAAAATATGGTATCATCTACCACGAACGATGTCCACAGATCCTCACCGTCGGCAGTTTCGAATTCACGTCGACGTCGTAGATTAATACCTGGCCTGGCCGCCACCAGAACACCACCTCCCTGTCGGCCAGTGGCACGATCACGGCGTAGGACACTCCAAGCACCTCCTACTAGTTCCGAGTCTTCGACTGATAACGACAACCATGATTCAGCGGCGACAACAATGTCACTTTCGTGAGCGAGAATACAGTGTCTAAAATATTTCAACTTGGTGTTGAGACCTCTGACATTTTGATATGCAATGCTGATAAAGGAGTCATTATAGTTATTACTTGGTTCATAAAGATTTTTTGGTTTGCATTGTTTGGTTTCGAAAAAACCACATTTTAACCCTAGCATTGTCAGGCCACACATCCGCAGACAAGCATTTGTCATAAAAATGGACAGGAACACCAAGTTTATACGACTTGTATTCACCTCTGGACTTCAGCTCCTCCACGGTACACGTTCCCTGCTCACAGAGTTCCTCCAAGTATTTCTGGACTTCTTCAGCACAAGACATCATATTCCACAGGTGGATATGTTTCCGTACTTCAACCGCCCTGAGAGTAGTGACATTTGGGCCTCCAGTACAACGTATTGAGGTTAGGCGTCTCTGCTTCTTTTTTGTTGGTGCTGCCTTCCATCCTTTACTCGTAGAATCTTCATTATCATCTGTTGACATTTTCCACTTGACACTTCCCCTTGTCTGCGATCTTTGAGACTATTTAAGACGATTTCAATGTCAAGGTCTCAGAAAACAAGTTTATTTTGGTGATTCCGGTAGTTTGAGATAGGTACCTACAGAAATGGACTCCCGCGAGAGATTCTCCTACAACAACAAGACGCTTATATTTAATTCGTTTATAAAGTTACATTTATAAGCATGATTCTACGTCCGGGCAAGCGTAGCAAACACTAATATTTTTTTTTTCTTAATTAATAATAAGCAAAGTAATTCGAGGAAAAAAATTGTATACTTTTAAGACAAAACTCTATAAACAAGATTTTTAGCAGAACACTTATAAAAAAAAAAAATTGTCAGTTTCTAACTGTGGCCTGCGGCTCCGTCCGCGAAGAAGTCGTTTATCCCTAACTCGGGAACTTTTGAATTTTCTGGAATAAAAAGTAGCTTATGTGTTAATCCAATGTATAAACTATCTCCAATTCAAACACACACACACTCACACACAAACTTTCGCATTTATAATATTATGGACTAGCTAGGTCTTCAGGGTCTCTATTCTACTGACAAAAACCATATTGTCTTTGACATGACAGCCGGCCTTATTGTCAACTATGTAAGAGATATTATCTTACCGTGTTGACAGTACGATAACAATCATGTCAAAAGCAATGTGGTTTTACACAATAGAACAGAGACCCTTGAGTATCAAATCCTATACGCCACTTTCCCGAACACATGGTTGAGAGAGGCGATGGCTGAGATACGCGTCATACTCGTGAACGGGTGCTGTTTGTGGGGTCCGGTCTGTTCACGTTTGCAAGGACTTGTTGAGTAATTAATTATTCTATGTAAGTAGTTATGGCTTTTGACGTAGAGACCTCGTCATGTTGTTCTCATAGTCATTATTTTTAGTTAAATATTTATTGGCCTTACATTTGTAATAATTTCATGTTTGCTAGTTTTAAGAATTTATTATTTATTCGATTTTTTAATTCGCATTTATCAACAAAATTTGAAAATACCGTAAGTGAAATAAAAATTAAAATCGGCCAAGAAATACGGATGATACAAGCATTTAGAGACAGCCGTTAGACAGAGAGATCCGATATGCACTGTGACGTCATGTAACAGGTCGGCCATATAAACTCTATGCTAAATTTTGTTTTCCTAGAAAGAGATAGGAACAAATTTTTGTTGGCTTATATAATGGTTATATTTATAGCTATTCAAAAAATTATTTTTCAAAACTGTTTCCATATTCAAGATGCAACTACGTTTGTAAAAATATTTATTTCGGCGGGTTACGACTGAGAGAGGTGTAAATGCGTCATTTAAATATTTTAAAGGAATATTACATTCTTAAACTATTTTTGATAACTTTTATACTTTCGGTACTTACACTACTATAAAAGGGCGCAAAAACGTTGTATTCCCGTGAAAAATACATGATAACGTATTTACCCGTCAGTCGGAAAAATATTTTTTAATTATTATTTTAAAGGACTATTTTCAAGACTGAATCACCGCTGAAACATTACATCGAAACCGTTCAACAGTCTGTTACACATGGTAAAACATTTTTTATGGTGTATTAAAACTAAACACATAAAATTTTACTGACGATTGTATAGGGTTCCGTTCTGTAAATAATGTGGGAGATGTATTTTTACCCTTGACAAAAAAGTGTTAAAAGTTTAATTAGGTATGGAGAACGCGAACGAGCGCGAAGGCCACTCGATGATAAGTGCGATCTTAAGACTCCAATCTTAACCCTAAGAGAGCAAATGTGAGGACTAAGATGGAACGCCTCTATGCTTGTAACTTCTCCGGTTGTCTTGTCCCCACACCAAACAACATGAACCTACTAACAAACGTAGACCGCCGGCATTTAAGATTGCAAAGCAATCAGAGGCCACGAAAAATAATTCTACAGTGCCCGTGCATTGACGTTGTGAACACGGTCCCGATTAGTCCCGATGAAGAAATCCTCATGAGACCGAATCATGTCGAACCGTTCTCGAGTTATTATTGTAAGTTTTCACCATTTTCATTAAAATGAATCATGTCTCGCGTCAGTTTAAATTTTATTACTTACTTAAGTAATAATATTTCTACTACTTAAATAGTGGTCGAAATATGCAACTGGATGAAATTTGTCGATGTATCTCTTGAGAAGCATATATTTGTTCGTTCTAACCCACTTCTATTGGCGGTAGGTTCTAAACAATTTTCGTGTAAAGTACGTATTTGGCGAGTGCTATCTACAGCACTCGCCAAATACATAATAGTTGGGTATATATTTTTTCAAGTTGGAAGTTGGAAGGTTAAAGCTTGGGGACACATTTTTCACAATAGCAGATAATACAAAACCATTACGTCGTATAGGTTATTCATTCAGTAAAATTTTATGAAACCTTGATGATACTTTAAAAGACATACCTAACGATTTTATCGTGAACAATTGTAAAGTATTGCAGCTAATGTGAGTAAAATGCATGTGACCGTTAGACAGAGAAACATGATTATGACGTTTTTTCCATTTGGCTACGGAACCCTGAAAAAGCACGTGCACGTGTCTTACATAAAAACACAACAAGTCAAGTTACACCGAGCCTGAATGCTAACAGTGTTAGTGTACATTACTAAATAAAAAAAAGTAAAAATCGCTCATTGTTCGGTCACTTAATGCCACAACTATACAACACCATTTATGTAATCCCTTACGCAATGTCTTACAGGATTAACAAAACGCAAAGTTGCAAAAAATTTTAGCCAGCGCGTGCGGAATTTGTGAATTTTTAAGTGTACGTAAATTAAGTCGTCAAACAGGAACATTTTAGAACTATTTAGACATGCGCTAAGTGGAAGTGAAAACACGTTTCCTGTCCTTATTTATACTTATGTTATTATTGCCGGCCAGTGTCAGAATGAACATAGTAACAGTTTGTGCAAAGTTTTGAGTGTCTTTGCGTGTGGCGCAGCGCTAGTGTCTTTAGTGCAGGGATAGAGATCAATGTGTTTTGTTAGTTCCGGATTTATCCGTTGTCGCGGCTATGTCGGTGCATTTGGCATAGGCGCAAGAGTGCTTGCGGATGGCAGTGTGCGCGCGCGCTCGTTGATGCCGCCATCTAGCGACGAAATTGTGACTTTTTGGTTTAAAAGTGAAAAGTGTTGATCGTATCTCGAATTAACTTTGGTGGAAAATGTTATGTTTGGAGTCGGAATGACAAAAGTAAGTACTTTTAGAAACTTAAGTTATAAAAATATTCATAATGATTTCATGTTTGAAAAATAGGTTAATTCGATTAAAAATCGGTAATGGTTTGAATTAGTTGTTAAAAATCGAATCAACACTAAGTTTACTTATTATAAAATTGCAAGAAAGTTATTTCACGGATTCATAATTATTAATTTGCACTACAAAATTGACAAAAAAAACACTTATTTTTCTTAATATGCGTTCTAATTTAACTAAATTAACGCATTCGATTAAGAACCGTAAAACGGGATGAGTAGGAATTAAGGGGTGAGCAGGGACACAACCTTAAATGAAGCATATGTTACTAATTAGGTACGGTATAAGACTGAAATTATTTCCAATAGACGTAACGTTTTTGTCAATTTAATACTTGATCTTATTTGTAACAAGTTATGACTTATTTTAGCGTGTGTCCCTACTCACCCCGTTTTACGCAACTAATTTAATCAGAATTGTTTTGTCTTTAGAAATTGTCAACAGATAATAAAATGTTAACATAATCACTCTTTAGATAAAGATTTTACTACCTATTTCAATAGGGGATGTACACACATTTACGTTTAAATAGTAATTGTTAAAGACATGACAATGTAGATGAGAGAATAATCTGAATAGTACGTAACGTAGATTTTAAGTTACGTATACCAAAATCTACGTTATTCTCGTAACTGTATTTTATTATACCTCCAAAGAAACGTGTTTATTGCAGTTTTATTGTATTATTAATTCGTAAATAATGTGTTTGGCAGTAAAGCCGAATGTGACTTATAAAGTCTCGTGATAAGAAAATGTTACGAACGTTGCCGGACGGTTTTTTAACCCCTGATAACAAAATAGGGGAGTTATAAGTTGAACATTGTGTATATAGATGTAGATATCTAGACAGCTAGTCCATGTGTGTCTGTATATCTGTCTGTGGCATCGCAGCTCCCAAATGGAAAGACTGATTTGGACGCGTTTTTTTTAAAGAAAGCTAACTTAATCAGGATGATTCTGAGCTAGGTTTTATTAATATTGGTTGCACCATTTCAAGGCTTGTATAGACTACATACTAATTTAGTCGAGTAGCGAGTATTTAATTAGTTATTTAAGTGGAGTAGAATTTGAATCTAGGCCCTAGCTAGGATGCAAATGCAACTATCGTTTTTTTCTATTCTATCGTTCAATAAGTATGTATAGGATGACAGTTGACCACGTGGTTTATCGTAACGCACGGGAATGTCGTCCTATACATTTTGAGCGATAGAATAGAAAAACGTTAGTAGCGTTTGCATCTTGGCTAGGGCCCCTTAAGAGATAGCAGGGGGTACAATGACATACTACAGCGGTTCAGTTTACGTTGAGAGGAACAGAGTTATTTAGCAGTTATACGGCTCTATCCCTTTTTCGCAACCTAAACTGAACTGCTTGTGATTGTAATTCCCCAGCTCTTTAAGTATGGGGTCGCTCACGTCGTCACATACCTTCAATCCTTCGTTCCCAGAGTGTTCTACAGAATTACCAACTATTATTTTATTTTTTTGAAAATTCTTTACCACATTTTGCACAATTAGGCTAAGATGTTTGTTTACCAGTGTATTAGCGACAGGTTGCAAGCCCATCGCCTAACAGTACTACAAGCCTTTATTCCCTTAGTCGCCTCTTACGACATCTACGGGAAGACATGGACTGGCACTATTCTAACCTGGCGCCATCACATACAAGTATTACAAAATATCACTGATCAATAAAAGCTATGGTTAAGAAAGAAATGAAGAAAGAAAAAACATCGACGACACGTTATTACTCTGCCTACGAAGCTAGCGGTCCTGGGTTCAAATCCCGGTAAGGGCAGATATTTGTGTGACGAGCGCGATTATTTTTTCGTGAGTCTTGGATGTTTTCTATGTATTTAAGTACCTATATATTTCTCTATATAAGTATTTATATCGTTGTCTACGAGTAGAACCCATAGTACAAGCCTAGAGCTTAATTTGGCACTAGGTCAATTTGAGTGAGATAGTCTCTTGATATCTATTATTTATTCGTCAAAAACATACATAACAAAAAGGAATAAAATACCTACTGACATGGACAAAAGACCTGCTGTCTCGAAATGGTTAAGATATAATGAGTTGATAATTCCATAAAAACGTGTTAACTTTGATCGATTTGACATAATTGTTGATGAATTTGATGATTAAAGCATGTTATTGTTGATTGATTTGGTTCTAACTAAGAAGGATGTGGGTTGTGGGAGAAAAAAACCTCAGCTACTGTTACTATGGGATCTGGGCCTCTGTTCTAGGTGGTAAAAACTATATCGTCTTTGACTTGCGTTATGGTCTTGTTTTTAACTCGGCCGTCAGTCTGACAACGAAATGAGAGCTATCAAAACGTTGACAATACGATAACAGGTCCAAGACGATATGGTTTTTATCGCCTAGAATCGCGGCCGTGGTTGTGCGGTCATCTCACACCAACGAGGCTAGACGAGATATACAAAGCTAACGTAAACGACTTTCGGAAATTATATAGTATGGACATAAGCACTCGACGCGACCTAATAAATAATGATTTATTTATAATATATTTTATATCGTAACTATACATTACTTATTTATAACATTACGTATTTTCTTAAGAAACTGTTACTTTTTCAAAATCGGATCTAACCTAGCTTAATCCACACGTTACCATTGTTATATTTATATTTTTTGTGCAATAAAGAGTTTACATACATACATCCAAGACTTAGAAACAAATACTCGCGCTCCTCATACAAATATTAACTCGTACCGGGAATCAAACCTGGAACCGCTAGCTACGTAGGATAAACGCATTGTCATCGGCATGTATATTCAACCAATTTGAATCATAGGCCACTATGGAACTATGTCAAAGTGAAATAATGATTCAAATCGAAAGAGAATAATCAATGAGAATTGAATAAATTGAATGGTCTATAGTGTTTTGAATTCATGGTGGCACGCCCCGATAGTCAAATAAAATTGACTTAGCATAGTTGCCTCAATGTATGAAAAAACCGGTCAAGTGCGAGTCGGACTGTAGGTATTATTATATTCAAATTTGAATTCGATTTCGAATCGAATTAGTGCGAGCTTAACTCACACTTGAGCATTTTTTAGTATTTGTGGTTTTTCTCTAGAGTTTGTAATAAAATCATACCAAATTTGAAACTGCGCCGTAATAACAGATATTCTGAAAAAGAAAAAAACCCGCAGAAAGTTAAGACTGAGAGACGGACAGCGGAGGCAAATTAATAGTGTCCCATTGGGTTACCCTCTGGTACGGAATTTGACCCTAAAAATGAAATGGTACGGGACGTCATAGTTTAAAAACACTAACATCTATGACGATTTATTGCATTGTTCATTTGTTTGTGATGTATAAAGGGCAAACAAACAATGTATCGGTAGACAACAGTATTGCTTGCGCACGCGCATATTTGCTCAGATTAGACTATCAGCTGACCCTAGGGCCCGCGGTGTGCGCGTGACTACGCCTATCTTCACGCGTATTGTACAATGTACAGTCGAGGAATTTGATTGTTTACCAGTATGACGTGATACGCCAATTTGCCGGGTTATACATTCTCCACGTGTCGTTAGTCGTGTCACGCTGGGAAATATATAACACGGCTATTTCACGTATTATCTCAAAATGCTAAACAATGAAATTCCTCGACTGTAAAATGTACAATCATTATAATGATGCGTTGGCCTAGTGCCTACTAGCCTGGTCGAACCGCCCCATTCATACTGCTTTCAACGTAACGAACTATGTACTTTATAACAGCCGTGTTCAACAGCGGGGCTCTACCACTTGTAAAGCTAAGGCTGCTTTTTAGAGTTAGATATTCTTAATTATTTTGTAGTTTTCGTCTGTCTGTCGGTCAGTCTGTGTCCATCTACATATGTGTCCGTGGATCACTGAATTTTTTAGTGTAGTATTTTTGTAACCCGCTAAACGATTTAGTAAATTTTGGCTTATCACTATTTATACCATACACCACATTTCGGGTGTAACGTTGTTCGAAATGTGGGGATTTTATATAAAGTCCTTTTAAAAAATAGTATCGAGGTTATTTAATCAAAATATATATGGCGAGATATAACCTACAGCCAGCAAAAAAGAGTGGAGTATATTTTTTAGAAGAAACTTATCCATATCTTTTTAACCATCTCTCAAAGACTGCGTACATTTGCATTTTGTACTGACTTTGTTTAAACTTTGGTATGTAGATGATTTTCCTTTACTGTACATAATCTGTTTCAATGTCTTCTTTGAACGGATAAAAATATCTAAATTATGGTGACAGCGGGACATGCGCCTTTTATTTGAATTCGTATTTAAAATTCAATGCCTTCATCCCATCGCTTCCGTGAAATCGTTTTGGTAACGTGTTTCTGCTTTAAAGTGAACTAAATCTATTGAAGTTTACTTAACTATTATCCTGTTTACAATAGGGATTTAGTATAAGTAGGCAATAGAAATACATACAAACATAAACTCACGCCTTCGTTCCCAGAGTGGAGTAGGCAGAGCTACAGAATTACCAACAACTCTAAAAACTTGTTGATAATTCAGTAACCACATTTTGCACAATTAGGCTTAGATATTTACCAGCGTATTAGTGAGGTTGCAAGCCCATCGCCTAACAATACTACATGCCTTTATTCGATATAGAAATAATTTTGAAAAATATCGAAAATTTAGGGAATATAACTTAACCAATCATGTGTTTTTTATTTAAGACGCCTACCCATTATTTCATGTTTTTATTCCCGGTTATGTGTTTGATGGCAATTATTTTAAATGACAATGTGAAAATTATTATTTAATAACTATTTATTTTGTATGTTTTAATAATTTGTCTTTTCGTTCGTTTGTTTGTTTAGGTATTTATCCATGTTATGTATATCGTCTAGTACCCATAATACAAGCCTAAACTTTAATATGGTACAAGTATAAGATTATCAATGGAAATATGGCAAGTAGTCCATAATTATACTAAATAAGTCAGCAAAGTTTCCAAAAAAAAAAGATTCTCAACGTAAACAAACGATATAGCACCTAATATAAATTAAATTTGAACTTGTGCGCATGTCACGGACGCGACGGTCGTTACCACTCGACCATCGCTTGATAATGATCAGATAATGACCGCACAGTGGCAGCGCCAAATCATTTCTCGGCTGTTAGCCAATAATTGAAAAGCGTTTACTATTTAGAGCAGCACAGAGTAACAGTTCAACTACACGGCTGCCCCATTTCAAAACCTAGTAAGTCCCAAAAAACGCGGTTTCTAGCAAGTCCCTATGGGATGCAAAATCATATAGAGCACAATCAGGTTCACATTTACCCGCACCCCGAATCCTAGTAAGTGCACAAAAAAACGGCCTTGACCATTTCAAAATCTAGTATGTCACAAAACTATTTCAAAAACCTAGTATGTGACTTGCACTTAATAAAGTTGAAAAAAACAGAGAGGCTTGAAAATCATCGGCTCACATTTTTTTTGATTTGCATTTAATTTAAAAAGCTAGTACGGCACATAAAACTTGTAATATAGGAAATTAAGAAAAGATATATATACCAACGTATTCGTCTTAATCTAATTAACCGAGAAAGTATCACTTCTTGAACAAATATTGCAAAATTTTGTATGGCTGAGACATAACATGTTTTTTTGCTCTCCTGTAAAATTAGCTGAATGTCCCTTGCTGGGTTTTGAAATGGCGCAGCCATATAGGCCGCCTGACAAACTAAAATATGTGCGCTTAGACAAGATCCTTTCCACGAAAGTTATGGTTATCGAACTTATCGAAGACGTATATATAGGACTGACGTAAGCTGCACTATATGTATACCTTTGAGGTCAAACTACTGTTTACACTGTGGCCCTTGGGGGACTTATATGGCTACGTTTATCGCATAACAATATGTGGATAAAACATCCGTCACTTTCTGACACGTATACAAGTACGAGAGTGACGGATGCTTTATCCACAATATGTCACGAGATAAACGCAACCATACTAAGCCCTCGGTGAGTACAACGTTATCGGCATAAAGACAAGTAAACAGTTTCTCACGTAAAGCGGCACCGTCACGGCGAGACGGACAGTGGTTTGTAAACAGCCGCTCGTGCTTCGCTTCCGCTCCCACACAATGCCGGGGTATAAGAGCCGCCACACACGCGTCGGTTTAGGCCGGTTCCAAAAATAATGAATATGTTGAGCGTTTTCGGGGTATGCTTTTTAAGAGATAAGTTTTTGAAGAGAATAAAGAAAGAAAGAAAGAAAGAAAAAATATTGCCCTAGAAAATAATAATTAAACAAACGAAAACCAAAACTAACTGCCACACTCAGAGACGTCAATTTAATTTAATGCTTGATTAAAGTTGCTCCTGGCACTTTTTTTGCTCCAGCAATAGAATAAGACAACACTTCACTAAACAAGCATTAAATTTAATTGAGGTCGCATGCGGTAGTAAATCTAAAATAAATTTATAAATGCAAATAGACAATATCATTGTGGCAAAAGGGCGGCGCGTCAGCTTGTGTCGAGCTTGCACGACGACCGTCGGGCCGGCGTCAACAGCTCAGCGCTGGTTTTTAGCTCGAATCTTCTCAGGCGGCGATTTGATAATCAATAAGGCATATTTAGGCGTAATTAGTTAAATGAAAGACAAGAAAAATATACCGCAGAGAGGAGGACAAAGAGAGTTGTAGGTAAATTTCAAAGCGATAGATTAAGATAGTTTCGCACATGTATAGGAAGTTTCATTTCTTTCACATGTACGGTGCTGCATGCGCATTATTTATTGTGTTACCTTTTTTTTTCTATCGGCTGTGTAAAGATAATTAAAAACGTCATGTATGTGCCCATCCTAATGCGCTGTTTCAAGAATTATCATCTCTATGAAGCAGTGAACAATGATCGATAGCGGGTAGGCGTAGGCTTACTCTAAAGGATTAGTTTGTTTTCAAACAAATCTAGACTATAAACACAAATGTTACATGAACATAGGCTGCTTTAGCCACGAGTAGGTCCACATTTCATCGAACCATAGAGTAAAAACGTCGTAAATCTCATTTTGACCAAATTAATTTTATGACATTTCTGGAAAAAAACATTTTTGCCTTAAACAAAGTCAAATAGGAATGGAATACAATTAAGTCTTCTATAAGTAATTAATAACAATAATAAAAGAACCGGTCAAGTGCGAGTCGAACTCGCGCACCGAGGGTTCCGTACCGCACATAATTAATTCGATTTCAACAAAAATAAAAATATGTTGAATTAAAACGTTTCTTGTACGAGGACCTCCTTATTATTTCACTTTCTTTATTTTAAAAAAATTCGTAAATCCGCCGTAATCACACATATCCTTAAAAAAACCCGCTTTCTATTACGGTTCAAAAGATACAGCTGTTTCAAGTTAAGACGGACGGACGGACAGCGGAGGTATATTAATAGGGGTTCGGGCACGGAACCCTAAAAAATGACAAATGTTTTTCAGTATTATCGACGTTATTTAAAAAACCTGCACGAAATGGACTGTTATTATTCTAGTTTGAAATAAAACGAATTAAAGTATGTTTAATTATTGATACAAGGTTATTAATATTATCGAGCAACAAAGACGTATTATTTATTTTTATTAACGTGATAAATTAAAAGTGGCCGAGTTAATATTGTTTGATTAGCAACGATGGCCCATTAGCGTTCTAAAATTATATACTTAAATATACTGAGCAGGTATTAACGCTATCGTAATTATATTTGTTATGATTCAAAGTAATTAATTGTTAATAACTGATAGTCCAGGGAGCTAGTTGACCTTAAATCTTATTAATTTACCTTATTATATGTTATTTCTTACACCTTATTTAGCCTTACAAAATGGTTGGGCCTTTTTAGGGTTCCGTACCCAAGGGTAAAAACGGGACCCTATTACTAAGACTACACTGTCCGTCTGTCTGTCTGTCACCAGGCTGTATCTCATGAACCGTGATAGCTAGCCAGTTGAAATTTTCACAGATGATGTATTTCTGTTGACGCTATAACAACAAATACTAAATAATAATAAATAGTTCGCCTCGGACATCCCTGTTATATTTTTGGTTATTTTACAATTTTTATATCTTTTGTTTGTACAATAAAGTGTTTACATACATATATAGATAAATACTAAAAACAGAATAGAATAAATATTTAAGGGGGGCTCCCATACAAAAAACGTGATTTTTTTTGCCCTTTTTTTGCTCGATAATAATAATGGCAACAATATAGTTTCTAATGTTGTGTAGATAATGGACGGGACGCTTTGTGCGCGAGTCCGACTTGCACTTGGCCGGTTTTTTTATGACGTCGTCATAATTTGGTAATAGTTTCGATATTGTAAATCAATTTTATTGTCAAGATAATCCAATAAATGTGTATCAATTAAGAATATACCTATACCTACCTTGTACCTATACCTACCTACCTGATGCAAGGTCCGTCCTTTTTTTTTGATTTGGGTAATGATGTCCTGATCGCTACCACCATCTTATCCATTAACCTACCGTCAAGCAGCAGTGATCTCATTGTTTTGTTCCGGTATGGGGATAAGACAACGAGTTATTAGAATAGAATAGAATAGAATAGAAAACATTTATTCAACGCACACAGAAAAAAACAATTGGTAAAGTATACATATAAAGTAAAAGGGAGACATTAAGGCGTTGAATAGGATCCCTCTCAGCATTGTGCCACAGTGAAACTGCGGCGCTGATTTTCAGAGAGACCCCGACTTAAAAACTAAACTAAATTAAACGTAAAACGGGTAACAGTAAACAGATAACAGGTAACATTACAAACACTAGCGACAATTTTAATCAGTAGATGAAATAAATTAAAAAAAAACAATATTAATTCAAGCTTAAAAAAAACCTTAAGGACTAATTCAATTTTGTGTGGCAACACCCGAACAACACAACCGTTTCCTGTTGGATCGTTGCAAGTGACGGCCAGTTCAATTTCAAGGTATGGATTACGCATATTACCAGTTTCATATATTACTAGTCCTTAGGGTTGGCAATGCATTTGCGGGCTTAGGATTGCAGTCGTAAGATTGTAGTCTTGAGATCCCTCTTACCATCAGGTGGCCAGTGTGCACGTTCACCTTTTCAATGCCAAAAATAATGGATTTTACAGCAAAGTTTGTAATAAAGAGGAAAAAACCAACGACACTCTTGGGGTGTATACTTCGCACTTTAGAATCCGTCTACAATTATCCACCTGTACAGACTACTGTACTACCAATAATTAGGCGACCAGTTTCGAGATTCTAGGTGGTAAAAACCATATCGTCTTTGACTTGTTATGGTATTGTAAGTAAATAAGAGCTTTCAAAACGTTGACAATACGAATACAGGGTCAAAGACGACATGGTTTTTACCATAAGCAGCATATCTATTTTTTTATAAGCACGCTTACAAATATTATCTATAATCGTATGGGTATTAAAGTTTAATTGTGAGTCCAAGGTGACGCCTAAATCCCTAATGAAAAAAACGCTTTCTATAATTATTATTACTTGATATGGCATAATTAAAAAGAATTGGATCATGTCTACGAGTGAAACTAATAACAAAACATTTATCTGTATTTAGGAAAAGATGTTTATTAGAACATAATTACAAATAATTACTACGGGGACAGAACTCTCAAAAAGCGTATCCCATACCTAATCAATAGTTTGCCTGAAGCCATTAGAAGTGAAAAAAATAAGCATAAATTCAAGAGACTATTAAAAAAGCATTACCTAGATCTACTTCAATATATAATACTGTTACTGTGACTTAATGTTAATAAATGCCTTACCTAGAGACTGCTGTTCCCACAATAAACTGTTACTCCAGTCTTGTGGAGCAATGGTTTATTTTTATATAAAAAAAAACTGCGTTAAATAAGTGCTCTGAGGATTGGAAGTAAGTTGCCATGTCGTTAACATGCAAGATAAAAAGAAGCGGGCCAAGGTATGACCCTTGCGGCACTCCAGAAGGAACGTTAAGAAAACAGGAAGTATAACCGCCAAGAATAGACCACCAATTTAGGTGACTATAATACGATAACAGGGGGGTTATTATGACATAGCTATGCCGTTCAGTTTACGCTATGAGAAAGGAACAGGGCTATATGAATGCTATAGCTGTTATTTTCGCTCGCCGTAAAATGAACTACGATAATGGTTTTTACCTCCTAGAATCTTGGCCCAGCGTCATCACGATTACTTTGCTGGCCTTATTATTTTTGTGATATCTCTATTAAGTATTGAAAAATATTGTGTTTATCATGCGACGTTTCCTGCGCAAACAAGCACAACGTCATTAGGAAAATTATCGGTCATCTGCACGTTAAACACAGTACTACTGCCTCGACGTTTTATAAAGCTACAAGTTACAATTTTACAGGTCTAAACTTTTTCTGTGTAATAAGACCCATTTTGACGAGCCTAAATTTAAGTACAGATTTTCAAAGTTTTTTGTTATTTCTCAAAAACTGTAAATAATTAACACTTTATTTTATTATTCCCATAAAATATAAATAATTATGTATACTTACGTCAGCATTTTTTCAGATTTTCTAATTAATAAACTTCGGAGATAAGGGGGGAAGGTAATTTTTTGGGGAAGTAATTAAATGGTCAGCCGTTATTAAAATTGATCAGCAAAAAAAATCAGCAATTAATTCATGTGGGCAGCATAAAAAGATTTGGGTGGCAATAAATAAAAATCGGGCTACAACTCTTTGTTCAGCAAACAATTTATAAACGGGTAACATTTTAAACAATTTCGTTCAGCTTTTTTTGACATTTGTCTGCGTAATAAACAGTCGAGCTGCAAAATAATTATTTGGGCAGCAAGATTTTACAATTGGTCAGCAGAGAAAACATGTCTGTAAGCAGTTTAATTAAGAGGTATGCATGTTAAAATAATGGTCATCTATAATATAGAAGTGGATTGCGTTTAGTTTGAAAAGTCAGCAGTGTTTACAAGTTAAGTTTTGTCACACAATTTTCTATCACAATCACACCCTAGATTAACCAAAATTTGTATCATAAATATGAGGTAGGTTAGGTTAGGTTCGTTTTTATATGAGGCCCGGAGGGCCAGAACAACCCAGAAATAGGAGATCCGCGTGAGCGGAGCTCCGTCGACTCTGTTAAATTTGTAAATTTGATGGTGGGTTTGGGATGTGTGTGTTGCCGGCACGGCAGTACATACATAAACTCACGCCTTCATTCCCAGAGTGGGGTAGGCAGAGCCACAGACTCACCAACAACTCCAAAAACTTGTTGATAATACTGTGACAACATTTTGCACAACCAGGCTATAGTATTTTATGTAACTGATACATAAAGAGGGTCCTTAAAATACGAGTGTGGTTTTATGAAACGAGCTGAAGGCGAGTTTCATAATAAGATCACACGAGTGTTTTAAGGCCTAATTATGTACAGTTACATACATTACTTTATCTACACACATATTATAAGTACTCTAAGATGCGTTCAGTAGGCGGCAGAACAAACATGGCGGCAAAGCTAACCTGTGTCACGAATATGAATGTTTTTTTTAAATCATAGACAAACTAACAAAGTCCCTATTCTAATGTCATTCGAAATCAAAATGGCGTACGACACTTTACTTCAAATTTACCGAGTCGACGTTCAATTGATACTAGAATTGGCCCCCTGTTTGAATTTTGTTGGTTTTGGAAGATGTTCCAAATTTGAACAACATTACTTTATCAAAAGTTGTATCGTAATTTTAACTCTTCATTACAGCTACAGATAAGAAAACATATCATAGTAAAATTGTATCAAGTAATGCTGGTCATTGTCTACGGATTCTGAACGCATTATAGAGAACTTATGATATGAGTGTAGATAAAGATGTTTTCCAGTGTATTAGTGACAGGTTGCAAACCCATCGCCTAACAGCACTACACAGCCTTTAGTCCCTTAGTCGTCTCTTACGACATCCACGGGAAGACATGGAGTGGCAACATTCTAAACCCGGCACCACACGGGCAAAAACCCGGCACCACACGGGCATCTAAACCCGGCACCACACGGGCCGGCACGGCAGTAAATTTGTTAATTACACCTTTGTGTACACAACTGTACCCAAAAGTGTATCTATTAGGAAACACTGCATTGGTATTTAAAAAGGGGATCTATAAGGAATAAAGGCGAACTTTTTTCAAGGGTGTATCTGCGAGGAAAGTGTGCCCAAGAGGAATAATTCTATATAAATTGAATAATTTACAAAAAAAGAGAGTATATTTTAATGAACTTTGTAATAGTTGCGCCCATTTTGTTGATGACCAATTTGATTTTATGGCTTCCTTTTTTCTGCTGGACAAAATGAATTATTTTGCTTACCTTCTGATTGCTTACCAAAATTTAATTATCTGTGGGTCGTTCAATGCAGCTCAAATATTTAATTTGCTGACCAAAATAATTTAGAGCAGCCCAATATGTCATTAATTGCTGACAGATTTATAAATGTTTGCTAACCATAAGTTGCTTACCAACTAGCTATTTTGGCTGACCAAATACATATTTCTGTTCACCAAAATGAGAATATTTTGCTGACCGGTTAATTGATACCCAATTTTTTGCGCATATTTGGCTATAAATCAAAAACTAAACAGAAATTGAAAAAAATAGTTTTGTAATGTGTCGATTGAGCCCTATTCATATGACCCCTCATTTGCTATCATCAAACCACTTTCATTTTTTAACCCCCCATTCTAGATCTCTTTCAATTATTTATAAAATCAATTTCATGTTTTTTTTACTAAAAACAGATGCGGGCAAGCAAGTTGTACAACTTTGCCAAAATTCGAGTTGACAGCATTTTGTAGTTGCTGAGAAAACCCGCTGTGACATACAGACAGACGGACAGACAGACAGACAGACAACGAAGTCTCACCATAAGCGTTCCTTTTTTACCATTTTGTTACGGAGCACTAATTAAAAGGGCGTGTGTCACGAATCGCGAATGTATAAGTGACCTTATTTCTTAAGTCGGTGGGTTCAATTTGCTTTGACCATCAAATTGCGTAGAGTTAGAACAATGTAACTTACAATTTTACGAGTTCGTAGATGGTGGCGGCGGTTGGTTTTTCCTCCTCTAAATCACAAACGCCAAACAAGGACAGGCGTCATTAAACAAAAACTTTTATCATCTCTACACTTACGTACGGGAATTTCGACACTAATTATTATAGTCTTCACAATATAATGTGTTAATTATTCAAGTATTTTAATGTCACATAATAAAATGATATTATTACACTTTTCTCTGTATTAGTTATGTGTATGAAAATATCCTTTCGTTGTTTATCACTGATTGTCGTCTGTTGTTTATGGACATAAAAAATCGGAAATGTTTTTGTACATTAGTTACTATAGTGTTTTTAATCCACAAATCTCCGAATAAATGTGTGTTTAGATTTCCCATTGCACCGGTTATTCTCTGTTAACCATGTGGTTGACTGGAGAATGCTTTTAGGCATTAAGTCCGCCATTTGTATTTTTTACATTTATTTGTATTGTGCAAAAATGTTTAAATAAGATAAATATGTGCGCAAGGCCACACGAAGGATAAGTTCGTTTATATCTCTTTTACGGGGTCGTATTATAATTAATAAACTTCAAAATACATGACGGGTCATAACATAATATTATAATAATAATAATAAATATCAGGGGACAATGTCACACCAATTGCCCTAGTCCCAAACTAAGCTCAAGGCTTGTACTATGGGTATTAGACAACGATATAAATACTTATATAGAGAAATATATACTTAAATACATAGAAAACATCCATGACTCAGGAACAAATATTCGCGCTCATCACACAAATATTTGTCCTTACCGGGATTTGAACCCAGGACCGCAAGCTTTGTAGGCAGCGTCACTACCAACTAGGCCAGCGCGTCATCAATATATAATGGTTTTATTTCTGAAACTGTAAACTTTTCTTATGTCATAGCTCGGCTTAAGGAAAATTAGTTAGGCCTTTATATCGGGGCGCTTATCTATTCAATATCTACAATATCACAATGTTATAGGTAATGTAAGTATGGCAACTTTTCAGGACATAAAAAATTACTCTATTTTTCAATATCAGACTGGTTAGTTGAGGGTTTTTAACAATGTCTATGGCATTGGAACAATGTCTATGACTATTGTAACCTCAGACTTAGTCAATGTTACTTGTTTATATAAAGGCCGACCTTTTTCTATATATGAGAGTTTGCGTTTGTTACCACTGTGTGGAATATGGAAGTTTTTCTCATGATGGAAGGTCTTCATCAATTTCAATTTCACGGTAAGTTACAAAGATCTGCGTAAATTGGATTAGGAGACTTTTTACGAAGGAATGTTATGTTTTTAAAGTGTATGTATGTATACCGTGGTCATTTTTACATAACTAATAATAGTAACAATTTCCTAACCTCAATTTGAACCTTTTTTGGCTAAAGCAGTTCTTTTATCGTAAATAAAGTTAACTGAGTAAACACTTTGGACATAATTTGGCCAATGTACCGTCTGTGATTGCTTTATTTAATTTAAAATGGCAATTTTAGCCAAAAAAGTTTCATTTTGAGGTTAAAAAGCACGTCTATTAAAAAAAATGATTTTTACATATTAGTTGTTGGAGTGACATAGGCATTAATATTTTAATTAAAAGGGAGGAGGAGAGGAAGAGAGGGGTTTAGTTTTTTAACATATATAAAATGGGAATTTTAAAGCTTGTTTTTTTTATTAGTCATATAATGAGCAGTACTAATTAATTAAGGAATTCAATTTTTTTTAAATTAAAATTGACTGTGATGTTGCCTACGAAGGTAGCGATTCCGGGTATTATTTACAGTAAGATACATTATTAGTTTCTGAGTTTTTAATGTGTTTATATTATGTTCAGCTTATAAGTATTTCTCTAGACAATTCGATTGTTCTCTTAAATCTTAGTTTAATTCAGAAATAACTTAATTTGAGTGAGATTATCCATGAATACTAGTAGTATTCAATTATTTATTCGTAGGTTTACTATAAATTTAAAATGAAATATTATACTGAATACATTATACTGAAGTAAGGATAGAATTATAGAAAATATACCCCCTACTTTGTTAGTAATACTTAATTATCCCAAACTTTTTTGTGGCTGTTTTATTTTTTTATTCAATGGCATAATTTCCCGTTTTTACTTTTATGGTTTTGACCATTATATGTCAATATTTTACTTAAGTGTTTTAATAAATTTCAATAGCCCCTCAAACGACCTTTGGGTTAATAGTACTTCTTTCACAGACGCTCCTTAAAATATTTTTATTATTGACAAAACAAAAAATCCCCTTTACAATGAAATCAAATTCTAAATAAAATAAGGCAAAGCTAATGCGGTAGAATGCGAATATTGCAAACTCAGGTCAAATTCAGAATCAAGGATAGAAAAATAACTTCTTTGTAACGCTACGAAAGCGTAGAGCTGCTACGAGGGACTACGGTAGTTGCGATTGGACCTCTCAAATTGTTAATAAAACAATTCGTTTTTTCTCAGTCATAAGGAAACTTTAATAACCCAACTGTAGGACTTCATTGCTCTATGTATTTTAATAAAAACCCTTTTTATTCATATACTTTTAAATCCACCTTTTTGTTTTTTTTAAATTAAAGTACCTTCACTGGCGACGCTAGGACAAATCTAACGACACCTCGTTTGTTGAAATCGAGGCATCAAAGAACCATACACACAAACACATACAAAATGAAAATAAAATACGTTCCATATTTAAACTTCGCTTTTCTTTGTGGGGGTGGTATTAATTACTTAAGTTTACTAATAAAATTATTTGTGTTTTAAAAGCAATAAATAAATAGTACATACCCCCTTACCGTTAATATAACATTCCCCTCCCTTGTGTTTTCCCCTTTTCTGCTTGTCAGTGTGCCATGGGAATTTTCCAAACGGAAAGTAAAACAAACAGGCATTACCTCTATAATTGAACGTGATAAGGTTCAAATTCTAAAGTTGCCCTTGCGCACGTTTGTGGCGGTGGGTCATTGCATAGAATAGAAATCACGCGTTATTGTTACGCATTAAATGAATGTAAGTGCGTGCTTAAAAGTTACTGTATTGGGTTTTATGTTCATTAGTAATATAGATTTGCAACCGTTGCCTGATGATATTCCTACGTATTTTAGTGGTTCAGTTGCCGTTTCACCCTGATATTGTGAAATAACCTTTAAAAGAAACGAATTAAGAGTGGTTCCTTCTGTTTGGCTTAATTTCGATTTCCCAAAACGTTTTTGGCATAATATATCATACTCATACTCATTTATTTATAATATTATAAGATAAAACTTTGGATAGTAGGTACTTTAGCGTTAGCGTTTTTTGACGAATGTTGTTATAGCAGTAAAAGTTATAAACAGTTAATCGAATATTTGTTTGTTTGAATTTAGACATACTATGGACGACGTTAAATTTTATTTATTTATTAAGGATATCAAACATAATGGTCATGTTGCTAAACGATAAATCACCGGACATTCTTACACAAAATAAACAAATTGACCTGGGAAATTGGAATTATACAAATAAATAAACAAATTAACCTACTTAGTTCCAAACTAAGCTCAAGGCTCGTAGCATGGGTACAAGACAACGATAAACATAATTATACACACTTAAATACGTAAAAAACATCCAAGACTCAGGAACAAATACTTGTGCTCATCACACAAATATGCCCATACCGGGAATCGAACTCAGGACTGTTAGCTTCGTAGGCAGGGTCAGTACCAACTAGGCTAAACGCGTCGTCAAAACATACATACATACTTACATACAAGTACAGCAGTGCGACGTACGAGTACTATACATATAGATACTTATACTTGTATGATACTCTTATAATACGACAATGCTGCGTATGCATACGCAGTAACTACTGTTGTGTCGCATCGCATTCCGAATTAACTCGAATTTATTTTTATTACTAATCATAATAATACTCAACCTAATCAGGTTGTGTATTATGCACGTGCTGAAGTAATTAAAGGCATAAACAACCAATTATCGTTACCGTGGTAAAAAAATAACATTTAACTTCATAAAGTAAGAATCGACCAGAATAGGTACTCATATTATTTAAATGAATTGGCATACAATTCAATAATATATTTTTTGTCAATCTTACACAGATTGACGTAGTTCCTAATTAAGCTCTGGGCTTGTACTTTGGGTACAAAGGCCAGATACAGACAGCCAGTACTCCTCGACACGGCACGTATTGCGGGAGGTTCCTCTCTCTCTGCAGCCCTAACCACCGGTAGCTTGAGCCCTGCCCCGCTGCCGGCCCCGTATGTTAGGTTTAACATATTAGCATTGTTATTTTACTTTTATAATATTGGAATACATTTAATCACGACTGTTTCCCAGAGGGGTAGGCAGGGACCACTTTTTTCCACCTGCTAAGATCCTGACCAATCTCTTTCGCTTCTTCCACATTCATACATCGAGTTATGCATGCACGTTGGTTTCGAGTACCTACTTAAGATTCGGCCCTGGAACATTTATTGTAAAATATCGAATCTACAGAAAATAACCCTTTTTCTTTGGAAATAAAGAGTAATTATTATTTTTCTGCAGGTTTACTGTATTATGACAGAAAATGTCCCCGACAATCTTCCGCCGTTTTGGCAAAAGGAGCAGCACGCTCTTACAATGGGTATTTACGTTGCGACCGCGATACCGTGCGTGCGCCGGATCGCCTGCGCCCGCGTCGATTTTCCGTTCTGTTTTATCATACGCAGCAAAATTGAGCGCGATAAAATAGGTTGACCCCCGCTCGCGTGTTGAACGCGCGATGAAACGGCTCTTCAATGCTGGTTTTGCATTTGTTTTATGGGATGATACAAAATTACCATGTTTTTGTGGTGAAATTCGGGAATTGAATGTATGTTTCTTTAAGAATTCATTTGTTTCGTTTGTGTGTTAACTTCTTTGTGTGGTTAATAATTTCAAGTTTAGGTATAAAAGTGATGCAACAAATTTAATCATTATCAATACTAATATAAAAGTGTTACAGACGCATGTATACAACTAGTGTGATTCTTGGCCACTACTTAGGAACACTGTCAAAGGTTAAAATTGTGCCATATATGCCACATGGGAGCGCATATTTTCACATAACTTTTTTGTTTAAGTATAATCATTTGGATTTCATAAAAATGTTATTCATACTTTTTATTATCGCTGGAACCGTAAGCTTTTCAGAAGTTCTTAAATATTCAACGTGTAGATAAGGCTAGGTTAGGTTAAGTTTGATTTATAAAAATCCTGAAAAAGTAACAGTTACTGACAAAATGCGTTATGAATTCCGATGATTATGACTTAAAACACATTATGAGTAAAAAATATTATGAGACTCAATATGGACCCGTGCCGTATACAGCATGTGTCCAATTTTATCCTGAAGTAACGAAACCGAAGAGCTTCGTAAATAAATAAAATTGATAGAGCCTACGCGTATTGACGTAATAAGAATCATACAAATTTGCCCACGCGTTTGGTTTCCAGAGCGCGACAAAGGACCAAACATACTCGTACATACATACATTATAGGAAGATGAACGCAATACCTTTCTGTGCGTCGCACAGTCGGGTAATAAATACTGTATTTGTTTGTTCTTGAACGATTGTAATGTTATTTTGCGTTTAAAGATTACCTAGGAAACCTAAATCCATGCGAGCGATGTCTTAAGCAAAAGATAGTTTGTCATGCCTGCAACCACAAATCTTAATGTTTAAACGTTGTTTCAAAATCATGCTGATTATGATTTGTTGCAATATTAACGACCGCAACTGAAGAAGATTGTGGTTGCTGAAATGGTGTAATTTAATTGAGTTTTGAAATTAACTTAAAACTAAAAGAATTTAGATTTTTTCGAAGCAAGATATGCAAATGGAAGGAACGGGCCAGCAAAATCATATAAATCAATTTAGGCGCGAAACCGAAACACTCATAGCGCGAGCCCTTCAGGTGGAGTAATATTTTAACCACATTTACGTGCTAATCGTGCTATGTACTTGCTAAAACGTTGGCACATTAAAATCGTAACTATTTATGCGCACCCAGAGACGTCAATTAAATTTAATGCTTGTTTAGATACGTGTTGTCTTATTCTATTGCTATAGCACAGAAAGTGACAGCAGCTACTTTAATCGAGCATTAAATTTAATTGACGTCGACGTTAGCTCTCCCTTTAAAAGTCTAAAAAGCACTTAAATTTAGTTACGATTTTACTCGTATCGACGGTCGAAATGTTTTGTATCTTTTTTTACTAACAATAAAGAGTTCAATGCTCCATGCTTACATGAGAATTTATGCGAAATCAAACTAAATCGAAAAAAAAAAAACTCGTGCAAATCACACAAATATTTCCGCATTACGGGATTCAAACCTCGACCGCTAGCTTCGTAGGCAGGGTCACAACCAACTAAATTAAACGTGTCGTCACAAAATAACCTCTGCGGTTACTTCAGCAATCATCATAATTGGGTTTTAATAAATTTCATAGTCAATAAACGCGAGAATTCACACGATTTCCACAATGACTGTTTTTTTCACTGTCTAAATTAAGGACACGAAGCTTATTTGGTCTTTGTGAACACGGTTTGTGAGTCACATGCAATATTGGCCTCCGGTAAATCCTGCAGCACTTGACGTATATGTTGACGTTCTTGGTAGAATACATGCGATGCGTAAGACACTGGCGTTGTCGACGACACAGTGTGACTGGACCTGTAAACAGGACTTACTATTAATAATTCCTTTGTTTCGTCAAATATATATATGACTAAAAAGAGGACTCAAAAGCACGTGAAGAGAGTTATGTATAGTCTGCCAAATATGTTGTGTTTAAATTTTGGCGCAACGTTTTATTGCGAAAATTAAAATGTCGTTAAACGTAGATGCATGTATTGAAATGGATATTAATTATCTTATCGACTTTCGTATCGTATCTAATTTGAACCTTATGACCGACTGTATTTTTACCCGACTGCCGTAGGAGGAGGGTAATGTGTTTATCAGCCTATATATGTATGTTTGTTCCTTTGTGGCGCTCTAGAAACTAAACGCGTGGACCGATTTTGATGATTCTTATGGCAATCGATTTGTCTTAATCTTGTGAATGTCACTAAAGATATGACAGTAATTAAAATGCAATATGGCTGCAGATAGACGCCATATTGTAAAAAAGAAAATAAAAACTATGATAAACATTTATTTATTTATAGGTAAGGGTATTTAAAAATGATCTTAAGGTTTCTTTAATCATTTTTCATTTTGAACGATCATTTAGGATTTATAACGATTTAAAGTTGGTTAGCAACAACAGTCGTGTTCTTAAAGCTTGTTTTTTGTTGCAGTTTATTAAATATTTGAAATTTTACGGTGGTGTTTTAGTTATTTAGTAATATTGCGTGATACGTAATGTATAAAGAAGTAGTTTAAAATGTTTATTATTATTGCAATGCTCTATCAGGGTTAGTGTTGATTAGTTGAGTTAACTACTGATCTAACAACGGGCCCTAAGCAGCAACATTCAAATTACTGTGTTCTATGGAACCGGTAAAATGATACTAGAGGCTTTCCATCTTACTCCTCTGCGTTGGAAACTCATTTAAAGTCTTAAGATAGCAGTCTTGAGATTAAGTCTTTGGGTTTCCGAGGCTATTTACCTTTTGCGCGGCGTGTGTGCTTGATTGTCTATTCGATACCATAAAAAAACTATTTACAAAGTTTCGTAGTTTTACAAAGCCAAATTCAACGTCCAGATACGAATTAAATTTACCTCTGGCCATACACTTGTATGTAAAGTTAAAAGCGGCTCCCTCGATCCAAGGCAAATGCTTCAGTCATTTGTTTTTAAGGGGAAATAATAAAGTAATATTTTATTTTATTTTATTTTATTTATATTCGAAAAACTAACAGCCTTCTTGTCACTAAATAATTTTTACAATTATTTATAACCTAGGGTAATAAATATATGGGTACTAGACAACGCTAAACTTATTTATATAGAGATATACCTACTATAGGTACATACTTAAATACAGAGAACATCCAAGACTCAGGAACAAATACTCGCGCTAATCACACAAATATCAGCCCTTACCGGGATTTGAACCTGAGACCGCTAGCTTTATACGAACGATTCCATACCACAAAGGGTTCCATACCATTATCCATACAACATTAGCCAAAAATGGCAAAAAAAGCTTTTGTTGTTTGGGAGCCCTTAAATATTTATTTTATTCCGTTTTTAGTACTTTTTAATAAAGCGGCAACAGAAATACATCTGTGAAAATTTCAACTGTCTTGCTATCACGGTTCATGAGATAGAGCCTGGTGACCGACAGACGGACAGTGGAGTCTTAGTAATAGGGTCCCGTTTTTACTCTTTGGGTACGGAACCCTAAAAATCACCAGTATTGTATAATTTCCCTGTATCTGTGGTTGCACTGTATCGTAATGTACTTGTATCTTAATGTTTACAATAAGATGCAACTACATCGATAACGGATATTTTAATGAATGTTTGTGAATATAATTATACGGAAAGTTATGATGTGGATGTAAATAAATAATTAGGCATTATGCAACAGTCACATAAACTAATTAACTACAGGTAAGCAAAGTGTTATTTTAAACAATACAACCTTGCAGTGGCGGCAGCGGCATGACGTTTTCTACACATTCCCCTTGCTCTAAAGAGCCTAGTGACGTTGCGTGTCTTACACGACGAGTCGTCATGCATAGAATCATTTAGACGTACGTCATTAGAAATCCACTTGCTTTGGCCTTTTGTTTGTTGTCGTGAGTGTTAGCATACACAAAATGGATTAAGTAGATTTTTTATTCAGGCGAACCAGTTTGAAACTCGAAATACAAAATAGTGCAAGAGCAGTAGGCTCCTGGTAGCGCTGTTCGTATAGATATTTAAAAAAATTACGGTTTGGGATACCAAATTTCAATAACTACGCCATTCTTGATTATTGAACTTAACTGTAACAGTCCCCATAAATGACAGAAATAAATTAAAAAAGAAAAGAAAAGCATAGCATACTATCAACTTGTTCGCTTGTGTGATTTATAATTTCATAGTTTAATGATTATCATGAGAGTAAAACTCAGATCTGACAGTACATGAAGGCCGAATTGACTAAAACATCGACATTTCCTTATCACTGTTTAAATTTAATAATCTAGCAATACCTACTTTTATAATAATAATTTATGTTAATATAGTTTTAACTTGTTTTGGCAACCATATTGATTTTTATGATAGATACGGGCGCTTTTACTGTCAAAAATCATAAGAACTTTCATAATGTCAACAATATGATAACAATATGGTTTAAGAGGATTGTAAAGCAATAAATTCCATACAAAATGCGATAGCGTTTCTCTCCCCTTTAACCTTCTAGTCCGATTTATTTAATATGTTGTAGATATCATGACAAACTATGTCTGTACGTTTTCCTTTCCAAGAATATATTTCTTAAAATGAAACAAATTAAAAAAATCAAAAAAACAGAAACGTTCCTAGTTCTTTATAATAACTACAACATATTAAAAAATCGTGGAAATCGGACTTGATTCAGGGGGTGAGGGATTTTTTTTGACAGCTACGCGATCTTAGCGGCGCTTCACAATCCTCTTGAGATGACGTGGAATAGTGGCCCTAGACATGTGTGTCAATTCTGAGGGCTTATTGTCTAACGCACTCGCAATCACGATCGTTTTCATTTTGAAAATCGAAGGCTTGTCTGCACACAAAATGAAAACAATTGCTCCGCTTTGAAGCCGGTTGCGATTGCGAGTGCGTTAGACAATAAGCCTTCTGTTCTGAATCACTGTTACGCTGACTTGACATAACCTTTCGATCATCCCTGAACTGATTTTCCTATGGTTTAACCAACTGTACGTAATAGGGTAGACCGATGATGTACATGTTCAGGGTTCAATTATAGTTGATGACTTGGATGACATCTTAAAAAAGGAAATAGTATAATAATAATAATGCAATAAAATTTATCCATGAATGAATGACGCTAAAGGAAGTTGTAGCTTAAATGCCTAACCCCTTATTCATACATGCACTGTAAACCTATTTTAGTTAAAGTTTTATCACTTTCTGTCATATGCATATACTATGAGTACGAGACAACGTTAAACGTACTTACATAAATAATTATTTATATTTACATAGAAAATATCCATGACTTAGGAACAATATACTCTAGTACGGGATCCGAATAGGAGACGACCTTCACCCAGCTGTTTATTCGATAAAAAGTATTTTATATCAAATTTAATATGGTAAGTAATATTATGGCGAATAGTGACTGAAAAATGGCAGTCCAGTACAGACCATAATTTAAAAAAAACTAAAAAATTACGTTACGTTTGCTTATTCTATAGGCTTCATACTTCCGATTAGTATGTAATTGGTATATTAAACAAGCAATAGCCATTTAAATAAAATATTCTTATTTGTTTTTTTTTTAAATTATGGACTGTCCTGGACTGATTTTTTTCAGTCAACCTATTCGCCATAATAGGTAATTACTCATCATATTAAATTTGATATAAAATATTTTTTATCGAATAAACAGCTGGATGAAGGTCGTCTCTTATTCGGATCTTAGACCACTCATAGTTGTATTCATCACACAAATATACTATTATGCCCTTACCGGGAGTAGAAGCCGGTACCGCTGCGTGCTTTGTAAGCAAGGTCTCTACCAAGTTTTTGAGGAAAACACGATAAACATAATTTACGGGGCTTGTACTTTCTATAACACCTAATTATTGTCATCCATAATACGTTCGTTCCTAGATGATGTATTTTTAGGAAAGTTTTCTAAAAATTAAACCTAGCTAGATCGATTTATCGCCCCCGAAACCCCTGCATACTAAATTTCATGAAAATCGTTGAAGCCGTTTCCGAGATTCGGATTATATATATATATATATATATATATATATATATATATATACAATAATTGCTCGTTTAAAGGTATTAAAGGTATTAGATTTGTACATAGTGATTTACTTGTCTAGGACTTTTTTGAAAAGGTATTTATTGATAAAAATCGTGCTTATAGAGGTTTGTCTCAAAAGCATACAATTTGTTTTTTTTTTCATTTGAATATTGTTTAGTTTTTTTTTATTGAATATCGTCCCTTTACGTTCTCAACCTCGAATCTGAAAAAATAGTTACATAGAAAAAACACTCATGTTCCAAGGTTTATAGAGACTAACTTTCCTATCAAAATATTCGATCTGATACGAGGTTGAGAAAGTTAAGGGGCGATATTATCAGTGTTTGTTACGCCCGCTTTGGACTCGTGGTCGGAATGACGTCATTTTGTTGGTAACCGCATTACGTAGCACTAGCTGTGACGTACAAAAATACCATGTGGCGTTTAAGCTCTTTTTATCCAAAAGCAGAAATTTGTTTTCATTTCATTTTCATTTTTTTTATAATTTTCTGTGACATGCTTTTTGATTTACTTATAGTCAAAAATGTACAAAAAAAATTACCGTTCTAAACCGTTCCCCTCCTTATCTCCGAAGTTAATGGGTTAGAAAAATCGAAAAAATCTTGATTTAAAGATAAATAAAATGAAGTTGTCAAATTGTACCGTTTTGGTAAAAATATATCAAAGAAAATTTGAAATCTATATTAAAATTTATGATATTTTTTTTCAGTAAACTTTATAATAAAGTTCCTGTTGGCAATTATAAATGCGAAAGTTTTAATGGATGCATTTTTGTTACTCAATTACGCCGGAACGGCTGAAAAGATATGGATGAAATTTAGCACAGAGATCTATTAATTAAGATTATAGTCTGGAATAGCACATAGACTGCTTTTTATGATAATTGCACAGTTTCCGAACAGCGATAAACGATTTCTTCGTGGGCGGAGACGCAGGCAACATTAACTTTGTAATGAGGTTCATAGCGCCAATAGTCGGTAAAGTGTCAACCACGGAATAGAAAGACAGTGGAAGTGGCATGAGCTTCGCTTAGTATCAGACCTGTTGTCGCCAATACTCAAACTATCATGAAAACAACACGCCACCATGGAAAATGTTTTTGGTGCGGCTATCGTTTTTACACTCCAAAATAGCACAATAAGGCATGCTTCTGGATTTATTTCCTATTTTAGAAATACCGAAATATCGAAATAAGCGATCGCGGCAAAAGTATGGTAGGTAGGTTGTGAGGAACTCCGCATAACTATGCCACAACGTTAGACGCCCACTTGACACTTCTACTGTTTTTTCTGTTCTGTGGTGCCAATAATAGGTAAATTTTCCCTAGTGACGTTTTTTTATAATTCCCCAATAAGTATGAATGGTAATAGTACGAGTGAGTTAATAAATGAGGTAAAATTGTGAGGTTTAATTAATTATAAAATTGGTTTGCGGTGGACTGAATCACTTTGGTCTGGTGATTCATACGCAGCGCAGGGAACATGCGCCGGAGTTCAATAAATGTATATTTTAATTTAAAAATAAGATTTATTATTTAATGATTCAGGTAGATTTTTTATTTTGTTTAGGAATTAAATAAATCATGATAATAAAAGGGCTGTCATGTACCTACTTACGAGTTTTATCGTGTTAATAATTCTATTATGTTTTTATATAAAACAAAATTGAAAAGACCTAAATAAGTGGCAAGAATTTGTTTTATTAAAATCTATAATGATCGAGTAAACTTACAAACGTATTAAATTGTTCTTTTTTTAAATTACCGTTTAAATAAAAACCTATATGAATAACTTTATTAATTTAATATAACTAAAGTCAAGTAAAATTATACTAGTAAATACCTATAATGAATGAATGAATTAATTAACGAATGATATTTATTTTCCAAAGTAAGTCACAGTATACATTGCATGTTATGTCAAAGTACAAGAAATTACAATTGGAATCGTCAAAAATATACCTACACAAA
Source organism: Acleris cristana (assembly GCA_948252455.1). Taxonomy (NCBI): domain Eukaryota; kingdom Metazoa; phylum Arthropoda; class Insecta; order Lepidoptera; family Tortricidae; genus Acleris; species Acleris cristana. Next base: position 1,207,824 of record OX411783.1, on the reverse strand, counting down.
TTTTAATATGATCAAAAATAAAAATAAGAAGGCAGGATAACAATAATTAAAATAACAATACAGAACGCAGGAGTCTGTAAAATAGCGTGCAAAAAAATTAGCAAACAACTACCTATATAAATCATAATCAGAAATAATAAAAACTGCAATACATATTAAATATCTAATTTTAAATTAAGGTCCATAAACTCTTTTACTAAGTATAATGGATTTTGTGATTAAAGGTTTTTCATAATAATTATTAATAATTATTATAAAATTTAAAATTAATATTATAATTATAATTATAATTAATTATAATAATTTAACTGTAATTAAATACATAAATAAATATAATGTAAGTATGAGTTGTTAGTTAATTACTAGTGAAGCTAATTAAGTGCGTTACAGTTATAAATGCAATCGTTGGTTCTTATGCTACGTTGGAATTTACTTTACCTACTCCATTATCTCCCAAACATGCAATAGAAAAAAAACAAGTGTAACAGTCATTCAACCTTATTGATAAGTACGTGATCTCAACTCCGCATTTAGGTACTTGAGCTGCCGATCGATCCCAAGGCACGTATTGAAATCATCGAAGAGCTAATAGTTGGGCTAAGACCATGGCACGATTAGGGCTAAATTTTAAAATTAAAAAAAAAACCATTAGGTAACTGACTCCAAATACCCAAATCGCTATATGTGTGCCTGTGATAAAAGTTCTAGTTGTGTAAGGAGAGACAACTATAAAATTAAATGTTGAAGCTACAAATGCACCTCAAGGTACGTGTTTTGGCCTACCTGGATGCCGATTGTCTCTTACCAAAGATTTGTTATAAAAGCACATTTCATTCTGTTAATTAAGGACGATCCCTGTGACGGCGGTGTTTCATGATTGCAAACACGTATACTAAATATACTTGCAGGCAAGGCATATAAAAATTACTGTGCGTTGTCAAAGAATTTAATTCTGCTGCCCTCGTCATTATGGAATATCCTGACAAGATACCAGGTGCGACACCTCGGACTAGAGCCGTTGTCGCTACCCGCTACGATTTCTGAGGCCCGTTTCACGAAGCTACAAGTTACAAATTACAAGTGGAACTCAGCTCTTTCTAGCAAAATGAGTTAGAAAGAGACTCTGCTTGTAACTTGTAACTTGTAGCTTCTCGAAACGGGCCTCAGAAGTCGTCGGCAACTTCAAGGGTCTACTAGGCTTCCTGGTGGAACTGGGTTGGCAACGGTCGTGACGCACATCTTTCAAGTCATCAAGTTGCGGAAAACAGCCCACCACAACCTATAACGTCTTTATTTTAAATGGGTTATTTATTTTTAGTCCAAATTTTCGTTCAAAATAGTTATATTTTTCCGAATTTTCATAAAATAAATTGAAAAAAACTTGGTTGATTCTAACAATAGTGATTTTTGTGAATACGCGTCATAAATAAGATGTTAGTTGAATTAGTAAAAAAACTTGGTGTTGTTACTCACTAGCTAATATCATAATAAGATTTTGATCTTCTAAAAAAACTTGGTTGCCTTTTTTTTGATAAAGATTTTTGAACCCGTTTAAGTTTTTGGATTATTCAAAAACCTACCTTAGTTAATTTGTTTAAAAATTTAAATGAAATAGTTGGGAAACAAAACTTTGGAATCGCGATAGCGTAACATTTACATGGGCTGTCACAGTCATCTCTATTCTAAAGGTGGTAAAACAATATTGCCTTCGACATGTTATAATATTATTTTTAACTCGGCCGCTCGATGATAAAAATAAATAAAGGCAATATGGTTTTAAATAGAAATAGAAAATATTTATTCAACTCTCACAGAATAACAATAGAAAAAATAATAAAGTGAAGAAAAAACATTACGTCGAACAGGATCCCTCTTAGCAATGTGCCACATTTTTTTACCCTGACTTAAAAAAAACCTTTACCCAGTTACACCCCGTAGAAGACCATGGTTGCTGTCGTTGTCCTACAATAACCAAACTATACCTAGTAAAGTGTAGACTTTAAGCATTCCTCGAATCCAGTGTGGCTTTAGCCTATTTGATGGCTTTTGTTCTTGAGGCATCCTAATCTACCGCTGCGCTGTTAGTGATTTGTGCCTTAGTGCTTGTGTCGGTCAGTTTACCTTCTTTTACCTTCATTGTATAAAGATAACTCGGATAGTTTCGTTAAGGTGGCTTAATATGCCAGCAGCCTGCCCGGGTTCAATCCTCGGACCAAAAAAATAGAACCAAATAATAGTGGAAAAATAGTGTGAGCGTAGGAATATCCTTACACTTCTACCGTACATAAACTGCTGACTCGCAATGAGTACCTATACGTGTTTATAAAAACCAAAAAAACGCAGAAACTTGTTACGATATCTGCGTTATTGATTTATTTTGTATTTGATCCAGTAATTTTGTTGTAGCATCTGTATCTGTATATTATTAAATTTATATTTTAGGTTTAAAAATGAATACTTAAACTTTACTTTGCTCAACTTTTAAAGCGTAATTAGGCGGATGAAACGATTATTTGTGAAAATCGTCCGTTCGGAGCTCATATCTAGACAACGATTGAAAATAGGTAAAAAATGTATAGAATCAAAGTTGTAGAAAATTTTATCAGCTTTAATAATGCCATGCAACAACATTTCCTATGACGCATTGTTTTCAAGATGTAAACAAAAAACAAAAAAACGGGACCTTCTTTGTGCCCCCCCTGCCCGAGGGCTCACCTCCGAGGGGTGAGGACTTTTAGTATGTTTATTTCCTAACTAGTTCAAACAAAGTTCTGAAGTCAAACTTTCAGCTTTCAACTTTTCCATCCGCAATCTTTCATTGCCAGGACTAAAAATGTTGTTTAGCAAGTGATTGGATACCTTAGTAAGCAGGGTCACAGGGCTTATTGCGTCGTCAAATACGGTCTAGACAATTTTCGTATACGACAAAGTCTCAGGGACTATGTCTTATAATAGGGACGGCCTGTGACGTCTCGGCATGATGCATGCTCAGCTTATGTAAAGCGGTTACGTGTAGGTATTAATAACAGTGGTCGCTAACTTGTATTTAAACCAATACATATTGTTGCTGGCTTCAGTACACTTTCCTCACCGAGACTATAATGTACGTACAAAATAATTAGCATTTTAAATATTCACTTGTAGAACAACATATTTTGTTACTGCTGCTGGTCGTTTTAACATTAGTCTTATAAACAAAATTAACTTAGGAAGGATCAAACAGGACATTCCATGTGATTATATTCTGCAAATTAGATTAGCTAATCTGCTTACAAATTTTATTGGTTCGCTTCCTAGTAAGGCCAAATAACTTTTTTCTGAGGCTTAGATGATTTTTATGAGTTTTTTTAAATTTATTATGTATTTATTTATATCACCGAAAACCTAAAGCACCAAATAATAGTTTGGGACGAGATTAATGTATGTAAAATTAATTATTTTAAATGTATAATCGATATTACTAGTAATTAATAATTCATTTATTCATTCCAGTTACGGGTTTTACAAGATATTTTTAATATTACTATACGTTCCAGCATATTTTGTTAGGGCACAGCAACACAAAAAGTATTCTACTTACCCTATTCTAAATCTAACCATGTTCTTATTCATAATTTTCTTAAAAATTAAAAAAAAACTTACGACTTTCAATTCATTACAATTTAAAAAAAAAAACTTATGATAAATTGTTATATATTTTATTGCCATTATAGTATTGGGCAAAGTTTCGTATATTTTTATGTAAGTTAGTGAAAATCTCATTAAGTTGTTTGTTAATTTTTTGAACAGGTTAAAATTGAAAACTGAAAGGGTTAAAATTTTAAAACCGATTTAAAAATGTGACACATTTGGTTCATATTAAACAAATCATTGCAAATTTTAATTCTTAGTTCAGGTAACTTTGGAGCAAACAACTCGCCCTAGAGTGCAATACTAAACGATATTACTCTATTTAACTAAACAAACGATATGTAGTTTGATTCCTTATTGTATATTTAGGACTTTTCACGGACCTAGTAGATCACCTAAAGTTCAGTGGCTCTATCTTTCTCAAACTAGTTCACAGCGATAGAGACGCGCTGAGGTTTCTTACTAAATACGGCCGTTTGTTTCAGAGATGCAGAAGTCTAAAGATATAAAGAACCCATGTCGCACAGAACAGTAGACAGCATGACTGCCACGGAAAATAAGGAAAAGGTCAGTAAAAAGCGTGTATTCGCACTGCTAGATCAAAACAGTACCGTAAAATGTGTCTACTTTGCTCTCCCATGGGTAACTATGCTCCATAGTAACTATTTCGTTTGTTACTTATAAGTTAAGGTTGATGACAAAATTTCTAAAAAGAATCGATGTACACATCCAGCCACGCAGTAAATGAAAGCAATAGAATGATTTACAATACAGATTACCTCAATATAACCATGGAGCATAATTACCCGTGGGGGAGCAAAGTAGGCACATTTTAAGGTAACATCTCAAAATATTACTTTGTTTTAAAATCAACATTAATACCACTTTTATAAACTTAGACAAAAATAGCAATAGTTTTTGAGTTGATACTATTTTGAGCAGCGCGAATATCTAAAGAACTCTGTCGCGGAAAGGCAATGATTTGTTTTCACTTAATGTCTTTCTCGTGCCTTGATGCGTTATGATAGTTCTTATTTATTTGACAGTAATCGCGGCCGAGTTAAAAACAATACGATAACATGTCAAATGCCATATGGTTTTACCAAATAAAATAGAGCCCGAGGGTTGTACTTATAGTGGTTTAAAAGAAAAGTTGTTGAACGTGCACTAATCTATTTTGTCGACTGTAACACCGTAGGACCCTGACGTAATGAGACACGTTGTTCTTAAGTGTTGTGGCGTTTAAGACGTCAACTCATTGAGAAAGGGTTCTAGATACATGAATACATTTTGCCGACTGTGTAGTCGAGGAATTCGATTGTTTAGCAGTTAGACATAATACGTCAATTTGCCGGGTTATACATCGTCATTCCACGTGTCATTAGTCGTGTCACGCCGGGAAATGTATATCATGGCTAATTTAAGTATATGTCAAACTGCTAAACAATCAATTTCCTTGACTATACATCAAACTTTATAATAGTCATCGGGTATTTTTGCCGCGGTGGCTCGTGGCCTACGTCATGCTTACAGTCAAGAACTTAAATTTGGGACCCTTACCTTAGGTTCGAAGTCAATCTGACATTCTATACCAATAAGGTTGAGTTTCCTATAAGTTACAAATGATTTGGCATCTCTAATGACATTGACGACTTCAAGCCTATTTTTTTATATGGGTCACAATTTAACGTTCGTAACCGTACATCCGTATGCATTTGTTTATTACCGCTCAACGCTTGTCGCTCACGCGCAGTCGTGGCCCGGTGGTGGGCCTATTCTTTTTTAACCCCCATCGCAAAAAAGGGGTGTCATGAATTTAAAGTATGTATCTGTATGTGGCATAATAGATGGGCACATTTGACTGCGGTTTTTTTTAAAGCTTGTTTAATCGAGATGGTAAAATAGTGGACTAAATAGTCGAGCTAAATGTAAAATGTTGCCAGGTACAATTATGATTTGACTTTTGAAAAAGCCCTTGGTAAGTAAGAAGAATGAGATTTCTCAAATTGCATCTATCTAGTGTCATTGGTTTAGGCAGTGCGCCAATAATATCAGTCAGTTTCGTCCTTTACTTCGAAAGCCCTTCTGTTAGGTAAAATTTATCAGGTCAGTTGTCATTGTATCTACGCCCTGCAACTGTACCTTTAAGACCAAATTTGATTTTGCCATACACCTTCGCTCGCACCTCCGTAATTAGCTGGGTTCGCCCGGTCCGGTTAGCAGCATGACTTTAAGAACAGAACAAAGATAAATAAAGAAATACAAACACATTTTACAGTCAAAATTACATTATAAGTAAACAATAATTTATTTCTCTGCCGTGAAATATTTTTGTTAAATTAAGTAATTATTTAATTTATTAAATTAATACAATTAAAAATTATTTAAATTAAAATAAAACTAAGCTACTCAAATATTAAAGATGTAAATAATAATCACCACTATAATAAAAAAAACAAAAAACCCGCCTGCAATTAAAAAAATCAACTGAAAAGCGAAAAACAAGCTCTATAATCTATAGAACATTGTAAGAGTAATGAAATGTAATCTATTTTTATTTAAAGAACCATTTTAAAATATTTTACAAGACACCTAAATAGAGTAATGTACTTATTGATATTTATAACAATTTAAATTTAACTTGAATATTGGAAAAGGTGTTCAGTTCCAGGCGGGGACAAGCTAGTCCAAATGTATTTTTTTTAAGAAATAGGTTTTGTTATTCATTGTTTGTCCCCGCCTGCAATATCCTTTTCCAATATTCAAGTTCAATTTAAAATGTTTCTCCATTATCGTTTCATTAAGATCTGTTCAGCCGTTTTGTCAAAAAAAGGTAACAAACAAACAAAGATACTTTCGAATTTATAATATCAGTATGAACAGCATGTATAATAGTAATAAAAATAATAAAAATATTTCGTTATACATATATATGACAGGCTCTCATTTGACAATGTCTGCCATAAAATGAAAGATATAAATACCATTTATAAACAATGTATCCAAAAGATTACGTAACTCGGTAACTGTTTTTGTTGATTATCTATTGTTAAACTCCACATCATAACAATCAATAACTTTTTATTTATTTGTAAACGAAAGATCATTGTACCTTCCTCGAGCAGTTTAACAATATAATGTATAGTTTATTATTATTTTTCTAGCTAAGAACCAATCCGGTTAGTTATCTTCCATCTAACAAATTACATTGTCATGTGCATGCTGAGAGCTAACTTAAAATCTTCTTGGATTTGGACTAGCAATTAATTAATTTTTTTTTTTTATAAAATATACGATGTCATGTCAAATGCAAAATGGTTTGACCGAGTAGAAAAAAGCCCATGGAGTCATAATTATAAATGTTTTGAAATAATAAATAAATATTTATTATCTCTAACGTCATTGAACTGATAACAGCCGCACTCAGAGACGTCAATTAAATTTAATGCTTGTTTAGTGACGTGTTGTCTTATTCTGTTGCTATAGCAAAGAAAGTGACAGCATCAACTTTAATCAAGCATTAAATTAAATTGACGTCTCTGAGTGCGGCAGTGAGACTGTCACTCCATATTACTAACGAACGTTTAAAAAAGCCCTCATGAGGTTAATTCTGTTTTTATTTTCATTTAAACTCGAACTTGACATATGATTTTGTGTTGCAGGCTGAAGACAGTCCGGCAGGTGAGGGGTTCAACCTGGACGGCATCCTGTGCGAGCTGGGCAGCTTCGGCAAGTACCAGCTGCTGCTACTTTTCCTCCTCGCCTTCCGGGACTCCTTCCTGGCCATGTGCAACTTCAACTACGTCTTCACCGCCGCGGAGGTGCCTTTCAGGTAAATCCAAAGAACTGTGGCGACATGGCGACATCTAGCCGCAACTTGTAATTCCAACTTGACAGCGCGACTAGCGTCAGATAGCGCAACTTAATCTGACAGTGCGCTATATGGCGCTAACAATCGAAGACTCAGGCAGGAATAAATACTCACGCTCATCACACAAATATCTGCCCTTATCGGAATTTGAGCCCGGTACCGCTAGCTCTATGGATATTTTCCAATCATAAGTTCTAAGATATAATGCACTAGAACACAATAATGCGAATGCTGCTTGGTGTCAGGAGAAAGGTCCAACCACTTAATCCATCTCGAAGATGGCATCATCATCTCTATAAACTTGCTGTTGACTTTGAACGTTTTTATTCAGTACCTTCTCATCTCTTCATCCACTGTAACCCCCTTACTAATAAACGTTGAGTAACGGTGCTGTAGCTAAACCATGCTTTTTCTTATATGTCAAAATGAAACTTAGTCACGCGCCTCAATGTATTCAGTTTTGACATGAGTTGTCTAAAAATAACGATTTTATGAGAACCGAGATGATGATGTTGAGTATAATAAAAGAACACATGATTACTAAGGTTTGGCAGCACACGTGACTAAATATCAAGCTGAGACAGGTATGACGTTTTTGCCAAGCCTCATTTATGTCGTTTCGTTTCGTCTATTTTACGCTTGAACAGTGAGAAAAGAACGCATTAGAAATGGTCATTCTAAATACAAGAGGCAAGTGACGCCATAACGGGCATTAATTGGTGACTGATGATGGTTTCAAGTCATTGAACCTTATAGTTAGGGAGCCCACGACACTAAACCTAGTTCGATAAGAATACCGGATGATATATATATATATATATTTAGTCTCGTCATTAATGGGGGAACACGAAAATAATAATGATGCTGCAATTCAAAAAATCTGGCATAATATTTTTTTTATATTTTTTTTTAGGTTTGATGTCTAAATGCAGCAGGAGGAGATCAATCATAAAAGATACTTAAATACGAGGTGTCGCTTATCATGTTGCTGCCACTGATTAGGCCAATCAGGGGGGCTTGTAGCACTGTATTGTTGTATATTCTTACACATTCTTACACCCCTGTTCTGAAGAATAAACAAAACTTTTGAGTCTTAATACCATACAAGACATCGAAGATAAAACTAAAAAAAAAAAATGCTTCGCCATTTTTTTTGAATTGCAGCGTCACCATTTCGTTTTCCCCCGTTAATGACGAGACTAAATTTAATAATATATCATCCGCTAGTCTTATCGAACTAGGTTTAGTGTCGTGGGCTCTCTAACTATTAATGATAAGGCCAATGAAGATCAGCAGATCAGGACCTCTAATCTAGGCGGTCAAAAATAATCGTTTTTGACCTGTTATGGAATTGTTTTTAACTCGGCCGCCATTACTGTCAAGTAAATGAAATCTATCGACGTTGACAATACGATAACAGATCAAAGACGATGTGGTTTTTACCGCCTAAAATCTCGGCCCTCATCAGACATAAGAATTTATAAAGCACCTAAATTATTCAGCTCTTTAGTACAGTCTGTGAGCAGTTAGAAGATGCTTCGGGTTTGTACATCTCTCTCACTCGCTCTTAATAAGAGCGTATGAGAGCGAGCGAGAGACAAGTAGAAAACCGAAGCATCTTCCAAGTGCTATCGCACTGTATATTCTCGTAATAAGAGCGTCGGTGGCCTAGTGGCTTAGGGGGTCGACTCGTGATCGTAAGGTACCGAGTTCGAACCCCCGCGGTCACCATGTACCAGTGAGATTTTCTAACTTAAGTGCATTACCCGACGCTCTAACGGAGAAGGAAAAACATCGAGAGGAAACCTGCACATTCGAACAGCTGATTGTGTAAGAGGGTAATGGCACAAAAGATCCTAAAGGGTGTAAGGGGGATAAGATAAGAGATTGTCGTAATAATATTACACGATTATTACAATTTCTTTTTGTGCAATTAAGAGTTCACTTACAATGGACATTCACGCGGAAATAGACGTATATCAACGTCAATATTTATGATCCGTTTCCTATTCACCGGAAAACTTACAGTAAGTACCATCAACACTGCAGTTACAATTTGTAAATACTAGTCCAATGTCCCTGGTTTAGTTTCAAGTTCCAACACAAAGATCACAGCACCTTCTATGCGTTACATGTTAATCCTTCCATCCATAGATTAGAAACTTGTCATCTGTCAAACTTATCAGACGGATTTTGCTTCAAAGGTGTGTTTTTTTAATAGATCCCCAATTCCGATATACATATACTAGTATCGGAATTCCGATATTGAGACACAATACCGACTTTCAATTGAAATAGCCACAAAAGACAATGGTCGAAGCGGCACACAAGGCCCATCCCAACCCCCCCCCCCCCCCCCCCCCAAACAATAATAGGGTTGTCCATATATATGATTTATCTATGTGTCGACATTTTTGCGCCGACGTGCGTCGCTTGATACTTGATACGCACACAAACAAACGCGGCGACGACGGCGCAGCGCGGCCCCGACTGCAACCGGCTTAGTCCGTCTTATTGAGTTTTCCTTTTCTCATATAGAACATGCAATGAGCACAATTGATAGACACGTGTATCATCTATACGAGCTAAGCACACACAAACAGTACTTCGCGGTGATATAATGAACAATAATTAACTACGAGTATTAATTTAAGCCTGCGCGTGCCAGCTGTAAATTGGAAACGATTGTTTCGTATTTTTTTGTACAACTATAACGTGCTTCCTTTCGGTGATATCATGTTGAATATTAATACAACGTTAAAGAGGAATTTATTGTTAATTTCTAAGAAATTTTATATATGGATGGTTTCTTTTCTTCTATGAATCTTTTTCTACTAAGTATACAGCTCATCATACAACTGATGGACGTCTACATAGGCATATTAGGCATCCCCGTGGCTTTATTTGGGACTTGCCATTGATCGTTTATCTAGCATAACATAACGTCATATAGCTCGCACGTGTCGCTCAGTGTGACTCTTTCGTTGATGGGTAATTGAAGGAAGAAGAAATTATGCCAGCCTCCCAAGTATACTATACTCATACTAAATTCTTTTCAAAGCTTGATAAGTAATCTATATCCAAAAATTGTTCAGTTACCAGCCGCGTTTAGAAAAAGACAGTTGCAATGGATACTCAATCTGTCCAAACACTGTCCTTCCGAATCGCTACACCATGCTATTCTGTAACCTACCGCCAAGCATAAGTGCTCGCATTGTCGTGTGCCGGTGTGGGAAATTACTAGCAAAGACGCATTCTATGTTAAGTGTCCAGGGTTGGAAACACATGCGCGTCTTAGGATTGCAGTCTCAAAATTGTAGTCCAGAGAACGGCAATGTTTATGGGTCACAGATCCCAACGTCAGATGACCTGTGTGTATGTTCGCCTACACCATGCCATAAAAAAAACTGTGACGTCCATACTTTACTGCCACCGTAAAAAATGCCAACCTACATGTTCATTAATTACTGTGTTTATTCAAGTATTTTCACCGTACATTTTCAGATGCGAAGTTCCCGAATGCGACACTTTAGACACAAGTTTCAACGCATCATGGACGCAATTCGCCTTACCGAACAGTTCAAACAAATGCTATAGAATGGCGCCTTACTCGGGCCCGCATTACAACACGTCGCTGCACAGCATGCCATGGAACACGTCCAACCTTTGCAGTCCAGAGCGATTCGAGATCGACAAGGCGGTTGCTTGCGATCATGTTGTTTATGAAAATTATAATACTATTGCAGCTGAGGTAAGTAAAACATATTTTTAGGGACTCTATTCATTTTTGGCTAAAACTATTAGGTATCGACTTATTTTAGTCTTAGTTTCAACCGTACGTAATTCCGAAGTATTATAATTCCAAATTGATGAAATTTCCGAATTTTCGTAATTTCGAATGAAATGTTTTCATACTTACAAAATTTTTTAATATTATGATTTGATTTGATTTTTTGGTATTATGTTGAGCTCCTGTTATTTACAAGCAGTTACAAGCGTCTGCGCACATTTGCGTCATGATCAGGAGTAGGTAGACCAGGTTATTATTATCCGTGAATCATTTAAACTTTAGTATAAGTATTTCAATCTAATAAAATTAACCGGAAACACCCAATAGTCAGCCATAAACCAGTGGTCGACCTTAGGTGAGTGCGATACTCATACAAAGTACCTGCAGGCAGAGGCCGACTACAGGGGCTCTTTTTTTAAAGCTACAAGTTACAATTTTACAGGTCTAAACTGGCAGCACTGCTCAAATGGCTGGTCGTCATTGGTCGAGGTTGTGTCAAATGGAAACTTGTAACCTGTAAATTGTAATTTGTAGTTTTATAAAACAGGCCCCAGGTTTCTGTCTGAGTACAGCACGACCCAATTAATATGGCGCGCGTCAGTGCTTACGCTGTGGGCAGAGAGTTTATTTTTGCTTAATCCGCGCGCCATATTAATTGTGTTGTGCTGTACTGGGTGGTTTATCCTATCCTATACATTTTGCATTCAATACGCGCGCACGCGGGCTCTCTCGCACTCACCACTGCATCGTGCGCTGACTCTCCTCAACGACATTATGGACAGCGACAGCGCAGTAGACATATTTTTCAACTCTGAGTCTAGATTCCTTGCTTTAGCCAGCCGTCACCTAGAGTCTATTGTCTCATCAAGCTCAGTTTGTATGTAGTGTTTGTATTTACTTATAACTTAGTTTTTATTAAGTATTGTTTCTCCATAATTTGATTAACATGTGTGGCTTGACTGTTAGTGTTAATTATAAGATCAATAAATAAATAAATAAATAAATAAATAAATAAATAAATAAATACAATGAAATTAATAATAAAGAAAAAGTTGTACTCCTACAGGTGAAAAATAAATAAAAACGTTCAATAATAAAATTACCATACGTACCTATTTACATAACGATAATATTAGGCCAAATATACAGATTTATAAATTTGGTCTAAACTGTATCTATCTATAAGCATGTTTTTTAAAATCAAAACCAAATACTTACTGATTTAGGTTTTGGCTCTTCACTTTGATTGTTTTCCGACAAAGCATTCGAAAATTAAAATGACGTCACGTTTTAAGATGGAGTTTGGTCACAACAAACCCATTATGTGACAAATTGTCAGATTCCGCTCCGTCGCGCGCACGTGCGCCCGCGACGGGCCGTGACTTGCACGCGCATCATGACAGCACACTTACAGTAGTTAGTTAAGTGTTGCTGTGGTTTGTTTGTTGACTATGATAAGTTAGTTAGTTAGATACACAGATACACATGTCAACTTATAGCACCCCTCTTTTTGCGTCGGGGGTTAAAAACAATCAGACAATGTCTTACACTAATTATGGAGGTTCTAAACAAACAAAATGGGGTCCTAAAAGGGTACATAAATGAACGGAGTACACTAGACTTAAACCCTTTTTCACTTGATCTTCAGAAGACTTATGTACCCTTTTTCACTAGGACCCCGGCATTAATCGTATGTTAAAATGAACTTGAGTTAATTTAGAGAAGGATTGTTGACAGCGCTGCGCACGCGTCGGAACAGTCACTGTCAGGGCCGGCCAAGTTCGAGGCTCGACTTTGTTGACTAGTGTTCCCACGAGCACAATGGCTTGCGGACTAGGCCGTGATTTCAACGTTTATTGTGGAATAACGGACAGAGCGATTTAAAGGAAGCAACTTTACTAGCTCTACAATACCCTATACTACATTTGTTAAGGTGCTTAAATAAATGTAAACAAACGAAACCACGTGACTGTTAAGCAGCCAATATGCATAGATTTTTAAATCGCATTTCTCAACTAAATATGATCATACCGTAAGAGATCAACAGAAGTAAAATTAAAATTATAATCGGCGAAGGAATGCGGAAGATACTAGCATTTCAAACTGCTAATTAGACAGTGATTAAACAGAAAGATCCGATATGCACTCTGACGTCATGTAACAGGTCGGCCATATAAACTCATGTAAAATTCTGTTTTGCTAGAAAGAGACAAGTTGGAACAAATCCTTTGTAGCTTATATCTTGGATAATTTTATAGTTGTTCATCAAATCATTTTTCTCAACTGTTTGTTTAGGGAAGATGTGTGTAAAACATTGATTTTGTACTTAATACCAATTTGAAGTCACCCTGTATACACAATTTCTCTTACTATCCATCAAGTGACCGCCTGGCGAGTAGTCCTCCTCTAAAGCATAAAGAAATCTTATTATATGAGGGAGACATGGTGCTAAACTAAAATTTTTTTTTTAATTGTACTGTAAACCGCACGGAACCCAGCAACTGAGTTATAAGACCTAGCTCATGGTTTCATAGCTTCTCTTAACGTAACGGTACATTATTTATAGCGTGACGTTAGAGCAAACAACATTCATTCAGACAAATTACCAGGTGCGGTTAATGTGCGGAACATAATGCAAATTGATTATGCGGTTTAACAAAGCATACTTTCATGTTCCATTGTAAAAATAACCACAAACAGTAAAGTGTTCAAAAATGTTTTTAAAAACTACGGAACTCTAATAACGGAAGCGGTGAAAATTTTATAAAAGGTGTAAAAAGATTTGTCACTTTTGATCTCTACGTAATAGCGATGAAATAGAGTAAAAAAGGACGGTCTATTTATTCCGCAACTGTACGTTTCTTACCGTTCTTAATTTTACTTTTTTTTTAAACTAAGACCAAACGGTCTGAGGTATTATAAGAATACTCCACTGACGACCCCCTCTTACTACCATATTATAAGTGAGCTAGTATCTGAAATTCTTGTTCCAGGGATTCGATTTCTAAATCTTACTGATGATTGTGAATAATTAAGTCATGTGGTGATCTGGTAAACAAATTGGGACACTGATATTTGATATCATAGGCGTGAGAACTTTAGTCACCGGTGAGATATAAAAACATGAACCTCTAGAAATTAGTAAGAATCAGTCATTACGGTAGGCTTTTACTCAACAGAACTAATAATATTGATAAATCAACCTGCAAAACCAGGAATATAAGACATATTTTTAACGGGATATTGAATGCAAATACCTTTCGATTGGAATTATGAATTAAACCCCAAAATAATTAGTCATAAATCATTACATACTTATTCTGGGCAGACTTACATATTTCTTGTTTGTTTCAGTTCGACCTTGGCTGCGAGTCGTGGAAGCGGACGATGATCGGAACCGTCCACAACATTGGGCTCATCATCTCTTTCGTCCTCTCCGGATTCATCTCTGACAGGTAGCTAAATATCTATTTTACCAACCTGGGCCTCAATTCTACTAGGTAAAACTAAAACCACATTGACTTTAACGTGTATTGTTACGAACTCGGCCGCCATTACTGTCAAGTAAATTAGAGCTATCATAACGTTGATAATATGATAACATGTCTAAGGTAATATGCTTTTACCAAGTTGAATGGAGGCCCTGAACCTCCGTAAAATTGATTCAAAAGTTATGGAATTCTGAATCAGTTTAAGAATGGGTCTGGTGCACCACCCATCGTCTAATCCACTTTGAATCCCTCACGTTTCTCTTTTTTAAAAGATATTTCTCAAACTTTCAAAGCATAGCCTAGTGTTTAAAAAACCAGATGGTTAAAAGAAGAACAATAAGAAGGCAAAAACGATCATACCAAAATGCAAAAACTTGTTGAAAAAAAAAACTGAATTTGACAGTGTGAGGGTCTCTATTCCACTGCATTTTTACCCCTAATACAATTGTATTGTAGTGGATCCTTTACTACTAAGAGTTTTCTAGACAATACGAGCTATTATTACGTTAACAATAAAATGTAGGATATTCGTGTACCCATTCTTTGAAAGGGTTTTTTGATAGATCTTACATTTTCAAAATATTACAGTTGGTCCTTAAAAATAAAACGAATATTTACTCTTTTGTGAATCTGAACATCTTCAGTAATGTTCCGCACTTTAATTTTCAGATACGGGCGAAAAGTAATAATTGTGGCCACTCCGCTCCTGGTCAGTGTTGTGGGCATCATCAAGTCTTTCTCTGTCAACTACTGGATGCTGCTGGCTCTTGAATTTATTGAGGCTGCATTCGGCTACGGTAACGCTTCCATGGTGCTGTGTAAGTTACCGTTTGAATATTATGTCTTACTAGAGACGCTCGGTAGAAGTACAATAATTAAAAAAAAACAACCTTTAAGAATGGTTTACCCTTGAATCACCTATTCAATTCATAGAATATTTTACTTCGCCGAATTTTCATTTCATCGACAGGCATTTACACGTGCAGGAGATATAATTTTTTGGTGATCACAGGTCTAACCTAACCTAACCTACGTTACCCATGCTTAAGATAACCTAAAAACAATAAGGTTTCAGCAGAAGTTAGTTGTTAGTGAAATAAATTCGATAAAATGACACTTTCGATCAAACGAGTGTTGCTAAGACAAGGGGATTGAGGTTGAATAAATTGAAAAACCCGCATGAATCCCACACGACGTGTATTTCGATGAATACTACGGACTTATATAATATTGATCATTTTATGGATTTGCACCTACTTACGAGTATGTACTATCACGAACGTTAATTTGTGACCCATTTCAAGAAAAATATGCTTGAAGTCGTCAATGTCATTAGAGATGTCAAGTCATTTGTAACTTTTAGGAAACTCAACCTTATTGTTGTAGAATGTCTGATTAACTTTGGACCTAAGGTGGGTACCAAATTAAAGTTCGCGACTGTACAATGTAACCTCTTTTTACCCGTTGCAAAAGATTGTGTTTCGAAAACAATTTATTACCAGCATTTCTTGAATTTTACAAGTTTTAGTTGATTGATTGGATGCTTATTTTAAATCAATAAGGACATTTTAAACAGAGTAGTTCTCGTAACGTTACTTGATAGGACTGATATTTCAAATGCGGACATTTGCCGATATAAAATGTGTCTTTTAATCCGAAGTAAGCCTGTCTATCCGCGGTTTGAATATAGGGTTCGGCTATATAAGAGTTAATCGCTAATCTAAGCAGGATCGCTAATGTACAGTCAACAGCATAAATAAGTGATCATTTCTGTACCTTGTCGCGTTCAATCGTTTCACAATTTTGTATAACATTTCAAACACGACATTAAAGTGACAAGGTACATAAATGATCATTTATTTATGCTGTTGACTGCACTAGACGTAGCCCACCGTAACCCACCAAATTCTGACTAGTTAGTTTGATCTTGATAAACAGCTGATGACCGTAAGAAATAACCGACACTCTTACACAAATTCATGTGTTTTAAAACACAGTAACAAATTTTTAGGCAACAAGCAAAATCACATAGTACCTAAAATAATACTAATTTACCAAAACTACTTATTTCCAGCATTAGAAACCGTAAGTCAGAACGGGCGTGTAGTCTACTCCTGTATGTGGGATATCCTCTCCAGCCTTGGCAGCGCCTGCTTCGGCCTCATCGCCTACAAGGTGCCATACTGGCGCCACCTGCTGCGTGCCATCTACGCTCCACTCCTCGTCGTCGTCTTCTACATCTTCCTCGTGGACGAGGGCGTCCGCTGGTTGTTGGCTCACAACAAGAAAGACGAAGCCATCAGGGTTCTCAACAAAGTCGCTAAGATCAATAATGTTACATTGTCCAATGAATCTAAAGCAATGATGACGGCTATAACAGTGGAGAATAGTAAAAAAGATGAGGTGAGATTTCTTCATATTTTTATTTTAGTGACTTTTAGTAACTATTTTTATGAAAATCTTTTTTTATTTTGTGCTGTTTGCTAGCTATATCAAACTTTTTCTTAATAAATCCAAAACATACCAGTATAAGACAAAAGGTTATTATGCGTATACAAAAAAACGCATTACATAATTAATTTACCTTCTTGCATTTTACAAAATTTTCATAATGAGGCGCTTGTGCCGTTTAATACATAACTTCAGGATTTTACGATATACGCGAATACATTAATTAATGCCGTTTATACAATTGCAGGACGACGACACTCCTCGCCTGAACACGAAACACCTAATGCTAGCTTTGCGCTCGCGCACGATGCTGTTACGCGTGGCGCTAATGGCCGCCTGCTACGCCAGCGTCACCTTCGTCTACAACAGCGCCATCATCTACTCCACCGAGCTCATCGGCAACAAGTACATGAACTACGCCGCGTTGCAGCTGGTAGCCGTGCCCACGCGCATCATCACTGCGTTCACGCTTAACCGCTTCGGCCGCAAGGCGCCTATCTGTTTCGCATACGCATTGTGCGGGATCTTCTTCATCGCTTCTGCGTTCGTCCCTAAATGTAAGTTTGTTTGTAGATGCTGGTGACTTTCTTTGCGTAGAACTTGTTTATTGTTATCCCTTCATTGGGAACTGTTCTATATTTTTTTAGTCCGTCCCTGGGTTATGAACTGTCTTGGTGCTTTTGATATCAATCTGTTCAGGCGTTAAACCGATATGTTTTATAAAATCTCATTTCCATACACTATATTTCAACTCCTTGGAATTGTAAAAAATGACTTACATGAGGGCGCTGATATCAATCGTTATACATATTTTTCAATGACGATCCTACATTAATGTTACTTACTCGGGGAACGTTCTTGTAACGTACGTAAAATACGCTACAGAAGTAAAAAGAAAAGAAATCTTAACATTATGTTATAAATCTAATAATTTCTATAGAATACATTTTTTAATTTTAACAGCGAAACAGGTGGATTTCTTATTGAAAAACAAGAAGAAACGTCCCAATTATTTTTAATGTTTCCAGCACTATGGTGGGCGTCCATCGTACTGTATCTCCTGGGAAAGATGTGCAACAGTTACGGCATGTTCTCCATTCACGTGGTGGGGTTGGAGGTGTTCCCCACCACCACTCGCAACTCTCTCTCCAACGTCGCGATGACTATTGGTCGCGTCGGTACTGTACTGGCGCCTCAAGTACCCTTTTTGGTAAGTCCCAGTCTTTTCCGTATGAGACTCAGAGCAATCGGTAACCCTAACTGATTGAGTACAAAAAGCAAAGTGAAGATTTCTCCGTGTATTTAAATAAATTTATTTGGACGACATATAATACTCCTTTTCTAACTCCCAGTGTACAAAGGGCTGACTTAACAGCCTTTTTGGGGAGCCAATCCATTCATCAGCTTCGCTGGATTGAATAGTGATGATTACCGTTGTTTATTTACGACTGATAATGCGCTACACAGATACTCTAAAGCCTGGATGATTGGTCCCTACCAAAACGTCACTAAAAAACGTCCTAAAAAAAATGTAGCAAATTTCAATTCCAACTTCCTATAACTGTCAAATCCAATCCAGCATTTATTGCTATGCAACTAACTTTTAAATTATTTATTTTCAGAAAAATTACATGGCTGGTCTGCCCATGATTGTGTTTGGATTAGTGGCATTTGTACCAGCGAGTTTGGCGCTGCTGCTGCCTGATACCAGCCGCTCTGCTCTCCCGGATGACGTGAAGCAGGCGGAGAAGCTCGACCAGTCATCCGAGACTGCTAGGGTGTAAGAAGTAATTATTTGTGTCGTTAATGCTGGCACGCGGTAAAGCCAACGTTGGGGTACTATGAAGTATAAACTAATAAGTCTATCTAAAAATGAATCAGCGGCCCTAACATGATGGATAGAAGTTTTAGTTAGTTCTAATTGCATCCTCTTATTTCTTACGCCGGTTCTTCTCGGGGCAAAGGTTTTATTTTTCGAACCGGTGGTAATGCTTTTTGACATTCATAGGTGCATTATACCTCTATTATGCCTAAATTGAAGAATAAAGAACTTTGACTTTGACTTTGACTTATGACACTGGTTAGACAGAACCGCTTTTAGGATTAAGTTATCATTGTGACAGTCATGATAGGGCTGCAGTTCTTCATCTTATAACTTATAAACCCCACAGGGGATTAAGTATTTTGATGTCAGTGCCTAATTCAGGCAGTTTACTTTGCTGTCAGTTAGAAAGAACAACCTGCGGAACTAACTTAATATTATCTCTAAAAATGCATTTGGATAGAGTTTATTCGTTGTTCTGTTAGTGTCTAAATTCTAATTTTAAAACATTCATAGTCTCTGACTAAAAAGCGCTCCACCACGACCCACCACTTAAGTTCGTTACGCAAGGTTAGAAATATGTCAGTAAAATTTAACAGAAGGACGCGGCTTCATAGTTTAATAACTCTTTACTGAGACCGTAATATGAACTGCCATAATCAACAAGTTCCAAGCAATCAAAATGACACAGGTACGTCTTCTGTGACTATAGCCTTGTCACTGACTGAACTCTGGCAGGTTTTAACAGTCCCTACGGCTTCAGGTGCCCCAACTGGTTTGGTGATACTAAGCTCAATCAGGCTTATAACGACGTTGTAAAGCTGTGCTGTGAATGAATTATTCTGTGATCGTGGATTTAAATCGATAAACCTTTCTAAGTTGTCGGAAGTGACCACCTTGACGATCTGATTTCAGTACAAATTTTCATCAGTGAGTATTAGTATAAGTAAAAAAAAGTGTAGTTGTTAACTGAATAAGGTTGTCATTGTTACTATTGTTATGCCATTTATATAATAAATTTCTGTGTGTTTTAATACTATTTGAAAACTATTTACCTAACTTTTTTTTAACCATTTCGTTATCATTATTGTGAATGATAGGTAGCCATATCGTAAAAAAGGAATATGGTATTGAAATATTGTTAAAACAAAGTTGAATTAGCCCTATGTTTGCCTGTTGTGTACATTGAAGTTTGTTTGTGTCCGGAACTCCGGAACGATGGCTCTTAGAATCGTATTCCATGAAAGAGAGAGACGAAAAAGTTTATTAGCAATTAGGTGAGTGATTGAAGCATGACTACAGTCTTCTCAATCACAAAAGATGCGTTGTTTTTGTCCTGCAGCGGAAACTGCGTAATCAGATTACTTATAAATTGTTCAACAGA
The DNA here is from genome assembly GCA_948252455.1 of Acleris cristana. Lineage (NCBI taxonomy): Eukaryota > Metazoa > Arthropoda > Insecta > Lepidoptera > Tortricidae > Acleris > Acleris cristana. The sequence goes on along the minus strand of OX411783.1, from coordinate 1,187,385 downwards.
ATCAGCAAAATACGTAGTAGTTGGAGAGATGACGATATAAAATATAGTTTAAGGGCGAGATATTTCAAGCCCTTAAATGTAAAAAAATACTAGGTACTTATAAATACCGTTGGGAATGTATTGAAATCGTATCATGTTTTTTTTAAATAATTATTATAACCCCAAAACGTTAACGTGTTTTAAAAGGAAAAACTGAAATTACACGACAGCAAAAAAAAATTTCTCCTGTTGATATATTGCCAAGTAAGATTTGTTACCATTAATTTGAAGAAATTTATTTCAGTACCTAATTTTTTTAAAGGCGTATCTCGCAGTAGACCAATAACCGCAAACGATCTGTTAATATACCTCCTTCAAATTTTACTTATTACAAGTTCATGGTTCATGACTGAGTGTAAGAACGTAAATTTTTGACCAACCACAGGCTTTATTCTACATTGAATTAGCCCTTCTAGCTTCGATATCGTAATCGTATTGTTGACATACTTTATTATAACGTAATCAATGTGATTATGATATCCATGTGAGATAGGCTAATCTAAAGAGAAAATTATTAGATGCTGATTGATCTTTTAGTGCCAATTTTTCTAATTTCCACTAATTTATGAGTAAGCTACAGTCAATAACTTTTTAAACATATTTTAGGAGTTTTGCAAATAAGTATTTGTCACGTATAAGTTAATGGAATGGATGCTTGTTTGTATGAAAGTCGATTTAATTGTATGAATGCCGAGATGGCCATAAACTTATTTACCTATACCAATGTAAAATGTAAGTTTTGTATTATAATTTTGTTCATATTTGCTGCGTTATTTATATTCAAGCATTTATTTATGTTCCAATTTTATACAGTTGAATTGTATTCATCGGATTGTTTGATCAGTGAACTGTGTTTGTTTATGTTTAATTGGTTTAAAAGTTGAATCTCGTCATCATAGTTTAAGGATATCTCTTGTAATAATTTGTTTATACAGGGTGTAATCCTGACGTGTAGCCAGGCGATTATTACGTAAATATTACAGATATCAGAAAACTTTAAACTTATATCGAAAGTACGTTACCCAATGAGTAAAATTACATCAATAACTTTTTTCTTATAAAACCAAAAATATCACAAATATTAACTTCAAACCCTCCCATACGTTTAGTACGCCGTTCGTTGAGGCTTGAGAGGCTTTAGTTTAAAAGGTCTGGTCATTTCACCATTATTATAATAATATGATTCATGAATTCTTTTATTTATTATATTCATTCGTGTAATTTATGAATCTTAAACAGTTTTTTCTCTTAAGGTACGGAAATTACAGCCTCAAGGAACGTCGCACTATATGTATAGGTATAGGAGCGTTTAAACTTAATATTTTTAATATTACTTACTACGTTTATTAAAAAAAAGTTATAAGTGTGATTTTACTCATTGGGTAGGTACCGTAGTTTCGATATCAGTTTAAAGTTTTCTGATATCTGTTATATTTACGGAATAATTGCCTAGCTACACTTAACGATTACACCCTGTATAGCCGTACTAATTTTAAGCCTGAATTCCACTGCGGCGCACGCTGCGCACGCGCAATGGCCACACGTGCGCCATATGTGGATAAAATAGGTAATATGCATGGATTTTTAAATGTCTCAATAAAACATGAAAATACCGTAAAAGAGATCACCAAAAGTGAAATTAAAATTAAAATAGGCCAAGAAATACGGATGACACAAGCATTTAAAACTGCTAATCAGACAGTGATTAGACAGAGAGATCCGATATGCACTGTGACGTCTTGTAACACGTCGGCCATATAAACTCCATGTTAAATTCTGTTTTGTTAAAAGAGATAGGAACAAATTTTTGTTGGTTTAAATCTTGGTTATTTTTATTGTATTCAAAAAATGATTTTTCTCAACAGTTTGTTACATGAATCAGCTGTTATTAATCAGAAGATGTGAAAAAAGTTATGCATATTCACTATTATTCCATGCGTGTTTTGCTGACGTTCTTTTTTGGGTGTGCCGCTGTAGGGAATATTTTGACACAAAGCTATTTAATTTATATTCACGTGTGCGCACGCAGCCTGCGCAGCTGTGAAATTCCGGATTTATACTCTATTTGTAAATTGATGACACGTTTCAAATATCGAATCTGTTCGTATCTATGCATAGACGTAACTGGATTAATAACAAAACTATTTCTTAAGAGGATTGTAAAGCTGCAAGTGTTCATACAAAATGCGATAATATGCCCCATCCTCTAAATTCAGTCCGATTTTTACACAACTTCGTAAGTTTTCATTTAAATATTTTATATATATAAAAGGAAACTTATAAACCTAATATAAAACTAAACTTCTCTTATTTTATAACGGCCCGAAACAATTATTTTACATGAAATGTAGGCAACCACGCTCACGACGGGGGACTCTTTACAATCCGCTTAAGTAATAAATTAACCTTTTAAACGCCAATGACAGCTGATAAGCGGCTCGAATGTCAATTTAACTAACTGGCAATGATTTTGCACGACGGCTTCAATGGCAGCGCCGACCGAAACCAACCAAATTCAAAGAAATAATAATGCAGCATGCCACATCGAGTCGGCACAGCGGCGGTGGAACGATTTATATAAACATTTGCCCCCCACCGCATCATATCTACGCCGACGTGCAAAGTCGTGACCGGCATAAACGTGCATCCACCAAGAGTATTATGACATTTATAACAACCATCGAGTATGGTAACGAAAGCTCGTTAGTGATCCAAGCGTTTGTTTTCGAACAAATGCTTGCGATATAACGGCCATGCTGACCGAACCACGTGCTCGTGTGTTAAGCCGAAACTCGGATCAGCCTCCATGCTACTCGAAGATTGTATTACAAATGCGCTTAGTGAGGTATTCTTTTACAGAGACATAGGTAGAGTAAAGAGTATTAATAGTAATCGGCTGTTTATCGCTGTCACACTCCCTCTGGCATCCGTCAGTATATTTGTTATGCCTCTCCTCCCCTTTTACTGTACTATTCGAGGAAATGTAATGTACCCCCATACTCAAACTTCAGTCATGTGCCGTTTAATTCGTCACGTCATTGTGACAAGGTTCGTCGTGACGGCGAACGTCGGTACGGGGATACATTTCCTTGAATAAACTTAACTATATATATTGCGCTATCCTAGATGAAAATATCCATCATTGGTGTAGAAAATGATAAAAATCGTTAATAGGTATTTTAAGATCTGCCTCACAAACCAACGCCATGCCAAAAGTATTGTTAAGTGTAAATAATTTTGCCATTATACTGTTATTACTTATTAAAAATATTTAATACACCAAACTGTGAAAAATGACGTCTTTGTTTTATTGTTTTCGATGAAAAAAGTAAGCTGATGATGGAGATATGCAAAACGAATTATGATATGATGGTATTAATCGTTGATTATTATGACACTTTATTGCAACTATCTGCACATTTTTATTCGATATCGCAATTTTTTTGTAGATAATATTTAGTGGCTAGACACTAAGCTGTTTAAATGTTTCTTTCTAATCCCAACTCCAAAAAAAAGGTACAAAAGGAGGTTTCTTATTTCGGTCGCTATTAAGGCTAAACGGTTTTTTACATGAATATCCGACGAAACAGATAAAAAAAAACCTAGACGGAGGTGGTGGGTCATCTCCCTATATTACAAATCGTCGGTGATTCTGCAATATCGCGTAACTTAAAAATTTAATAATGTGCAAAATAAACCTTAGCAAGTAAGTCAGTTAAGTACATTTTGCATCTTATTGAATTTGTTAGTTACGCGGTATTGCAGGATCACCGACGAAATGTGAAAATGGGTTGGTGTTGGTATTCCGCTGTTTTGCTAAGCTTTCATGGTATAACTGCTGAATAGATTGATGGGCGTGAACATAGCTTAGATCCGAACAGGTTAACAATTGCACTAATCCTTCTAATTTTATAAATGTTAAAGTTTGTGTGTGTGTTACATAGTTTGTTACTACTTCACGTCGCAACGGCTAGACGGAATTTGGATGGAAATAGAACGTTTACCCTGAATACGTTTACATAGGCCTACTTTTCATCCCGGAAAATATAAAAGTTGCCGAAGGAAGGCAAGGAGAAAAAATATTGAACTAACTTTGTGTTATTATTTTTTGGGGTGTTTATGTAATAATATTTACCGGAAAAATCAAGAAATGTCTCGTTTTTATTTTTGCAGAAAACTTATGTCAAGTATACAGGACATTGCCAACTTTGCGGAGAATAGAAAATCGGCTTGAATGTCCAGTATAATGGATATTGCCAAAGATAAGAAAGATAATATGTTTTCTGAATTACAAACAGTTTTTGTAGAAAAATCAAACAATTATCTATTTTTAACAAGTAAAACATTAATAAAAATAAAAAAAATAAACAAGATAGAACTTTATACTAGTGTTCGCTGGTGCCTTTGTCCGCGTGGAACGTGGAACTTGTTTATCGAGTTTTCCTTAAGAAATTATTATATTTTCGGGGAAAAATATACATATCCTCCATCCTCGGGACTCAAGCTGTCTTCATTTTAAATTTAATCCATTTTGTATTGCACTACATTTGCAGTTTACAAACAATTTCTAGGTTTTCGTTCCAATTTTTCTGGGACCTTATCATTATGCATCGAATAGTTTTGTTTAAACCTTATTTTGACGGTCAAGATAGGATAAAAATAACAAAACAAAGCAATATGAAAGAGATCAGAGGCAGTGTGGTTTGGTGCAGGGTAAACTGATAAACCCCCTAATACAGTAAAAGCACAAATTTTTAGTCTAAATAAGTTACAGTTTATTATAATTAGTAAAACTCAAGCGAGTAATTCTTATTTTGTATTACTTTACTATAAGACTGAGTATGAAATATTTATGCATTTGATTTTTTTGTACGTAGTAATTGGCAATGGGAAGTATGCTGGACGTCTAACTTTGCAAGCTTTTAATACATAAACGGAACTTTTTTTATGTGACCTGTTCTGATATATATTCTTTAATTTTTAATTAATAATACTTGCAAATAAGTCATAGTGAGAAGCGTCTTTTGTCATTTACATTCTGACAATAATTTGATGAAAAAGTACCGTTTGCATCGGCTTTTATATATTTTTTTCTTGGACATAAATATTCATATGAAATTCCCCTATATTACCTAAAATTCGTCTAATTATTTTAGTTTTTCGTGGAGTTTTTTTTTTAGAACGTCCATTATACTGGACCACGTCAAATGAAGGGTAAATAAAATACTGTATCTATGACAAAATTAATTTAGTTATATACATAAAAACTATTAACAAGTATATCTAGTGAGAGCTGTAGGCTGTTAGCCAGCGGCCTTGGCCTTGGGTTTCCGGCCGATAGCTTCCGCCTCGGCCAGGGTATCGGGCATCTTCGTGCCCAGAGTCTCTGGCTGCGTGAGGACCAGGAGACCAGCCAGCACGCCCATGGCGCCGAACATGACTGAAGGGATGCCTTCCCAGATGTCCATCTGGAACAATTACCCAAAAGTTAATAAATAATGTACCGCTGTATGCTCAACAGAGAATCTTCTTCATAAAACCAACTATGACTGTTGATAACTGACAATTAATTCTGGTTTACATTAATAAGTCGACGAGTATTACCTAGATTTCATATAAACTATGCAATTTTCATAGAATTCTCGCCTCACATCTTTCAAGTTTGTAAAAGTGTAAAAACATTGATTGTGGCAGTCGGGCCTCTACCTCTTCCATGTAAAACTATATTGCCTTTGACGTGTTGTCGTACTGGGTCTCTATTCTAGGCGGTAAAAACCATATCGTCTTTGACCTGTTAAGGTATTGTTTTTAACTCGGCCGCCATTACTGTCAAGTAAAATAAGAGCTATCAAAACGATGACAATATAATAACATGTCAAAAGCAATATAGTTTTACCCTGTAGAGTGGAAGCCTAAGAATTTGATGAGGATACATCTGTGCGTGCACTTTTCACCAACAAAGGTCTAGTTCAAAATGTCTGGACAAAATGACAGTGCCAGAAAGATAACAAAGCGGCTAAGATGCACAGGCACGTAAATTATGCATACCTACTTGAAAAAAGCCTTACACACGTTTTTGTCCCTATCATAAAAAACCTTTCACTGTCACGAATCTCACCAGAGGTGGCGTGAGAGGCGCGGTGATAGACCCGATGCGTCCAATCATGGAAGAGAAAGCCAGCAGTGTGTGCCGGAACTGCGTGGGGTACAGCTCCGACGTGAACAGGTACAGTGACGTGAAAACCACCGAGATGCCGAACTTGCCCACCAGGAACAGCACGAGCCCAAAGATTTCCAATTCTGAAAAAGTAATTTATAAGCGACCTGTATTTTATTGCTTAACCCTGACAAAAGAGTCCGGACAAAGTCGACGATGAAGTGAGCTAACCTAAAAGACACGTTTTAATAGTACTTTTCATGGACACCGAGTCAAAAAAAACACCCAGGGATACCGGCACCGACAGGGTTTTCCATATCTTGGCTAATGTTTGGTACAGCAACCAGGTGTGGATTGTACCTCAGTCAACACATTGATTTTCTCTTCCACCTAGCTAGCCACTTTTTATCCAGCACGGTCTGCAACTGGAGTGAAGTGAAGCAAAAAACCCGTTGGGCTGTACATATAGTAACCAACTCGGGTGACGTGTTCTATTATCTAGAATTTAAATTAAGACCTACCTAAAGTAATTTATATTTTAGTGTAGGTCGCATTATACGTTTGTCCTTCTTGTACTATCACATTTGTCCAAATAATATTATATTAATAACTTATTGTTACCGAAAAAAATACTCTTATCTATATTGTCTACTTTCCGCCGATCCTAACTTTTTAGTTTATTTTTTGCATACAGTATTTGATCGCTGGCGTTTAAGTTAGGTAAGTGATGTTATTAATTATTTTTCTGTTGAAGATTTGGCATATTTTATATATTTTATTATAACTAGTCTATGTAGGTTATTTTTGTCAATCATCATTATAAAAAGGGATTAAGTAATAAGCAAACACAATCATATCAAGATCAACTACAATCATTTTAGATAATTAGGCATTATCTGTTAACTTCGATTAGAATGTATTTTGACATTCTTGTGCGATTATAATAGGAATATTGCCAAGGATACGATCCACAATAATATTATGTAAATATCGGACTTCTCAGACGATGCATCCTAAAATGATTTTGGTACTGCATAACTTTTTCCCTGCACAGATTTTCAACTGAAAAGACATGCAACTGGACAGATTCTCGACCTTCTCATGAAAATTTCTGCTCAGTATTAAAAACGTTTTATTTTGACCTCTTACCATTAGTGTCGATGAAAGCAAAAATGAGGTTGCAAGTAGCGCTCAGAAAGAATCCAATGGATAGAGTGGCTTTGCGACCGATGCGGTTCAACACCAGAACTGCCGTGAAGAAGCCAGGGATCTCGATAGCGCAGACTGCTATGTAGTTGAGGTACATGTTGCCGGAGAGCCCGGTGGAGTTGATGGACAGCCCGTAGTACACGAAAGTGGTGGTGATCCACCAGATGGGCGTCGTGCACACGCGGCGCAGCAGCACGGGGGACTTCCAGATTGTTCGGAGCAGACCATCTGGACTGCTGCCGGTCTGTAAATGGAAACACAGGCAATAAATCATTTGTTACAGACGTTTAAGGCAATATAATTATGTATCATACAAACTAAGTGTAGGGTCACAACGATAACAAGTGTACAGTAACATAAAAAGTACCTACTTATTTTACCACACTAAAACACTTGACAATATGTTTTGACCAAATCAAATTACTTACCTTGATTAACAACTTTAAAAAAACTGCTCCTAGATGTACTAATCCACTAATTTGTTTGTATTCACTCTCTCTACACTACTACTGTAACTTACTAAGCTTACATAAATGCGTCTCAAAAATAAAAATTCATTATTAAAATTTGAGTAAGTACCTGATTTTCCGGAGGTGGTAGAGGCGTCATCAAAGCCTGCATGGCCTTCTCGCTGATTTCCTTCTTATTGACTTTTGCCACTTTCTCCAGCACTGCTCTCGCTTCCGTAAACATCTCCTTGGACAGCAGCCAGCGCACGCTCTCAGAAAGGATCCAGTAGTAGACGACGATGATGAAGCAGGGGATGTGAAGCGCCATGATGAAGTAGCGCCAGGGTTGGATCAGCCAGGCTACACTGCCCAGTATAACTTGACCCACCGCAAACATGGACGAGCAAGTAGCGCTCGTTACCACTCTGTATTTAGGACCGACCAGCTCAGCCGCTGAAAATTTACCAATAAATTTGTAAATGTTTCAATCAGTGTTTACAGTGTTATTTAATATTCGAGTAAGTAGTAAACTGGTGATTTTTAAACTCTTGCAACCCCGGAGGTGTCATTCGTCTATTCCCAGAACCATGAACTGTTGCTTGTATGACCTTAATATCATAAATAATGGAATGCATTTTAATCAGAGTTTATTTAACTTTACTATTGTACGTTAAGTTCCTCAATGCAAATATAATATTATATTGTTTGAACCTACCTGTTGCTGACGTTGACGTTAAAGATACAAGGAACAATCATCACTTATTTCAGACATTGACTATACGTTCGTTCGTACATACTGCCTTAAGAAATTTTTGTATTAACTTACCAAAAACATACGCTGAACTAAAGGTTCCGGCCCCCAAAGTGGTCTGCAACACTTGGAATGCGAGGTACATGGGGTAGTTAACAGAAAAGGCACGGATGAGGCCGAAGAGCGCCAGGTTAAACACACTGATAATAAGTGCCACTCGTCGCCCGTACTTGTCCGAGATGTAGCCAGTGATTGGCAGGACGAGCAGGGTACCCACGCTGGACAAAGTGCCGGCCAGAGCACGGATCCATTCCTGGCATCCCAGGTCAAACTGAAAAAAATACAGGGTAAATGCAATGTGAACCACAGCAAGCAATATACTTTGAAAGTGTAAATATCAGGTCATGTTATTTATTATTTTGCATTTGCTAACTATCGATGGACAAGGCCAACGTCAGAGCTTAAGGTTATCGGATAACAGAGCTACATGAGACAAGCGCAAGATCAGGCGGCTTAGAGCGAGAGAGAGGAAACGTAAGCCTTAATGCTTTACAGCAGGCTACTTTAACTTTTTAGGGGCAGGAGCCTAATGAAACTTACATCATAGACAACTGAATTAGTCCTGTCATAGACAAATCCCTCGCACTCTTGCGTTGCACCCTGGTTGAAGATACTAGCAGGACAGGAATCTAGGGATCCAGTTCCCCCAAGAGGAGCAAAGCGCTCACAGCTGGCGGGGCCGGAACCACTAGACGCCTGAGGAACTGCGTTGAAGATCCATTCCGGCTGGTATGGGTGTCGCCCGGTTGTGGACTCACCGCACTCAGGGATCACACATCTGGAAAAGGGAGTAAGTATGAGTAAAACCACTGCGGATTTTTTTTTGAAAGTTCATCTCTAAAGTAACATAATATCGTCGATGTAAATCTTTTTATCCAATGCTACCTACGTTAATAAAAGAAGATTGACGTTTAAAGCGTGAAGTTAGGGAAATTATTTGTTTGTCAACGCTTACAACTAAATCTGTAGTTTATGTTCAATGTTGAACAGGAACCCACCGGCCAAGAGCCAGCCGGCCTACCAAGATGCATTCTGAAAATGTTAACGACCACTAAAAACAAAGAAATGAATTGACGTAGGCTGCCGGACGGACGGTTTACATTTTAATAGCTTTGAAAGTTGTCATCTATTCGCGCCACTTCTGTAGGTTCGCTTTTGTCATTACCTTCTTTTCCACCACGTATGTAATAGCGAGTCAGATGTATAATAAATAAAGGTCCTAGTATCCTAGTAAAATGTATAAAAAAGTGCATACGTCTTCTAAAGGTCAAGTGAAAAAGAGCATAAGTTTAGTATACCTTGTATATGATTTATACCGTTTTTTATTACGAGTTAAGTCGAAAAAAAATGTGTTGTTCTGCATAAAAAAAGCACCTATTCCTTTCTTTTACGGTTATAGGTCTACTTAATGATACTAGGTTTGTTTTAACCCAGGATGATGGAATTAACTAGATAACCTCTATTAAATTGCAAGCTAATTTTCATGTGTAACTTTTATTAGGTACCTACTTGATATTGCGCGTGCTATATGCGATACCAATAATCAACCTTGTCCTTAATCAATTCAAATAGATAATTCGTTTCGACTGTAGCCAGTTGAGCATCAAATTGGATATTATTGTCGTAAAATTAATATCTTAATCGGTTTTGATAGTAAAGATTATTGATAACAAATTTGAATGCGTTGTTTCGCATTTGTATGACAATAAAATGTGATAAAAGCTTCACTTGAAGGTTACCGGAAAATAATAACGATATTTTTTATGACATTTATAATACTTATCCTTTTTCCTATACTGAAGTTACTTCTTGTAACAGGGTATTAATTGAAAAACGACATAAAATGAAGTATAAAACAATAACTGCAAATTAAAACTAAAATTAAATAAGAAATTAAATCTAAGAATGGCCAGTTATAGTCAGTTTACCCAGCACCACTGCGATTTTGGTCTTTAAAGGAAAATTTTGACCAGGGCAAGCAGTTAACCAAGCTTTCTTTACGTCCTCCAGGCCCGAACTCTCATAGTTTGTGGGTAAAGCCATTGGAATTTTTCCTATGAGACTAGAAAAAGTATGAATTGACGACAGGAAAGCTAGTAATGCAATACTAGAAATTTTGCGGATCCCTAAACCACCGTACCGAATTTTGTTTCGGAATTTCAGCCACTGTCCAATAAGCCAACAAAAGTCGCGTCACAAAATATTATCTTGGCCATTTTTTTGATGGGAAGCAAAAATGTAATATATTATTACATACAAACCAATTCCGGAATTGCATGCCCTACCTAGGACCAGTCATGGTGAAGATATTTGGGAAGAGTACAAGTCCAGTGGTGTATGTGGTTCGGCTGATATGGATGATGATAATGGTGATGATGATTGATATTCAGAAAAGTTCGCGGATAGTTTGGGAAAAGTTTGCGAGTAACTATGTTAATTCAAAGATCATTTGAGGATTTTTTTATTAAAAGAAAAAATATATAATAAATAACGAATTTTTATATTATTGTCTATTTCCAGCAGTTGCTGGAAGAAATTAGAATTTTATATCAGGATGCTAACTTGAGAATGACAGTAGCTTCTGAGGCTCATAGCCATTTGAAATTCTTCAAAGAAATATTAAAGAGGAGGCATCCAGAGAAGATGATGGACGTAACTTACTGTTATTTATTTAATTCTTGCTTAGCACAGTCAAGGACATAACTTAATTGTTGATCAACTATAAAACTCTATCACAGAAAGCCAATGTTTACTTGGTAAGTAATATCTTCCTTGTGACGTGACACTGTCATTACGATATGTTTCTTTGGTTGCACAAAGTTTAAGCTCTGTAGCTCTGTGTCTGTACGAGATTTAATTTGGTACCCACCTCAGGTTCAAAGTCAATCTGACATTCTACAACAATAAGGTTGAGTTTCCCAAAAGTTACAAATGACTTGACATCTCTAATGAAATTGACGAAATCAGCATTTTTTTTAAAATGTGTCCCAAATTAACGCTCGTGACCGTACATTTCACATCAAATCTCATGTAATAAATAAATAAAACATTGAAAGGTACATACACTAACGGTACTAAGGGTACATTATATTAAAGGAATCTTACCTATGTGGTATAGCGGCAGCGGAGAAGATATACTCGCTCATGAACGCGGACATGATGATGGGAATGGAAACCAGCAGAAGATTGGTCAACTGGAAGCGGCCGAACTGCCCCAGCTCGTTGATCAGCACCCAGTCCAGGTTTATCTCGGAGCGTGGCTCCGGCCCGTCGGGGCCACTAGGCCTGGGGCCAGGTCTGCTTAGCCTGGGACCTGAGTCGAGAGGACCAGGCTTCCCCACCCTATCCTGAGGCTCGATGCCCGGCCCGTCTCCCGCTGCTCTTTCTTCATCCATGATGTGTTCTGAACAGCAGCGTCGTCGGCCACGGCCTCCGCTGGAATGGCGGTCGTGCTGGTCCCCTGATAAATTGACGTATTGTGTAATAGCCAATTGTTTATCGAATGGAATTTCGACGCGTCAAAGATTAGTATGAGGGATCACATACTAGTTATTTAGCGTTGGTGTTTTTGGTGAGGACGGCAAAAAAAAAACCATGTTGTGTCCCACTTTCTACTTAAAAAATCTATCTAGGTAAAATATGGTAGGTACACAAAAAATTTTCACATATTATATTCTATTCTAATGTGAAAGTAACTCTGTACATGTTGAACTAAAACTACTAAACCGCTCAACCGATGTTCATGAAGATTATTATGGAAATAGCTAGAAACCCAGGATAAGTAGAGAACTTTTTATCCTAGAAAATTGTTCATTTTCCGAAGGAAAAGCGGTAAATGAGTTCGACGCGGACATCGTCAGAGTCAACCGCTATTTCTTTACAACGATTTTTTTTTAACTAATCGTCGTTTTCTTATTTAGTACATTTACAAGTAACTACATAGTTCATCTGTATGTTCACCTGTTTTTTTGACAGTATTTTTTTAAATAGATCAGAAAGGAAGTAAGGAGGTCCCAACACAAGAAACTTTTTTTTGTTTTAGTTATTATCGTCAAAAACTTGGTGTGGTTGTAGTGCAAAGATAAACAACAAATAGCCGGCCGATTATGAGTTGAGCCGTACAGAAACCTCGGTGCGCGAGTCTGACTCACGACCTTTTTATTACAAACGAACGTATGCTGAAACATTTTGTATGTGTATCAGCACGTGCTTAATTAGACTATTTAATTTTATTAGCAAAATATCTCCTTATCTCTTATAGCGTAGGTTAGCGTAGGTAGCTATTTTCCCAAAACATAAATTCAGTATGGAAATTCAGTTATCATAATCATTGATATGAGTTTTAATAATAACTACGTTATAATAATTTTGATAATGTGATAATGATTGTTGGATATATCCTGTTATTTAGCGTGTACTGTCACCAGCGAATAATATAATTATCAAAAACAAAACAATATTTATATCATTGGGCTGATATTTTTTCACACGTGACACGTCCCCTACCTGTCACTAGAGGTAGGTATACGAGCGGGGCTGAAATTTTTACGCGCAATGTTAGTGTTATTGCTGATGACTGTACTCATGGCATTTGTTTGAAGATCCATTTTAGAATTATAGGTATCGCAGAGAGAAGATATCTTAATAACATGTGTTTTCATCATTTCCATTATCTTCGAATAGAATTTAACAAACCTTACAAAAAACTGAATGGAACAGCAGCATATAATTTTTTGTCTAATAACCTATTGTACCAAACGCTGAGTCAGCAAACAAAACTCGTCCCAAAGACGTTATTTTGATAAAGCCAGTGCGCGGTGCCTAATGCCTACTAAATCCGATGTAAGGTATTCCAAGATATTGCTCTGACCGATAGGTACCGATGTTTTTTTTAGGAAGATCCGAGTTATTTGCCTATTGTCTAAAATGATAATAATAAATATGTAGTCTAACTCTCTCATAACGAACTTAAAACAATATTTGAATTTTAAAAAGGGAACCTTATCTTTATCTTCTTCACATAGTTAAAAAATAAGTGGCTTTTCGCGTCCGTCTGTCTGTCTACCTTTCTGTCTGTGTATCCGCTAACTGCTCCTAAACCACGCATAGGATTTTGATGATTATGATGGCTGAATGTTATACATATAGCAATTACAAGTTGTACTCATGTCAAAAAAGCAAAACCTGACCGCTGACGCGTTAAAGGGCTACGAGATTTTAAAGATAAGCGATAATGGAAATAACTGAATGTTGTATACCTACACGTAAAGTAAGTACTATTTAGTTGTAACAATGCCAAGTATGTATAAACTGACCAAAATTTTGGTTGTGTTAACAACCATTATGCGTAGGTAGATCGACATATTTGGCATCAGCAGCCTGGGCTTTTAACTAACCTGGAATAATTCGATTCGGAGATCGTTACCAGATTTGTAGTGACCTCCTGCAATGTCAATGAGTGGGTAACAAACTCCAGACAGAATTGAAAATTGATTCTTTGAAATTAAGAAACCAGCTAAGTACAAGCAGCGGAATAAAATAAAATCTTTAATTAAATAAGTAGATAGAAACCTCAGATATACTGACAACCCGTAATGTAAAAGCTGATATCTCTTAAACGGCCGATTTTCATAAAGCCTAGCTAAGAACCAACCCGATTAAATAACCAACTTTCTTTAAAAAAATGTGTCCTATACTCGAAACTCGAATTCAAGACCAAAATCTGACAGTTTCCATCTTGATTATTTAGTTATTTTAACATTATTTCATAAAAACATGAATGAGAACTCGTGTAACCAGTAATATTAGGGTAAGTTTTATTGATAAAAATACCTACACTTAAACCAAAATGCAGTAATCACAGCGAATGTGCGCCCGTTGAGGTTAGGATTTTGGTCTTGAATTCGAGTTTCGAGTATAATTGATTCACCCGTTTGGGAGCTACAATGCTCACAGACAGACACACTGAAACATACAAAAAAGTTATAAAACCCTCTTTTTTGTCGTTAGGTTATCTTGACAGTTTCCAAATAACAATAAACGACTTCTACATTCGCGAGAAAATTCTGAATTGCTATAAGTAAATCTGACATTTTGTAGATACGTCATTGTTATACCAAGGGCATAATGCAGTTGAATAGAAAATTGGTTGTGATCATGAGTTCTATAATAGCGTGTGTCCGCCTTCAGTCGCTACATATACGCCTGCATAAGGCACCGTGTGTCACAGCCTTAATATGATCTGTGGTATCTGAAGTTTTCTATGTAAAATACAAAGTTAAACATTAAAAAATAGTAAAATTAAGTGTCATATTTATAAATTATAAAATTAGAATTTTGCAACTAATAATTTTGGAACTAATAAACTTTGATTAGTCTTTTCGATTTAACTAACAATTTCCGCCAAAATTATAATCTTTCAAGTTGAGTAGGATGGATGGATTTAGTTCAATATCTCCGTTATCTGACGCGGGGGCTAGAAAGCTGTTGCAGCATAATTGGTTTTATGACGCGCTTCTCTAGCCGAGTCTCGTTGGTTCAAACCTCTGGGTTACTTTTTTTTGGTGCCTCTCCGATAAGCAATAAATTACAAATTTTAATGTGACCAATTTCTCTTATTTAAATTACACCTTAATGATCATTATGTTTATATTTATAACCATAATCATGTTATGGAACAGCGGGGTCTTGTGTCACAGGTATTCTTTTACTGACTAGGAGATTTGAACAAAAATAACATTTTTCATTTTCATTGTCAAAATGACAGTGCCCTAAGCCAAGTGGTTTGTTTAGAAAAAAGCTCATTATATCAAGCGATACTGGCACGAATATGAATCCTAACCCAAGTGTAGTAGCATCGGTGTACTTAAATAAGTAAAGTAATTTAAGAAGTGACGACCGTATCATAACAATTAAAACCTTAAAGTGGTCATACAATTACGTTATAAATTTTATATCAACGACAATCTTGTGCTATGCCTCAACCATCTGTGCCAATGGCGTCGATGGTGATCGTGCAGCCTCGGACGCCGGCCTCCCTGGGTGCCATGGCGTCCTTCGGCCGGTTCCAATGCTGGCAGTATGCCCTGGCCATGCTGCCTGTGCTCTTTACTTCTATGAGCAACATTAATTATGTGTTTTCTGCTGCGGCGGAGGACGCCAGGTGAGTTTAACATGATGGAATTCTTACACTAAAATCTGATGACCTTTCCAACATATTATTTGGCTAAATAGCTGGTGGCATTTTGATCAGAATTAAAGATAAATGTTCCTACTTACTGGTAAAAGTAACAAAAAAGTCGTCATTTATGGATAGAGAGAGAGCTGACAGAGCATTCATAAAGAAAACCCTTAGCAAGTGTAAATTTATCATATTATTATACATATAAACCTACCGCACCAACTTGTATTAATAATTAGGTATTTATTTTGTTTTTTATTTCATTTCAATTTTGTTGAGCACTAAAAATATTTATAATAAATGCATATTTGGTTTAAAGTAAGTAGATATAAAAAAAATATCAACATAAATTCGAATCCAATTTTGGTTTAATATTCAAGTGGCAATCGCTCACTATTCACGACCTATTAGTGAGCGACCATTACGGCCAATAGCTTATTTTGACAACAGCGCAGCCAGCTATAAAGTCGACCAGTGTTAACAGTGGATATAAAAACTGGGCTTAATATAAAATTACAAGGTTTGGATCACTAATCGCTTCCCTCTTTTTCTTTCTATCCGAATTTTATCTTGTTAAAAGTGTAGCCATTACATTTCTCCTTTAACAGCGACGAACCGTTTCGACTATTTGTGTGATTGCAGTTTAAAAATAATAGGAGAGTGATTTCAATATTTACTCTATTACTTAATTCTCAATTATTTATTACTGTTACTATATTTTTTAATCAATTAACACATGCTTCAATGTTAAGGATAAGTCACTGATCTAGCGTCTACAAATATGCGATGGTTTAAGCAGACACAAGAGTCCGGGGCGAGCAGCGTGTTGGTTTGTCGATTCGTTGGTTGGTTCCAAGCTTTAGGGGCCGTTTTTTTCACAATCGAAGTTTTATGTGCCAGTTAAAGTTAGCTCTCTCCTTGTCTATGTTGAAGTTTAAGAAAAGGAAAGGGCTAAATTTATGTGTCAGATATGCTTTACTTGACGATTGTGAAACAGGCCCTTAACAGCACTACAGGCTATTATTTTACCTTTACCCTTACCATGACTTACAATTTACAGTACTCGTTAACGAGTCGAATGCTCTGTCCCTCGCACTCTATAAGAATATTACGAGGTCTGCGAGGGACAGAGCATTCGACTCGCTAGCGAGTACGTTAATTGTAACTCATGGTAAGGGTACTGTAGTCCTAAGGGGTACCTATTATTTTATCAAAACACCTTTCAACGAACGTTTCATAAGGTACGCCGAATTTTTTTGTACCTATCGAAAGTCATTTCTCCCTGCAAGAGTTTTTTTAGTAGTC
The DNA here is from genome assembly GCA_948252455.1 of Acleris cristana. NCBI lineage: Eukaryota > Metazoa > Arthropoda > Insecta > Lepidoptera > Tortricidae > Acleris > Acleris cristana. The sequence goes on along the minus strand of OX411783.1, from coordinate 1,170,235 downwards.
ATAATACATTGCCTACGTACGTTTAAGATATCTTGAAAAAATATGGTTTTAGCAGAAAATAGCGTTTGATTAAATTAAATTTGATGAAATGATACAATGGATAAAGTGAAATTCGATAAAATGATGGGTTACCAACCGACCCTAAGTCTGTCAGATCAATGCCTGTCCCCTGTGCCCTGCTTAGACAAATAGCGATATCTCAGACAAAACTGCTGTAGCAAATGTAACCTTATAACTAACAGGAGAGGATTGAATCTATTTTGGCAATTGAATTTGAGATACCGCCTATTAACTTATGAGGGCAGAATTGGGAGTCCGATATCTGTAATGAATGAAATATATGTAAGTATACGATGACAACGTGGTAATAATACAGGCCAATATCTGCCCTGTATTATTACCACGATATCGGTCTTCCTTCATTGTATCCATATGCTTATTAAATACTCAAAGTTTTTTACACATTAAGACAACTTGAGCCTTTGAAACCAAATAGTAAATAGTTCATTTTGCACCAGTGTAAAATTTAATGTAAAAATCCCATCAACAGGGTAGCGGCCTCAAAAATTCTAATTAGTCCCTCAGTTAGATTATCAAAAAATATTGAACACGTATTTTTTATTTTGTCAATCAAACAAAAAAATACGAAGATATAGTGCGTTGAAGTTCCGCGTGACGTCATGCCGTGGCACACTTTTTACCACGTTGTGAAGTCACGAGGCCCCACCCCCGAAGTTTGACGCGCGTTATCTTTGTCAATTTTTATTGTTTTGATAAAACAAAAAATACTTGCTCAATATTTTTTGGTAATCAAACTGACGGGCTAATTAGAATTATAATTTTGTTACCCAGGACGCATCCCTATTACTTATAAAAAAAAAACAAATGAGCATCTATAATCATTCCAGTTTCCTGAAGTAACCAAGGGACTATAAAAGCTGGACATGAGCTGGGAGTGTGTGCAGAGGTCATCTTCACTCTTTAAAAGAGGGGGAATGGGTCCAAATTTCTTATTGCGTGATCTTTTTACAAGACTAAGTATACTCAAGATACAGCGAGCCACAAGTGAGGAATTCATACAGCGTGTTGGCGAAAAATACCTACGCTACAAAAATATACGCCAGTATTTTTTTTGCCAACACGCTTGATTCAATTTTATTTTAAGCTAATTTGTTAAATGTTTTTTAAACTATATTAAAGCGAAATATTTTTAACGTCATGGTACCTCTTATTTGCATGACACTAAAGGCGGCCGGTATCAGGTCAATATTGATACGTCGAAACGAATCATAGTTCTGTGTTTAGAATGCAGAAGAGAATTACGGCGGCTATTAAAAATCTTTAAAAACGATTATTATTATCAATAATTTCAAAAACATTGTACTGACCTTGATTTGTAGTCTATGTGTAGTCCTGCCACATAATATTCTAATTCAACAGGTATATATTATAAAAGCATAAACACAAAAATAAGTAGGTAACACTTTTTTGTAACCCACATTAAAACACTATAAAAATTTCAGTATCACATATCCTATGTGTAACTAGATTTTTATTATTTTAGTCAGTATCTATACCAACTCGTTTCTTCTTGAACTTGCGTGATGATAGTGAAATATTAACAATCTAGAAACCGACAAAAATATCCTTTAGTTGATGTCGGCCAAGGCTGAAACGTTTACGTTTTTAATTCAGTGACAATGAAGTATCATTGCTAAGAACCGACCGCTACATTCGCTACCAGACAACTTTAATACTAAACTAAAAGCAATTGAATAGTTTAAACCATTATCTGCAGTCGAATGGATTGTACAGCGTGTTCAATTGTTACTTTCTTGTGCGTTTAGTTTAGTTTAAAGAACGCTTTAAGAGGATGCGATTCTCCCCCTTACCTAGTCCAATTTTTACGATTTTTAGGGTTCCATACCAAAATGGTACAAAAGGAACCCTTATCGTGAGACTTCGGTGTCTGTCTGTATGTGTCACAGCAGTTTTTCTCAGACACTATAGAAGTTGTCAACTTGAAATTTGGCATAGTTGTATAACTTGCTTGCTCGCATCTGTATTTTGTAAAAAAAAAAGAAATTATTTTCCTAAATATTTGAAAAGGGGTCTAGAACGGGGGGGGGTTGAAAAATTAAAGTGATTTGATTATAGCAAACGGGGTTCATATGAAAGGGCTTAGTCTGCACCAGTCTGCACATTGCAAAACTATTTTTTTTATAATTTTCCTTTTTGATTTATAGCCGAAAATTTACAAAAAATTATCGTTGTCCCTTTTATCTCTGAAGTTTATGAACCAAAAAATCTGATAAAATCCTGATTTAAAGATAATTACTTATATTTGACATGATAAATAAAATGAAGTTTACAGTTTCGGAAAAATAATCAAAAAACTTTAAAAATGTTATTGAAATTTAGGCTGGTCAAAATTGACCTTATTGCATAGATAATAAAGTTTATAACAAAATGAGTAGGTACCGTAAACTCCAAAAACCATCTTTAAAATTTAATTATTCCATTAAATGCTACATTAGAACCAAGCTACTTTTATATAGTTCTATAATTATTTTAATAATTTAGTATGCTTTCCACTAAAATAGTTATAGTTTTAAGGGTGGGCAATGTTACCCCCTAGGGCTAAAGTAACCCGAGTTTACGGTAGGTATTTTCTTTTGCGTTTTCCAACCATATTATCTTAACCCTACGCGAGTCTGACTCGCGCTTGACCGTGAATTGAATATGTTGTAGATATAATGAAAGGCTAGGTCTGTATCTATGTTTTCCTGTCCAAGAAAATATTTCTTGCAAAGTAACAAAAAAAACGGAAACGTTACAAACTTGGTTATTTAATAATACTTAACTAATAACAATATATTCAAAAATCGTGGAAATCGGATTTAATCGGTCACTTTGTCGCCCGGATGGTTTTAAGATTTTCATTTTCAAGAAAATATTAAATTTCGAAAAAATATGTTTCACCATAAAATATTTATTTGTTTGAGACAATGTTGAAGTAGTGTTTATTGTAAAAGATAAGCTATCTCACACGAGTCTGAGTCTGCTTCGTTAAGGTTATTATTGCTGGGATTGCTAGCTTCGCCTTCTGAGTTTTATCACAGTTAACTTCAATACCTTTCTTCATCTTTATAGTTAAAAGCTGCACTACGGGTGTTATTTAGTATATTTACTTCACTTTTATAAGCTAACTTTTTCACGGCAAATTTTCTTATAATAATTAGCGAAATACGAATCCCATACTCAAAAACACTCAAAAATAGATTAAGCAAGCAAATTAAACTATGTACCAGTCCGCCGGTTAGCATAAATAATGTTAAATAGACATCAGACATCATCAAATAATGTTGCCGCAGAAAAAAAACGATAACTAGATTCGTTTAAAAAAAATATTAAAATATATGGTGGGAAAAATATTCCCTCTGCCTTATAAAGCATTAAATCAACTTTGGTTGATTAAAGTCTGATACAATACTGCCCTCATTAGCCAATGGGCGGATCTCAAATTCAATAGCCAAAGTAAACTCAATCCTTTCTTGTTAGTTATAAGGCTGAATTTGCTACAGTACTTTTGTCTGAGATATCGCCATTTGTCTTAGCGGGGCAGAATAGTGGTCCACTAAAAAGGACACCCTGTATAAAAACGGCACGGCACTCGCAGAAACGGTGCCATTCGTGTTGTTAATCATTTTATTCGAAAGTTCAATAAACCTTTGACTTACAAATTGAATTCTGGATACTGCTAATTACTACTAGTTGCCACTGATTGGTTTCGGGTGAAAATCAGGATCAAATCGGATCGCTTGTTGTCGACAAAGGAAAAACTTAATTCATTATTTTGGGCACCGGATTAAATCCGAGGCCATTTCTTGGAGGGTCTGTGAGATTCTAAATGCTTATAGCTTAAGGCACTGGTCCCACCGCCGGCGAGTAAGCTATGAACTATCGGCTATTCTCATGTCCAAGAAACGAACAAAAGATAATAGCTCCCGTGTAAATAAAAGAAAGAGATATATATTTATTTATAATTCATAGTTCAGCGAGTATAGCTCACTCTCTCACTTTTATTTACACGGGAGCGATTATTTTTTGTTCGTTTCTTGGACAAGAAAATATCCGATAGTTCATAGCTTGCTAAATGAAATTCAATATTAAAGAAGGCAGTTAACTACATAGCAATAGTATAAGTATTTTTAATTTAGTGTGGTTATCAATAGAGTATATAATGCTGAAACTCCTACATTGCAGTTAGCCGCCTTCTTTGGTATTTACGGCAGTATAAGCACAAGAATCTTCAGCCTTTTTATTAACCTCGTAATGCCCACCATACTACAAACAGGGTTTTTTTTTTGTAAGTGGGGCTTTGAATCTACCACCAAGGCAATAAAGTTCAATTACGTTTGTTAGATAATGCCATTTTCAGGTTATAAAGAAAGGAAAATAAACCTTGTTGTTATTGCAACACAGTTCAAAATAAATTGCCTTGATTATGTATATCCTATTGCACACTGGGCCTTACGAGGAGAATCCCGTAAGCAGCTCTTGAACCGACTTCTTCGAGTTGTGAACGTGATGACGTCACGGAATAAATCGCCCATGCATGATTGACCGAGCTGTGATGGAGCTACCAAGCAATCGCAATCATTGCTGATGGGGCTATTATAGAAAAGTGCAGGCAAATATGACGGGAATGGGCGTTTCAACCGCTGTCACTCCCTAGTATTAGTATATTAAAGAATTCTGCCATATTATGGTTAAAATTCGATCAATTGTGACAAGAAATACGGTTACAGTACATCTTAGTATGAAAGTCTGCTGCTTGGTGTACGTCATTATTTCAATATTTATGACTAGGGACTGACGACGGTTGAAACGCCCGTGGAATCACCCGAATAGAAATGCCAACTAAAGATCACCTACTAATAGTATAAGTAAAAATGTCTGCCTTCTGTATACGAAAGGGCGGTTTTGTTTCATTTATTAGTTGGTTGAGTTGTATGAGACTTTTTTTCCGTAACTTTTCCTTTTTTATTTTTTTCAATTTAATGCTTCGTGTGAAATGCCAACAAAATCACTTGTTGTATATCGCCGTATTCCATTCAAGAGACATTTTGGAGACAATTTACTCTTTCCTTTTTTAAACTTAGGTATGCTCAGGTATCAAAAAAACCTTATTTAAGAACAACTGAATCGTCATTAACTGATTCTGAGTGCGGACGGCCGTTAGTTACTTACTTAATTGGGATCGAAATTTTTGATCAGGTGTTAACTGAACTATTGATTAAAATTCGAAAATCGAATCGAAAATGTGACACACTTGGTTCAGATTTAACAATTGGTTACGATTTTAACCATTAGGTACTTCAGTTAAGTAACTATTGATCAAACAATTTGCGCTAAGTATTAAAAGGGGAGCATATACATGGTTGTAAAACCAAGTTTTTTTTTAAATATATTCGCATTTACTCCTTTACCTTGGTTGACCTGACTGGGTAGTAGAATAATTTTAATTTTTAGGTGCCTAGTGCCCCAATGCGAGGACCCTACTCCGTCTTCAGCCCCGCCCCCCTGGTGGCCGGTGGGGGTCGACCAGCGCTGCCTCCAGCCGGAGCTCGCTGACAACGCTGGGGACAGCAGCAGCAGCAGCTTCAACTGCACCGGGCGCTTCGCCAATCAGAGCAGGGAGTGCCACGAGTGGGTTTATGGTTCAGGAAACTCTATAGTGGCAGAGGTAGGAACTTTGCAAACAATAAAAGCTCCAGTCTGTCGTCTAGATCACTTTAATCGATTTTAATAAAACTTAGTCAACTATTTTACTAGTTATAAGGTTCACTATTACAAAATTTGATACCTAATAAGTAACGATAAATAAATACATTTTAAAGGCCGTAATTTTTGCCGTCTTTCATTTTTGCACAGCTATAAAAGCTACGTTTATTGAAAGCAAACTAAAAAGTACAAACTCGATGAGTCCACGTTTAGAACAGCGGAGATCCCATTGCTGCCTTTCGACTCGATATTATAAATTATTATTTAATATTAGCGCTTAGACTCTCATTCTAACAACGGGTCCTGAGGGCTTATTGTCTAACGCACTTGCAATCACGATCATTTTATTTTGAAAATCAAAGGCTTGTCTGCATAACAAATGAAAACAATTGCTCCACTTTGAAGCCGGTTGCGATTGCGAGTGCGTAAGACAATAAGCCCTCCGGTTGACTTGCAATATCTGAACTAAACATAGGTACTGAAAAACAAGGTTTACCCTCGTTTCTCCGACACTCATTTCATAGAATAGAACGTAATCACGCCGAAGAATTTCCGTTTTATAGAAAGCTATTTTCTGCTGAACCCGTGTTGATTTCATGTTATCTTGTGATAGTTACAAGTCTAACCTAACCTAACCTACGTTTACGTGAGTCATATTTAAGATATCCTGATAACAACAAGGGTTCATCAAAAAAATTGCGTTCAACAGAAATTTCTATGAAATGAGTGTTGATGAAACAAGGGGACACCAAAAACAAACAGATATTGAGCTAGAAACATTGAAACATACTAACCTTTTTCTACTCATTGTGTATTACATAATTGTATTAAGAACCCTTAATTTATTTCAGTTCAATTTGCCATGTCAAGAGTGGAAGAGGACGCTGGTCGGCACCATCCACAACGTCGGAGTAATGATCTCCATGCCCTTGATGGGATTCGTTTCCGACAGGTACGGTAGCAATTTCTTCGATAGAAATATTTTTATTTTATAACATGCTCCACTAGAAATGTGGGATGTAATGGTTTCAAAAGGATAACTTATTGTAAGTAAACGTATTAATTCCAATTCGTTTTAGCCCATGCTGTTTTATCATAATTATATCATGACGGCAACAATATGATTAAATACGATAGGCTAAGACAAAGTGGAATAGAGGCATTGTTCCAGTTATAGAAATGGGCGGAAATTTGGACTTTCAGCATCATCATTATTTTAGCCAAAAAACGTCCATTGCTAGACTAGTCTTCAGTTTGGTCATACAAGCATGTGAACCCGGTGTCAATGAAATATTATAGTGTTTAGACACTGTGAGCAGATCTGATCTGATGATGGAGGTAAAATGTGGTATCAACATCTCCGCTGTACCGTATTTAATAATAGACCTTTGGAGACTGTTTACATCTCCGAAATGGTATTATTTATTTTAATCCGACATTTTGATATATTTAATTATTGTTACTACTGGGACCTATACATCCCTGTGACATTTAAATTATGTAGCTTAAGTTTAGTATTGTAATAAGTGATTTATTTGGAAAAAACGGCTTACTGTTGAGTTTCTTGCGGCGCTTCTTCTCAACAGTGGTCTCTTTGGAAGCGCTGGTAGACTCAGACTTGTAAAAGTGCCTACAGGGCCTACTTACAGAATAGTTTGAAGACAACGCAAAGAAAATGTACAATTGTTTAAAAAATATATGTAAAGTAAAATTAAAGCTTCGATCTAAATATTTGTTATAGGTGGGGTCGACGCAAGTCCATCATAGCCAGCGGTCTGGGGCTCTCGGTCGGGGCGTTCAAGACCCTCACCGCTGGTCCTGGGTGGGCGGGATACCCTCTCTACCTGTTCTTGGAGCTGCTTGAGGCTGCTCTGGTCACTGGGATCTATACCACGAGTTTCGTGCTGAGTGAGAACTGCTTCTTGTTACCACCATCATATTATCTCAAGTTATTATGGTTAAGCTGTTGTCGGTGGAGTGGCATTATTCTCAATTCTTCGCTAGGTTCTTAACATTTTGACCTTAACTTTCCCTTAAACTTACTCAAAGCACTATTTTTTTTTTCTTTGATATTTTTACATAAATATGTTGTGTCGTATTTTCTACACTTCATTTTCCTCTATTTTTCTTCTACTTACCATAACAATAAATATGTCTGCGTTTGTTTGCTTCTTCAGTCTATTTAGTTCGCAATAACTTATTATTGCTGCAATATCCCTATATTATTATTATTTATTCACTTTATAGTTATAGATTTTTTTTGCGACGAACTGTGAATCTTTTTATTTTTTGAAATCGGTTAAAAACAGATGTGTTCTCGAAAATGTTTCAAAAACTTTGAAGAAATATATCAAGTTAATATTATTTACGTATATAGTATTAATGTATAACGGTACTATTTCGGTATTTTTTGGTAGTCTGTATCATTTAGCCAATGTTGAAATGAGCTCCAGAATAAGTTCTTTTGTAACTATCACAAAATGTTCTACTCGTAGCTAAACCGGTCCGTATGTCTTTATATGTTATAATAATTTTCTCAACTAAATAAGTAAACCATTATTTTTCTGTCTCATTGCTTTCACTAAATTGACAATTTTGTATGGTAGAACTAATGTAATAATTAAAACGACCAAGAACACAAGTGATAACTTACTTACGACGTCAACATAGTGACATGTTTCTTTGATTTTTTGTTGCAGTGCTGGAGCTAGTCGGCAAGGATAAGCGCATCATCAGTTCTCTGGTACTTGGCATCATGATTTCTTTAGGTGAACTGCTTCTGACCCTGATCGTATGGCTGGTACCTTACTGGCGCCATTTCCAACTCTTCTTGTACTGCCCTGCCGTCATCTTCCTTACGTACACCTTCCTCTTAGAAGAGAGCCTTCGCTGGTTGGTGGTCAACGAGAAGAATGACAAGGCGGTGATGCTGGTCCAGAAGATAGCCAAGTGGAACGGGGTACCACTGTCCAAGAAGATGATTGACGCTATTAAGAATTCTAGAGTAACGTTTGATGCGGATGTTGAAGTGGAAAAGGAGAAGTTCCACCCGAAGTTATTGTTTTCTTCTGGAATATTGTTGAAAAGGTATGTTTTTCTTCAGTCTGACAATGAATTAGTTTATTTTATTATTAAAGTAAGGTCATCCAGAGAATAAGTATACGAGAAGAGAATGATACACATATAACGACATAAATATGAAACTACCTACTAGATTAAATACGAAGTAAATAAACTTGGCAAGTATTCTATTCCTTTGAATACAAATGTATGGTCTTTTCCAAAACGGACAGCCAAGCCATAACATTTTATATTGTTTATCATAACTCTTCTTCCTTCTCAGGTTACTAGTCTGTTCGTGGTGGTGGTTCACAGCTGCTTTCGTCTACTACGGGCTACTGATCAACTCCGTGACCCTTCCCGGCAACAAAATTGCCAACTTTGCGCTCTCAACACTCTCTACTCTCATCGGGGAGTTCGTTGCAGCCTTTCTACTGAACAAAATAGGCAGAAAATATACCTTACTAGGAGGATTTCTCCTATGTGGAACCGCCTGTGTGGCTGAAGCTTTCGTTCCTACAGGTGAATATGTCAATGCTGAAGCGTCAGTGTCAAATTTTTAGTAGTTTTAAGGCTATGCTTAGTATCAGTTAATGATGATCGAGTCACAAGTTTGAAATTAATGAGTTAATGTCTCTAAAATGTCTCTGACTACGGCAGTTATGCATCATTACCCCAAAATATCGTTTTAATAAAAATAATTTGTTTAAATAATAATTGGATAATTTAAAGAAGTGCTGTGCACCGGTAACACTACAAAAAGAGGGTACGCTAGGGGGATAACAAGTGGAAAGAAAGAATCACCCATCTTGGAGCATTCATTCTTGTAGAAGCTGGAGTAGTGTCGACCTTAGCGACTTAAAGTTTCTTACGTAACCTTGCATAGGCTTATTATGTTGTTATCATTTCAGGGGCCAAAACGGAGATCATAGTGATCTTCCTGATAGGGAAAATGTGTATATCGGTGTGTTTCAACGCAATATACGTGTATACGTCGGAGTTGGTACCGACGAGTGCGCGCGGCTGCCTGGTCGGGGCTTGCTCGATGGTGGCGCGAGTTGGCTCTGTGCTGGCGCCACTGACTCCACTACTGGTAAGTCCTGGGTACAGAACAACCGTCCCAGGGAAAAAATGTCTTGCTATTATTATTGTCCTGTTGTACGGTGTTGGCAAGAGTAGGTAAATGGAAATATTGAAAGGGGAAGGCTAAGGCGAACGTTCCAGGATCAGATCGGGGAGATATTAAGAAAGGGCCAGGTCAGGAGTACCCTAAACCGACGTGCGTGTATGAAGTGACTTATGAGTGTGAAGGAAGCTAGGGAAGATTGTCTGGATCGTAGCAAGTGGAAGGAAGCGGTCTTGTATTATGTAGGTATGTACAGTGAAAATCCTGACTGATACTGGTTTATTTTGATAGTCGTTGAAAAAAAAATATAGGGTTATGGAACCAGTAATGGACAAGGCACCAATAATGGACACTTGATTCTTATTTTGCACAAGATAAGGGTAATTCATTTGTTTTGCAACAATCAATTTAGGACCGTATGAAATTTGAATTAAGATTGAAGTGTCCATTACAGGTGCCTGTCGCTAAAAGTGTCCATCATTGGTGCCGTCACTCTACGTTGCATTTAAAAAACCTTATGTATATTAGCGATCTTTATCTCTTCTAGATATACAAGTATAAGAGGTACACACAAGTGACTAACAACCACACTCAGGGTCACTAATGACGATTAACTTTTTAATGATTTTTCATACACAAGTTAAAAAAGCAATGAGGTAAATGTCTCTGAAATTTCTTTGAGTACGGCATTAAGATAAAATAATGGTGCTTACTGCTTGAGTATCCAAAGCACAGAATTTCTGCAATCTGCACTTTATTGTTCATGTAGTTACCTCATAAAAACCTGCATCTCTGCATCCTTTATCCAAATTCTCATTTTTCCGAAAGCTGTATTATGCTTTAGCTGTCTTAGATTAAATGCATAATTCAATTGCTACACGTAGGTTAGGTTAGGTTTAATTTATAAGCTATTTCAAAAAATTAAGTCTTTTATCAAAACATTGCATTTGGAATTTTGATCAATAACTCTTTTGAGTTATGTAATGTACCCCCTGTTCAGTACTAAGTAGATGTTTTATTGTAGGGTCAGTGGTGGGCATCCCTGCCTACTCTGCTCTTCGGCAGCGCTGCGCTGGCGGCGGCGTGCCTCACGCTGACCACACCGGAGACCCTCCGACAAGACTTGCCTGACACCATCGCACAGGCCAATACCATGCACCGCAAAAAACACTTCAACACATGAATAAGTTTATAATTACCCGCCAAACTAGTTTTATTTATAACCCGTGAAGTAGCAATGTAGCACATGACATTTCAGAATCCTTGTTAGAGCTACTTTTAGAGATAACTAGATTACTTCAAAACGTTTCCAATTATTTTTCAATTTTAAACCAATTTCAAGCAAATGCGGCTAAGATCCACCCCGAGAAGGTTATGTAAGTAAAAAAACACCGACAGCCTAGGAAGCAGTCCGTTATAGAGTCCAACCGATTTTAAGGAAATTTAGCTAAATATCACCGCTAGAAAACCTGCTTTCAAATAAAAAAAACTGCATAAATATCGGTTCAACCGTTTAATAGCTATGGTGCCACAGAAAGACACGCACACATAGTGGTGAAACTCATAACACCCCTCTTTTTGCGTCGGGGGTTAAAACCAAGATTTGTGAAACCTAAACAGGTGTAAAAGGCGTTGGTGCCCAAATAGGTACCTACATTCCCTTGTCTGTATTTAGTAACAAAACTTAGTTGTTAAGTCGTGAACTATGCAACTAGCTATGAAAAATGTCTAGAATCATTATTGTATTGTCATCAGCGAACAATAAAATTGTATCTCATTATGTACACGCTACGATATAATCAAGTAAATCACGTTAAGTGTGCCTTAAGTTAATACTATACCAGCTACTGTACACGACTTTATTTAAGTGGTAAATTTTTTGCGCTTTTCACTCGAGAACTGTTCGAATTTCTGAAATAAAAAGTACCATTATTATGGGCCTGTCCACATACACGGCGAGGTGCCGCGGAGAGTGTACATTACCGTGTCCGTACAGATGCACGGTGCCCTTAATCCGCCTTTGGGTAAAAAAATATATCTCTGTACTAAATTTCATGTTATTCGATTGAGACGTCGGAGCGTGAAGGCGGAACAAACAAACACAATTTACTGTATGAATAAGGATATAATTCTACAAGGATAAGACTTTGTAAGGAGAAATTATAAGGATACGCTATAAATATTATAACCTCATCCCTATTTAAACAATATTCGTTTGCTTAACATATTTAAAAAAACTGATTAGTTCTTATAGTGAGTTTATTTTTTTATTAAAATATAGCTTTGAAGTTATGGATCATGATAAGAATAATTTCACTTATTGAATCAAGTCTTTGACTTCGCCTTATTTGTCCGAATTTCAATTGCCGTAATTGTATCACTTGCCATTGCCATTTTCCATAAAGGCATTTTTTCTGAAACCGTAAACCTTTCAGGTAATTTTTACATGCCATCGTATAAGAGCCCAATAGGTTAGGTTAGGTTAGTCTTAAAACAATTCTGAATTGTTCACAGTTTCAGAAAAAATGCCTTTATAGCAAATGGCAATGGCAAGTGATACAATTATGGCAATTGAAATTCAGGCAAACGAAAGAGAACTAATAATCTCGCTCGCGTGTAACACACCTTATGCGGTCACAGTACAGTCAACAGCATAAATAAGTGATCATTTATGTACCTTGTCACTTTAACGTCGTGTTTGAAATGTCATACAAAATTGTGAAACGATTGAAAGCGACAAGGTACATAAATGGTCACTTATTTATGCCGTTGACTGTACAAATAGCTGTACTGCTAAACTTACCTCGTGTGACCGAGGCATTAAAATCCAACAAATTCGCTCATGAATGACCCCCGCGGGGGACGTCAGACGTCAGACGTCAGAAATCAGGGAAACTAGGGCAAATTATATAAAGAAAAGTAATTCAACTTTGACCATATACATTGAAGTTCGAGTTTGGTATCTACGCACACCCACGCAGGCGGTGCAACTACGACGGATTCAGCTTTAATCAGCGTTAGAAACGAGATTGATTATACGAGAAATGTCCGGCAGTGTTGTCTAACAGGTAACTCAGATATTAATATGCCCTAGTAAGTAGATATTATTGTGATAGGGTTTAGTTTTGTGCCTTATACAAATCTTTAAATCATCTTTGCAACCATTAGCACGAGGTACCTAAAAAAAACCCAATAAGTAATAATAGTGTTTATTTGAGTTAATACCTTTTTGAAATCAAAACAAATGAAAACAAGACACTGAACACAACAGTAAAATTATTTCACGTAATAAATTCTTTAAAATCCTTATTAACTACTAGAATGATCACAATACAGTGTGTAAATGGTATACGGGCGTTTATTAAAAATGGACATAGATTAGGACTCTACTAATCATAAACAGGAATAATTGTTTTGATTACGCTAGCGTATACACCGTTATTAATTTTTGAACATACTATCGCCCCGCAATGTACATCTAAGTCCATCTGTCAGGTAAGTAATTTTAAAGTGCACCGTGCATGAAAGACTGTTATACATTGCGTGTTAAATTATTTTGTATGGACAACTTTTTTTTATTTAATTTTAACAAAAGCTGCTTAAATGTGCTCATTAGGGGCTATACTAACCACAGTTAAAAGGAACGCCCGTATACCATTTACACACTGTATACGAGTTATTAATTTAATAATTTACTTATTATTTGTACAGAGCGTAAATTTAAAACTAAAATAAAACATAGCATAATTTACAAAAATAAATAAAAACTTGACACCGTTTTTAAACATAACCTTATTTTTAAAGGGTTAATTCCGATTTTTGTTACGGATATGAGAAGAAACACGAGCACTCTAGCCACATGATGGAAAGTGGGAACTGTTCGATTTGAATTCTAAAGACTGCAGTCTAAGACTTTCATTGCCAACCCAGAGGACTAAGATGGAATGCCTCTATGCTAGTAATTTCACCGGTCGTCTTATCCCACATCGGAACACAACAATGCAAACACTGCTGGTTGGCGGTGGGATAATGGACAAGATGGGATGGTTATGGGAGTTATTATTAATATTATTATAACTTGTGATGTTTCGTATATTTGGTGGTATTAAGGTTATGTTACTTATTTATTTATTTATGGTGCTATAATATTTGTACTGTTTAACTGTACAGGGTGACTTAAAAAGTGAGTAGGTATTTACACATAATGACTTGCAGTATGTATGTATAGTCGCCATCAAATATAATAAAGTTAAAATATCTGAACGCCTTTAACAATCGAGTCAAGGTTTATTATTTTTTAGTATTCTTAATTTTCGGTTTATTTGATGACGACTGTACTTGATTGTACTAGAAACGACCAGCGTATTCTCAAAATAATAAAACTTAACAATAATCAAGTGGTAAAATTCGACCTTTTCGACGACGGTCAAAGAATAAAACTTATTCGATATACTTAAAACTAATGGACTTTAAAATTTATACTACAATAAATTAATTATAGTTCACATTATTATCAAAAAATAAAATATTATTAAATTCAGAATATTTTGAGCGCTTAACATAATTAAATGGAAATTATTACTTATTTTTCTTAGATTCTAAATAAATTCATAAAATCTCAATGTATAATTCTGTTATTCACGCGCCCAAAACTTAAAACCATAGGTTATAAATAAAGTTACATTTAAGATGGAAAGAACATCCACAGCGCGCTCTATCTTTGACTTAATTGACCAAAAAAACAAGATCTAGCAGAAATATTTAAATTGCAATTGATTGCGCAAGATTAACATTACATAAAATTGCGAGCCATTTGCGCTTTGACCCATAAGATTCTGTTGGGTCTATTGGACAGAATTCTCGAAAACTAGATACAGTTGCTTTAAAAATACGTTCTACTATGTTGACCAAATCTTCTCAAAACAAAGAAAGATAAGATCTAGATTAGCTGGCAATCACCATTGACTGTATGGAACTTCACTTTGAAAGTTCTCGTTTTTTTAGAACCTTAATAATGTCGACTCCTGTTTTTTTAGAGTGGCCACTGGTTTACTGTCTTATAGAGTAAAAGTGAGACAATTCACACTCTTGCTGCTTCTAACATTATAATAGAGCTGTTTTCAGGTTCTGTTTGCTGGTGTCCGGTGACGAGGAGGGACCGCCATAGCTTCCGCCTAAAATATAAAAAGTAAGATGAAGTCTTGATCAATTAGGTTTCTCTACTTTCGACCGTAATTGGTCTTAAAACTACTGCAAGTTTACTTCTACTACCTCCAACTAGCTATACCTAAGTCTGTTCTTAATAATTAAACCATAAATCTATTCAAATACAAAGCGAAACTTCAGTAACATATTCTGCCGTCATAAGCCAATAGGCAGTATCTCAAATTCAATAACCAAAGCGGATTCAATCTTCTACTGTTAGTAATAAGGTTACATTTGCTACAGGAGTTTTGTCTAAGATACCCTATTGGCATAGCAGGGCAGTATTGTTTTGTTTGATTACCTGTTCGATGGTGTCTGGTAGACGCAGCCGCAGCGTTTCGGGTGTGAGTATCATGAGAGACCCGGCACAGCCCGCCATCGCGCCGAACAGCAGGTACGGCAGTGACGGCATAACTGACATCTGGACAGAGGACATGGGTCAAGTGGGTTTTTAGGACCTGGAGAACCTCCCACGCGATAGTAGGTGATTTGAGACCCATAGATGTATCGAATCTTATGTAAGAGTGAACCAGTGATTGCAATACGCAAACGCTAATTTGAGGTGCGTATCATCTTCCTAATTTCTAGGATATTTATTGCACACAATTTCACACGTCAATCTAAATGGTATGAAACATTATTTACACATGATTTACACATCATGGTCCATGGACAAGTTTAGGCTTAGCACTGTAGAGTATCTACTAAACAGTGCGGGTAAAGATGACTCATACTGACCAACAATGGCGTCATAGGCGCGAGGATGGACCCTATCCTGCCAATCATGGAGCAGAACCCAAGCAGGCTGTGCCGTGCCTTGGTGGGGAACAGCTCTGATGTGTAGATGTAGATGGAGCTGAAGGTCATGCTGATGCACAGCTTGCCGAGCATCGTCAGGCACGTCTGTATCCAGGCTAGATCTGCAACAAAGTTTTTATATGCAGTTGTAAACGAGTTCATATGCCACCTGATGGTAATTGGGCCCTGAAACCTTTCGACATAAATGATTGAATACCTTTTATTTTATCCACTTTATAGGCTGCTAAATGATGAGTAAGCCTAGACTCATGGTTATGGCATACTCGTATAACCCAACAACGAATAACGTAAATAATGTAGAAAAGTAACATATTTATCTAAAATAAGTTAGCTAACGTGTCGTAAATTATGAAAGTATGATAATAATCAACATCAACTTTTACTAAACAAGTTAGAAGGGCTTTAGCAATAGCAGACGGAGAGACTTTAAAATCATTTCGAAAATTAATATAGAAATTGAAACCAAAATGGATCAGATGTAATGTAACATTTACTCTCGCATCAAATTGATAAAACACTTACCATTAGGCACAAACGGTAAAGCGATGAGCGCCGTTCCACATATGAAGAAGGAAGTCATGATGGCACTCTTGCGGCCGAACCGGTCAAGCGTGAGCACGCTGAGCGCATATCCTGGGATCTCCACCAGCGACGTCAGAATGTAGTTGACGTAGCTGTTCCCAGCCAGAGACACAGAGTTGATCGACAGCCCGTAATAGATGAACGTCACTGTAATCCACCAGAATGAGCAGATTGCCAGCCGGGACAGGATGATCCGAGACCTCAGCACTTGCAGGAACAAAGAACTCTCCTTCTCTTCCTTTTCATTAGCGACTGGTGTATGAATCTTGACTGGATCTTCGGTCAGCTGTTTTATGGATTCAGGGGATAGCTCTTTCTTGTTGATTGCGGCCGCTTTGTGAATGATCCTGGCTGCTTCTTTCTTGTTGCCTTTACTGAGCAGCCACCGGACGCTCTCCTCGATGACGAAGTAGTAGAAGAAGAAGAGGAGAGAGGGTGCGTAGAGGATGCGGGTGAGGGTGCGCCAGTAGGGCACGGCCCAGGCGACCAGGGCCAGGATCACCTGCCCAATGGCGTATGAGCTAGAGATCATATTGCCGCCAAGGACACGCCTATTCAGACCCACCATCTCCAGAGCTGAAATTAGATTTCATGAAAATTAATAAGCGACGATATAAAGGAAACAGAATGTATATTCCACAAAAATGCCAACATAAGCCTGGATATCTATCATGCTTTGATAAACTCAGCCACTATCAGTGTTATCCGTAATTTTAGGATATCTTTGGGACCCGGTTATGACTGTTATTATTATTTTTTTAGCTGCTAATCTCAACCTATTGAGTAAAATCGTCCTCCAAAGTACTGAAAACTGACTTAACCCTCTAACTTCTGTAGATGAATTGATGAAATAAAGATGAATGACTTTAAAATAATAATAATATGTATGTATGTTTTAAAGAGAGAAGAGAGATGAACCAGGTGGTAGACTCAAAAGTATCCACCTTAATGTACGTGACGTTTAGCACAGGAAACAATTCATTCATTCATTCATTAACTAATTCCTAAATAAAATAAGATCCCATGAAAAAAACCAAATGGCTCAAGAATTGGGTGTAAACTGGGACTGAACTGACCGAGGATGAACCCTGTGCTGTAGACCCCAGACCCGAAGGTAGAGTCGAGGAACTCGAAGGCGAGGTACATGCCGTAGCTGTTGGAGAAGGAGCGGATCAGGCCCATCACCGCCGCCGATACTGAGGTGAGCACAAACGCCGTACGCCGCCCGAACCTGCAACACATACAGTCAAGAACTTATATTGGGTAGCTTAGGTCCAAAGTAAATCTGACATTCTACAAAAATATGGTTGAGTCTCCTATAAATTACAAATGACTTCTCCATTTTAACTAATTATGTAAAGAGTTATGAAATTACACAAATATTTTTATATTTTATCTTTGTACTAATCTTCAGTCTTAACTATTTATGGATATAATATTGAATTTTACAGTATTTTTGATACTCATTTCGACCTAAAGTGGCCAAAAAGGGTACAGTTGCCACAAAGGGTACTTCTACCCTATTCAGTGCCAGCCATTAAAAGCGGGTTATTAAGCGGGTTCTCGGTTCATTAGGCAGTTTTCGCTTCAAAACGTTAGCACGAGGTGCAAACTTTGACGTTAACATAAGCACGCAACCAACGTGACTTAGACATTTATTTATTTATTGTAAAATCTTCCAATAAATAAATAAACCCACCCTTACCCTCATAATCTGTGGCCCCGACTAAACCGGCTTGGTGCGTCCTGTTGAGTTTGCTTGTGGTGCGCACGGTCGAGGCACGCACACATGCAGAGGGCGTAGGTACCTAGCCAATATGCAACGCCGTGTTTCAATTTTCTATCGACTCGAAATGTATGCAGTAGACATAAGCCGTCGAGTGATCTGTCATCAGTGGGTACCTATTACTTTATCGAAACATCTTTCAACGAACGTAACATTACGCAGAATTTTCATTTCATCGAAAGGCATTTCCCGCCACATGAGTTTTTTTTTTGGTAGTCACAAGTCTAACCTAACGTAACCTACGTAATTAATGTTTCAGATATCCTGAAAACATCATTGTTTAAGCAGAAAATAGCGTTAGATGAAATAAAATTCGATGAAATGATACAATCGATGAAGTGATATTCGATAAAATGATGGGTTATCGTCATCAGTTTACGCCAATCCTATACATTTTGTCGATTTTCTAAAATCGCTAACTTAGCATTATGCTTCTTGACTAGGATCACAGGTGGCTGTGTGCTCGTTTGCTTTCTTTATGCCTTATATACAATCGAATTACAAGGAAAAGGTATGGAGACTCTTAATATTGTTGTTTCGTATTTAGTGCTATGGTTTGGACAATGTTATAGCTATAAAATTCAGATAAAGGTTCAATTATGTATTTAATTGATTAGAACTTTATAAAAAATATATATTTTATTTTAATTTGTAATTTTTAGATACCAATGATTTCATTAAATCATAAATCTAATATTCTAATATATCAAATTCAAAAGTAAAGCTATAATAGACGAAAAGGGGAAAATATTGATGGATGATAAAGAAATAGTAGAACGGTGGAAAAGATATATCGAAACACTCTATGCAGGAAATGGATTGGAAAATGAGGATATCGAACAGGAAGTGTTAGTCGAAGATGATAATTTGGGACCAGTCATACTAAAGGAAGAATTTCTTCAAGCTCTAAATAGCATTCGAAGTGGAAAAGCAGCGGGAAATGATTTAATTTATATAGAAATGATAAAGGATGCCACATGTGAACCAATTATAGATGAAATTTATGAACTTATTAAATTAATGCATATGACAGGAATAGTACCAAAAGATTTTAAAAGTAGTAAAACAGTTGCACTACCAAAAAAATATAACACACTTAAGTGCGAAGAACACAGAACACTTACTTTAATTTCACATGCTTCTAAAATCCTTCTCAAAATTATACAAAATAGAATGAGACCATTGACAGAAAAGTTTTTAGGACCAGACCAATTTGGATTTCGGAAAAACAGAGGAACCAGAGAGGCCATTTTAGCATTAAGGCTAATAATAGATAGACGTTTGGATTTAAGTCTAAACACACACATAGCTTTTATAGATTTGGAGAAGGCTTTCGATAGGGTGGACTGGGAAAAAATGATGAGGGTACTGAAAGAGGCAGGTCTAGATTACAGGGATAGAAGAATTATATTTCAGCTGTACAAAGACCAAGAAACAATAATACAGGTCGGAGAGGAAAAGGCAACCGCTAGAGTAAGAAATGGAGTAAGACAAGGATGTCCACTATCACCTTTAATATTTAATATATTCTTAGAATGTGCTATTAGGAAAGTTGTAGAATCACAGAAGGGTGGCATTAAAGTAAATGGAGAAAATATCCAATTCATAAGATTCGCAGACGATATCGCAGCATTAGCCGACACCAGAGAGCATTTACAGAGTCTTATTGAAGAGATGAATTTAGTTTTTACAGAGTTTAAGTTTAATATCAATATAAAAAAGACTAAAACGATGTTAATTTCAAAGAATTTACAAACAAACAACTCTTTACAACTAGGTAATGACACAATAGAACAAGTCAAATCATTTAAATATTTAGGCAGCTGGATAACACATGACTCTAGATGCACTCCGGATATAGTTTCACGTAAAGCCATGGCAAAAAAGACTTTTAATAATAAAAAACACTTACTTAAAGCCAAGATATCGAAGGAAATCCGCAAACGCCTGGTGAAGGTATACATATGGAGTATAGCTTTATATGGGAGTGAGACATGGACACTAACCCAAAAAGAACGAGAGAAGCTGGAAGCATTTGAAATGTGGTGTTGGAGACGGATGGAAGGAATAAGTTGGAAGGAAAAGAAAACAAATGAAGAAGTACTTAATATGGTAAAAGAGAAAAGAAGCCTGTTAAAGACGATAGAAAACAGAAGAGGGAAGATGATAGGGCACTTGATACGACACGATAATTTCATGAATAATATCATAGAAGGTAAAATAGAAGGCAAAAGAGGCAGAGGACGACCCAGACGAAGTTACTTTGAGCAAGTCAAAGAGAAAGTTAAGGTCGGGTCGTATCAAGATGTCAAGAACCTAGCAACCAATAGAGAGGAATGGCGGACACTCCACCGACAAGAGCATAGCTCTTAAGTTATGAAGAAAAGAGATCAAATTCTCGTGTCACAGTGTTTGTTACAAAACTCCTCCGAAACGGCTTGACCGATTCTTATGAAATTTTGTGTGTATATTCAGTAGTTCTGAGAATAGGTCGTAAAGTATATTTGATAGGGTTTGTATGATAAAAAAATTACACCCGGGCAACGTCGGGCGCGGACAGCTAGTACTATTATATATTGTGCTCAAAATTGCTTTCGCTGCTTTCACTAATAATAAGGACAAACAAACAGATAAACCAACTAGAAATAAGAATATTACTCAATAGGCACACTCTTCAAAAATAACAAATAACTTATTATGACACGTTCCAATAAGGAAAAAATATTCTAAAATAATTCTAAATAAAATGAGCTCCTGCGACTATTCGACAAGCAACAATATGTCTATCAGTTCAACTTATTAGCATTTTTATAGCCTATTGTGTGCCATAAACTTCTGTGGTGACTATTGCCACGTCTCGTGAGGTCTCGTTCAGGTTGATGAAATACTAACGTGTCGGAGACGTATCCGGTGAGCGGCAGGGCAGCGAACAGGCCGACGCTGTGGATGGTGCCCACCAGCGTGCGCTTCCACTCCTGGCAGGCCAGGTCAAACTGGAACAGAACGAACAGCACCTTTATAGCTTCAATTGACAAGATTTCATATTTTCAAGACTTTAATTTTATTCGTTTTATAGATACTGTTTGGAAGGAGGTAGACACTAATAGTTTTATTTTTTCCCTAGGATGAATAATTATTTTATTATTCATTTATTTTATTAAGATGTACTTATTCTAAAAGGGCGTAACTTCATTTCTACGACACAATGGACATTATTACGTTAGGTATAAAATTTTAAATAAAGAAAAATAAATTGAAATAAATATTTTGCCGTGTTCAGGAGGCAAAATCCTTTCGATTCCTATAGTAGGTAATTTGCAGGTGTCACCAAAATGAAATGTTGTCAATTCACGAAGGCCCGCTGCACTCAATGTATTATGGTGCGCGCGCGAGCTCCGAGGAATCAGGGATTGGGAATAACATAACAAAAAGCAAGCTTTAAAAACCCGACTGTTGCTAACCAACTTTCAAACGTGATAAATCCTAAATGATCATTCAAAATAAAAAAATGATGACAAACCTAAAGATGATTTTTAAACGCCTATTCAACGATACCCCATTTGTAGTAATTCGACGACTTGTTTTTTTCTTTTTTACAATATGGCGACTGGTTGCCGCCATATTTAATTTCGAATCACTTCGTTTGCCCGAATTTCAATTGCCATAATTGTATCACTTGCCATAATATTCATGTGCCATAAAGGCTTTTTTTCCGAAACCGTTAACCCTGCAGGTAATTTTAACATGCCGTCGTATAGAGCCTAATAGGTTAGGTTAGGTTCGTTTTATAATAATTCTCAATAGTTCACGGTTTTAAAAAAAAACCCTTTTTGGCAAATGAATATTATTGCAAGTGATACAATTATGGCAATTGAAATTCGGGCAAACGATAGAGAACCATTGAATTTTTATAACTGTCACATCTTAAGTGACACTCACTAGATTAAGGGCCTTATTAATAAACTAATCTCGGTTGAGATGCCAGTCACAAGACACGTCAAAAATGACAACTTTGTATAGGTTGACGTTTACTTTGACGTCTCTCAAGATGGGCATCTCAGTCAAGACGAGTTTATTAATACGGCTCTAAGTGACATAAAGGTTGACTTCCATGGGTAGCGGCTGATGCGACAGACGCGTGCGGCTGACGTGCGCGATCGTAGCGCGCGTCTCGCGACAGTAGTAAACACTATGAAAACGTATGGCACCGCTTCCGTGGTTAACGGCTGACGAATCTGCGAGCCGTGCGCGGCTGAGCCGCTTACTACGGAAGTGGTGCCATACGTTTTCATAGTGTTTACTACTGTCGCGAGACGCGCGCTACAATCGCGCACGTCAGCCGCACGCGTCTGTCGCATCAGCCGCTACCCATGGAAGTCAACCTTAAGAATCATCAAAATCGGTCCACGCGTTTAGTTTCTAAAGCGCCACAAAGGAACAAACATACATTATAGGCTGATAAACACATTATCCTCCTCCTTCGGTAGTCGGGTAAAAAGAAGCGTGTGCGCCGCGCCCGCCCGTCGCGTCGTACGCCTCTCCCAGGACGAGGAGTTGGCCTTATCGCCTTAGTTGGGTATATCATTAACGTAATATTGGCTAAATCACTGCACTGAATTATTATTTTCTTGAGATTCCTAGGAGCGACTATAGGTACGTTGAATAAGATGAAGTGGACATCGTGGATAAAAATCTCTGTTAACTGTGTAAGTAGTTTACAAAAAATACTGTCTTTAGCGATCTTCGTGATTTAAAATGGCATTATATAAGAACTTTTAAAACATATTTACTTGATTGACTTATTGATAATGATAATTGATAAGTATTGCATTGACACGACGTTCTTCATGTTAATGTTTTCTATTACGTAAAAAGTTCAAAAAACCGGAATTGCACTTCATTATTTTCCTAATGCTAACTAAAATCTATATAAAAGGCAAAACTGACTGACTGACATATCAACGCACAGCCGAAACTACTGTACCTAGAAACTTGAAATTTGGTACATGGGTTCCTTTCATGATGTAAGTGAGCACTAAGAAAGGATTTACGGAAAATCGACCCCCAACGGGAAGAAATGGGGGGGAGTAGCGGGGAAACTAATTCTAAGCGTACGAAGTCGCGGGCGTCCTCTAGTAATACATAAATAAAAAAGCATCTTTGTCCGTTTGTACATTAAAACACGTCACAAATTTTAATAACATGATTTTTTGTACATAACATAATATTCAAGTAGTCAAAAGATAGTAGTAGAAAGTATAGGCTTTATATTAAAATATTTTACGAAGCAACTTTATGTTGGCCTATTTGCTCGAGGTCTTATCTATTAAACCAAAATCCTAAATATATGTAAGATTTATGAAAATGATAATAATATAATTATTATGATTAGATCGCCGGCTAATGTCAAGTTGTCTCAAGTTCGCTATCAATACTAGATAATAGAAAAACTAGCACAATCTAAATAAAACAACCTACATTGATAATACTACGAAAATAAGGAAAAAATATCGTTATAGAAAGCAATGCTAATAGAAAGTAAAGATACTTAGAATTGTTTTATCAATATACTGGGTGTCATTCGCAATCCATAATAAAGTATGTCCTAACGCATTTTAGTTATTTATTTATTTAAAATAAGTACATCCACATCGTATACAATATTGTAGCACTTTGAGACATTACTTACATTATTCTGAAATACACCGCAATAACATTCACCATGGAGCAACTCGCATCGCGAGATCGAATTGTCGTTTATCCTTAACTGGTTTTCAGCTGAGTCAGGCAATATTTGAGTTTTCCAAAAATACCAGCGGTAAGGTTAGGTTAGGGTTGTATTAACAACAATAAAAAATAAAAAATCAGGCGGTGATGGCTTTAGGATTAAAAAATTACAACACTAGAGAACTTTAAATTGTGTGTGTTTTATAAATAATTAGAAACACGAATTTTAATAAGTATAAGGTTAGACAAAAAAAGGCCTTATTTTTTTAATTTAACAGAAACGTTTGTTACGAAATTCCAAACGGATACAGATAGCCAGAGGAGAGTTAGGTTCGAATCCTACCGTCAGAAAAAAAATCGTGTCTTGTGTTTTTTTTTGCTTTAATATAGTACTTATTATCTTAAGAAAACTTGTGTGAATTTGAATGATAACAGGATTGAAAAAAATGCATTTGCAATAACTACGGTATAATCATGGACATTTTCTAAGGGCCATCGAGTTTATCGGTCGTCGATCGTCGTTTATCAATCCGCAGGGCAATCATACATTCCACTTTATTTTAAACTATACATATAGTTTTTATATTGTTTTGGGACCTCGAAGTTACTTGACAGCAAAGACAGCCGTATCGTTCAAAACTTTCCCCTTCTTCTTAGCCAGTCGGGCAAGATGGGTTAAGACAAAGTTGAATAAATAGCATGATATTTCTAGCAGTCATGAAGCTCTATCCTTTTCTCTGCCTGAAATCTTGGCAGGTTTTAGCAGCTTTTACGATTTCTTAATCCTGACAATGACACGACACGTGATAATTGATATTTCATTGTACACGGCGCAGCCTTTATGAATCTCATCGACGACGTAGGCACTTGTTCACTTTGTAAGGTAGTTTAAGATATTACTTCAATCATTTATTTACTTATATATATGTTTATACATTTTCCAGTGTGACATGACTAATGACACGTGGAAAACGCTACCGCAAACCTTACGACAGACCAACACGTTCAGCCCGCGTCTGCGTGGCGTCCGCGTGGCGAGCACGCGGCGGTGCGATGACGATTAAATCGCGCTTGTTACGTTAAGCCAAAGGCACCCGAGGCACTCACTGCCCCCGATACGTCCCGCTGATACAATGTAAATATGCAATTTGAACGCATGCGTTCTTATTTATAACCGACGAAAAAAAACGGAGGAGGTTCTCAAGTCGACGCGTATATTTTTTTTTTTTTATGTATGATCACGCATAACTTTTCACAGCGCGGTCCGATTTTAAAAATTCTTTTTGGGTTTGATAGAGTATACTTCCGAGGTGGTCCCATTGTCACCAAAACTGAATCTGATGAAGGGATCCGTGAGGAATTGAGGGAACTCTTCGAATATTAAATGCATACATATAGCGATTTTAGTATTTTTAGTAACAAATCCAGCATTTTCATTCAGAAAGTATCATTTGGTGAAGTGGAACTGATGATGAAGACCACAAATGGCTACTATGGCTACCATGGTTGATCACGCATAACTTTTTACTGAGTTGTCTGATTTCAATAATTCTTTTTTTATTGGATAAGTATACTTTGAAATTGCTCCCATTTAATTTGGTACTCCCCCCCCCCTCCGTCATTGGTAGAAATATAGGGATTCATAGTTGAACCCATGAATTTCCTTCTGTGAACCGATTATGTTCAAACTTAGCACACATATGTAATTCTAATGACACTACAACATGACGGAGACTTGATGTTGATCTGATAACTGAGACGGAAGACAGATGAGGGAAATCTTCAACGGATTACAGCAGCTACCTCGTGATTTCTCTTATTCATGCATCTCAATGTGAACTTTATACCTAACTTATGTATGATGCACGGATTATGACTACCATCGAGGGTCTGATGATGGGGTTTGATGATGGAGTTGGAAGGCTGTCGAGGGAAGCCCTTATTTGTTCGGAAACTAAGGTATAAGGGTATACTTTGAAGTTGCTCCCATTTCATATGGAACTCCCCCCCCCCCCCTCCGTCAATGGTAGAAATATAGGAATTGTTAGTTGACCCCATGAATTTTAATCTGTGAACCGATTATGTTCAAACTTAGCAAACATATGTAATTCTAATGACACTACAACATGACGGAGACTTGATGTTGATCTGATAACTGAGACGGAAGATAGATGAGGGAACTCTTCAACGGATTACAGCAGCTACCTCGTGATTTCTCTTATTCATGCATCTTAATGAGAACTCTATTCCTAACTTCAGTATGATGCACGGGTTTTGACTACCATCGAGGGTCTGATGATGGGGTTTGATGATGGAGTTGGAAGGCTCTCTAGGGAAGCCCTTATTTATTCGGAAACTAAGGTATAAGGGTATACTTTGAAGTTGCTCCCATTTAATTTGGAACTCCCCCCCCCCCCCCTTCTGTGAACCGATTATGTTCAAACTTAGCACACATATGTAATTCTACGGACACTACAACATGACGGAGACTTGATGTTGATCTGATAACTGAGACGGAAGACAGATGAGGGAACTCTTCAACGGATTACAGCAGCTACCTCGTGATTTCTCTTATTCATGCATCTTAATGAGAACTTTATACCTAACCTAAGTATGATGCACGGATTATGACTACAATCGAGGGTCTGATGATGGGGTTTGATGGAGTTGGAAGGCTGTCGAGGGAAGCCCTTATTTGTTTGGAAACTAAGGTTTTTAAATTATTAATCAGAGTGTAACAAACCTATTGCGACGTAATTGTGTGTAGTGTGTAAACCTCTCAGTTTCTGCATTTCTGCTAAAGCTCGTTCATCGTGTGGCTTTTGTAATACCTAACTTATTTCGTTCTAACTCAGATACCTTCAAGTAGGTAGTTTAACTATACTAAGTGCAACATAAACCTGCCCCTTGGCAAAAAGTTAGTTTCTTTCCGAGGTCGATTACAGCTTTATCAAGTGTTGTTCCCATGTTGTTGTTGTAGCTAACCCCATGTGTTTCTGTTTAGTCCACCAGAGTAAATCTCTTTAACCGAACAATTTGTCCTCGCGTGTGATATCCATGGACTTGTTTCTCTAATAAGTCCATGGCGATTGTCTAAAACTCGATACTGGCGAAATACACCTTGTTAAAACTAGGAGTGAAAGCCACTAATTAAGAAAAAAAAACACCATTGACGAGGCCCACAGGTATATGTTATAGGTGATATGTTACCTCTAAGCATGACACGGGATTCGGTAGCTAATTTTAGCTCAGACAAAAGACCGCCACAGTTGTTCACATCTTTTGGAACAACATTATCGGGAGGTTTCTTCCCATAGGTAGCAACTTCACGAGAGTCGTCTATGGAACGAATTGTATAGACACGGTTGTGTTTTGTAGCGAAACAATGAATAGTTAAAGTAAGTAATCAAAGAATATATAAGTATCTATTAACAGAGAAAAAAAACTGAAAAGTGAAAAATAAAACTATTTAACAAAAAAATTAAACCGCCGAAAAAAGAAAACTGAAAAGCAAAAAATAAAACAGAGCCTTTTAAGTCTAACTAAGCTCCTACACTAATGTTAATACCTTAATAAATAATTTTGAGTCGGCGCCAAACAAACAAACAAGCATGGCAGGCACCGACTTCAAACCACTCAGGAGGTAGTACATACCATCACACACATACATCATTTTACTTTACGAAATAGTTAATTTGCTTGTTTGTTTGTTTGGCGCCGACTCAAAATTATTTATTAAGGTATTAACATTAGTGTAGGAGCTTAGTTAGACTTAAAAGGCTCTGTTTTATTTTTTGCTTTTCAGTTTTCTTTTTTCGGCGATTTAATTTTTTTGTTAAATAGTTTTATGTACTACATGATCGTATCGGCTCAAACCAACGCGTTCAGCCCGCATCCGCGTGGCGTGCACGCTGCGGTGGCGATCAGATCGCGCTTGTTACGTTAAACTAAGCCAAAACCAATGCGTTTAGATCGCGTCCGCGTGGCGTGCACGCGGCGGCGGTGCGGTGGCGATCAGATCGCGCTTGTTATGCTGCTCGCCACCGTGCACGCCATCGTCGCGCGGACGCGGGCTGAAGGGCCTGGCCACATCACTACGGCACAGTGTTGGTAACGTGAAATGGCGCAACGCCGTAGAAAGGCACGTTGCCGCGTCGTGCAGATGCCGGTGCCATGTTTCATTATAAAGTACAATATAAGTCAAATGCCCTGCATTTAGAGATTAAAATAGCTTGAAGCTGTTGTTTAACAGCACCGCGTATTTGTACGACGCGGCAACGTTCCTTTTTACGACGTCGTGCCGTGGCGTGTGGCCGAACGCGTTGATTTGGCTTTAGCTAAATACCGAAGGGGGCACCTAAGTGCACTATAGTAGTCAAAGCGACGTATATTCCAACGGTAAACAAATTAAATTTAAAATGCTAATACTATTAGTACTATTACTATGCAGTTAGCCGCCTTCTTTGGATAAAATAAATAAAATGAAATTTATTGTGAACAACTGTTACAGGTCACGGTTATTACATCACTTATATTAGTAACCAGAATGTATAACCCGGCAAATTGACCTTTTATATGTTAAACTACTAAACGATCAATTTCCTCGAAAATACACCGACTTGTCATTATTACACCTATCATTGACTGGTTGTTCAATACGGGCCTAATCATCATCACTGGTCTTCTACAACAGACCAACACACCCCCGTAACTGTCATTGGCACAAGTCCTGTTGCCATTAAAGAGAAGAAGAAGATCATCACTGGTCATGGCTCACCTCAGCTACAATAGTATCCGTGTTGCCATAGACCCACTCCTGGCAGCCGATGGTTACGTTGGTATCGAAGTGCTGAGGGGAGCAGTTCCCGGCCCCAGGCAGCAGGGGGTTCCACCGCTCGCAGCGTCCTTCCCCCGGCAGGGTCCACGTGCCCCACTCCCCCGTGTCCCACTCTGGGGGGGAGGCTTCGCACTCGGGCACACTGCATCTGAAACAACGTCGCATTTTTATGGTAAATTATCTTCTTTTTGAATTATCGTATGTTCTTTATTGTTTTTAAGTATACTCAGCATAATGCTGGGCCAGTCCCGATTCACTACCGCGAGGACACACTCCGTGCTGTTTCTGCTGTATTTGTATATCATCATAATTCATTATTCTTTGTTCTAAGAATTTTACATTGTCATTAATGTTCAGTATCTTCTGTCTGCGACCTGATTCACGAAGCTACAAGTTACAAATTACAAGCGGAACTCTCTTTCTAGCAAAAGGTGTAGCTTCGTGAAACGGGCCACACTCCTTAGTGTCTTTCTATTTTTATTTTTTATTTTTTTTTCTATTTTAAGTAAAAAAAATGGACACTGTAGAACCCGTTATTTTTTTAAAATATTTTTTTTTTAGACAGTAGCAACCAATGCACCGAGAAACTTAATATATAACGCGAACATAAATCAAAAACCGTTCACTAACAAGTTACAACCATCCAATAATGTATGCAATAACTATCTCTTTTAAGGAATTCAACCGAAGACTTTTCTATCCTTTTTAGGAGTGGATAAATGAATTTCCTACCAGCTGAACCTAAAGTATAGAAAAGCCACTGGAAAAGGCTGCTTTGCACACCAGAGCTGCACGACGCAGTTCTTAAGAGTCCGTGAAGCGTCGTTGTTGCCAGAAATGGCAAGACGGCATCATCAACGAGCTTCTTTTATTTTATTGCACAAAAAAGGAAAGGCATTTGCAATTTTTTTTTTGGTAAGTACGTAAGACAAGACCAAACTAACTCAATTTACATAATGAATGATTAAGATGTCCTGAAAACATCATGGTTTCATCAGAAAATAACGTTCGATGAAATGATAAAAACGATAAAATGATAGGGTACCTGATGATGGTACCCTATCATTATAACAAAAAAAAACAAAAAAAAATTATTTGGGCAAATTAATACATGATTATGTGCCGTGCCTCTTGAACGTCTCAATTTTGCCTGACACTCTAATACTGCATGATTGATCGACTGATTGACACGCAATAATTACGGCCTTGATATCTATTGCCCGATAAAATATAGAGAATCAGCGATAAGAATTGGCTTAGAGTTTGGAAATCCATCCATCCGGCTGGTTATTCAAGAACTAAGAGTACGATAGAACGCCTAAATGCTATACATTTTACCGGCAGCCATATCCTCATACTGGATCAGATCAATGCAAATACTGCTTGGTGGCAAGTGGTGGCAGGACCTTGTGCATGGTCCGTCCGGATCGCTACCACCTTCTTATCCTTCAACCTACTGCCAGCAGCAGTGTTCGCATTCTTTTCATTTAAAACACCTTTAACCGTTTTATAATCTAATCACTTACCTAAATCCCTATTTCGTTAAAGAAGCTTTATCAAATTGTTACAATATTTTTTTGGAACGGAAAACGTAGGTACAGACCTAGTTTTTTATAATTATCAGCTTCACAATCCTCTTTATCGCTATTCCATTAGGAACTGCCCCATTTTCTGGGAACCCAATGTCCTTCTTCGGGCTGTCAACTATTACGTTACTAAAGTTTCCTGCGATTGATTGAGGCGTTGAACCGTAAAAGCAAAACAAACAAACAACCTTGTATCATAATTATTATGTAGTAAGGATAGCACTTGTTCGCATTGGCATTGCCCTTACAAAACGCTCTGATAAGGATATTTCCTTTAAGGTAGTTTGCTGCGGTGTTATTTAAAAAAAAACGGCGAGTCAGCTTCGCACACGAAGGGTTCTACAATACTTATCTCATTTTTATAAACGCCGAAAAAAACGTAAAGTTCGGACCGCGGGAAACGCCACGCGCCGTTCCAATCTTCGTTCCGAACCGTACATTTTTTACTTTTTTACTATTCCAGTTGCAGAAACACACACGGTTCATGAAATACAGTCCACTGACAGACAGACAGACGGGCGGACAGAGGTTTAGTAATAGGGTTCCGTTGGCCTTTAGATACGGAACCCTAAAAAAAGCGAGTTTTAAGCTACCTTTTCGAGAATGCCCCCCTAAAAATGTTGTTTGTACGCTCTGACAGGACAACTTACCCTCGCTGGTTATTAGTTCGTCCGATCGAATTGTAAAGCGAGTACCTAAGTT
This sequence comes from Acleris cristana, assembly GCA_948252455.1. NCBI lineage: Eukaryota > Metazoa > Arthropoda > Insecta > Lepidoptera > Tortricidae > Acleris > Acleris cristana. The sequence continues at coordinate 1,139,018 of OX411783.1, read as the reverse complement.
AAGAGAATACCTGATAAGGATATTTCCTTTGCGGCAATTTGCTCTTTGCGGCATAAAGAGCGTAAGTGGGTCTGGGTCGCGGCAATGCCGTCTGCTTTCGCAAGAATTACAATTACAATATCGACAGACCTTTTAAGGAGGTTACTATGTTATTTTGGCATATTGATATGCTAAGGTTGTGTCCGCGAGTCGGTCTGTATTTGTGGTACTACCCGACACACACACGAAGGTTTTTTTTTATGTGGGTATGTTGTAAAAATACAAACGGGATGTCGGTCGTTGGATTCTTGCTTCGTGTAAATTTCCCTTTGTTTAGGGAAATACTATTATAATTATTAAAAATAAAACCTATAAAACCTAAAATACAAAAGTACTTACAGATAAAATTTACTAACTTATTTTAGTTTAAAGTATGCTTTGCCCTAAAAATGAATTCCAAAACCCATAATACAGGGTTAATGTAGACGCATGTAATCGTTTTTAGAATCTTTTGTAGAGCATTAGGCAATAAAGTATAATTATATGTATGTATTTATGTAAACTTTTTATTGCACATAAACAATTACAAAACATTTTTGCATCACTATAGATAATACATATACATAGGCGAACTTATCCCATTTGGGATCTCTTCCAGTTAACCTTGGAGTAGAATAAGCAAGGACAATGCAAGTGGATAGGCAAATTTACAAAATTACAGAGAAAAAAAAAAGTACATAAATACATCCGAAAACAGACATATTAAAAAGAAATAATATGACTATGACTATATCTAAAATTCGACTTGTATTTTAAACACTACCTATCCAGTGATATTTATTTAAAAATACTAAAAAAAACATAAAAATAATTTAACTATGTCTTTGTGGAATAAAAACCATTTGACAAAAACCAAACTGACCAATATACCCGTGTGGTCGTACCCTTGGCTGGTAGAATCATAACCCTTTCTCACCGGCTCGCCGTAGTCGAGTAAAAAGACAGGAAGGAAGAATTTTATGACACAATCAAGAATAATTAATTGAAACAATTAATTGATTGATTTGCAAACATTTAAATGAACCGGACACGGGAAAATATACCAGTTTTCCTATGAATAAACGCAGTGAGGTTTACGGCTAAGGTTATGGCGTCCATGGTTAAGTCACCGACCTTCTGGGAGGAAACCAGGTAGGCTATGACCGCTGCTGGACACAGAGTTGCATAAATTAACAATTAAAATGCCTTCGTCTAGTCATCAAGTATTAAACTAGATTTAAAATACCTTATAGATAATTAATAGAAATAGTAAATGACTATGGCATCGTCCCGACCCATCTTGTTCACTCGCTTGCCCGCTTATAGCCATTTACTTACTATTTCTAATAATTTTTTATGTATTTTTGTTGTATAAGTCAGTATTTATTATTTATCTGTTTGCTTTTATGTTAAATATTTTTCTGCTTAATAATATGCGAAACTTTTCTATACCTTGTTACTATTTGGATCATCAATGTTTTCATAAAGATTATTCGGCCAACGAACTCTATGCGTAGTAAATTTATGCGAAGCTTGACTATAACATAAGAGTTTATACATACTTATAGTTAAGTTACGTATGCTTGAAGTTATTTGTTATACAACAGAATTATGACAAAAAATGATTAAACTTATTAGTTAGTTCAAGGAGAAGCAAAAAATAATACATATATAAATAAATTAAATAACGATAAGAGTTTACCTACATAGAGTATCCATACAAGCTTTCACATTTATAATTTTTATAATTATACCTAAGTTATTTATATTTGTTATTTTTCTGTTTTTTGTTTGTGTCTTTTGCATAAATAAATAGGAAATTCTTAAAAAAAAACGTAAAAGTGATACACTTATTGATTACTTACATTCATTATTATCTATAGACAATCGGTCGAAGTAGAAACTATTTGTTAAATGTAAAAAAAAAAACGATGAAACACACGTGAGCCCACTTAAATTATTACGATACGGTATGATTTATCGTGCGTTTGTTAGCACAAATGTTAGCAACACCTTCTTTGAAAATAACAACGCTATTGTTTGCATAAAATTCTTAAACTATACAAAAGAAATACAATACTTATTGAGAACCATAATTTATTCTACTAATATTATAAATGTTAAAGTTTATTTAAATGTTTAGGTGTTTGTCTCACAATCTCAAATAACGACTGCAAGGATTTGGATTCAATTCGGTACACATACACAGTCCATTTCCTGGTTTAACACAGGGGTTAGGTACCTACTTTTTATTCAGGTTTTTTTTAATTATCCTATTGACAATTGGTTTACTTACCTAATATTTAACAGCCATTTTGAAAACGGGAAAATGTTGGTAAAAAAGAAAAATAACCATCGACACACGATTGTAAAATTGCCTTCATTATTTTATCTAAAAGGAAATATGTTTTACGGTCATAATTTCATGTTGGAGGCACGTTTTGTCTCTAGTCTGGTGTTAAAGCACTAGGTATTACAAAATGTTGTCGGCAATCAATATCGGACAAAGTAAAAATAAACTTATTGCATACACAATTCAGTTCAATGTTGCTGTAGGTATCTATTGACCTATTAAACACGTACTATTTAGTGTTAACTATTTCAGTATACTATTAAGATATAGTTTAAGATAGGGGTGACTAATGTCGTGGCTCTATAGTGAATTGTGTCATTATAACAATGAAAAAAAAACAGTACCCAATTTAACTTGAAATGGCTAAGCCTCAAACTAAGCTCTAGGCTTGTACAGACAACAGCAAAAATAAGTGATCATTTATGTACCTTGTCGCTTTCAATCGTTTCAAAATTTTGTATAACATTTCAAACACGACGTTAAAGTGACAAAGGTACATAAATGATCACTTATTTATGCTTTTGACTGTACTTACTTATATAGATAAATACATACTTAAATACAACATCCTATTTTAATTACCAAAAAGGGGAGATTTTTTTTGCCGAAATTTTTAGAAAACCGACTCAAACGGTTTTACTGGAGGTTGACGTCATTTGCTTTATTTTAGATCTGTACCAAAGTCAAAATTAATAAATCGAACTTCATTTCATCGAACGCTATTTTTACTGAAACCAAGATGTTTTCGGGATAACTTAAACATCAATTGCGTAGGTTAGGTTAGGTTAGACTTGTGACTACCAAAAAACATTAACGCATGCGGCGAGAAATGTCTTTCGATGCAATGAAATTTCTGCGTAATGATAAAAGTTCGTTGAAAGGTGTTTCGATAAAATAAAAGGTAAAATATATTTACCTAAACTAAATACATGATAACAATCGGTTGTTAACAAAACATTAACTATTCCTAACGCAAACATTTTCCGTTAGCAGATAAAGAAAATTAAGGCGTCTGCGCCGGAAGACGAGCGAGGCCGCGTCTCGGCGCGCGACAGGAAAATGGGCTCGAGTTAGAATAGGTACCTACTCCTTAACTGGCTCTTCCTGGTCCATTAACGGGCCAGGAAAATCCAAGAGGCGAATTAAATTAATACTCTCAAGGACAAAAATAGAGACAAAACACAAAACAACAGACTTGTATTTTTATTTTAAAAAAAAATTCTAAAGATTTTAACTGAATCGTTAAAAAATAAATTGAATAAAAAATAATACCCATTAAACATGCATTTTTCAATTTAAAAAAAAAACGGCCAAGTACGAGGCGAACTCGCGCACGAAGGGTTCCGTCCCATTATCTATACAACATTAGCAAAAAACGGCAAATAAATCACGTTGGTGGTATCCCTTAAATATTTATTTTATTCTGTTTTTAGTATTTGTTGTTATAGCGGCAACAGAAATACATCTTCTGTGAAAATTTCAACTGTCTAGATATTACGGTTCATGAGATACAGCCTGGTGACAGACAGACAGACGGACAGCGGAGTGTTAGTAATAGGGTCCCGTTTTTACCCTTTGGGTACGGAACCCTAAAAAACACAAAAGCGCCTCGCCGCTTCTGTATTTCACGCCGAAGGTTGACAAAACTTGATAGTTCTCCGTGTCAATACGTTTGTTTGGGGAATGACGAATAATAATGTTAGCTAGATGATAACGTCATTAAATATCTGTTACGTAGGTAATTCGGTTAAACAACGCACTTCCCTCTTACTTTTTCTCTTTCTAGGTATCTACCTATATTACTGTTTGTTGATTTTCTGTTTGTAGAATAAATTATTTTACATACATACACTTTTAATTATACGGCGAATTATTCTCCGGCGACCTGTTAAAATGGGTATTGCATTGGAATGGATTTGAACATGACAAACTAAGACATTTCTAATTACTTACTGGTATAATCGAGTTGTTTTAGACGCAATCCGCAAACCTCCAGTGTTTTCACCAAACGGTCCCAAAGAAAAACCAGCGTTGGCTTCACAGCAAAAATGCGAGTTGGGACCGTTTCGCAACAATTACTACTGTATCTCCCGTCTCTTTTCCTTTTATGTTATTTTTTATCAGAGTGTGTTAGTGTTGTGAACAAATGATTTTACTGTCTCTTATTTCTTCTCCATAAGACCCTCTTTACACAATTCAATCGATCTTTCGCCTTAGTCAATCGTAATCGGCTATTAACGCCAAATATCGCAAAGATATCACTATCAACGATATAGCTTACCGTCTAGTGAGGCCAAAAATGATAATTCTTATGTTATAATCTTTGAAAATATTAAATGCTAAAACAGCTGAATAAAAATTTAAAATATACAGGTGAGCGAACTAAATGAATCAGGAAAGGGATTTCGGAAACTATTTTGAGTGTGTTTATAATACACCATTTAAATAAGGTAAAAAAAGGATGTTTATGCAGTAAGTAGGCCGTACGGGCAGTTTTACACGTCAAAAATCTACCAGCGCTTCCCAAGAGGAGACCACTGCTGAGAGGGGACGCTGCAAGAAACTCAACAGCCAGTCATTTGTATAAATATTGCTTATGGCAATAAAACAATTAATCCATACCAATATTATCAATGTGAAAGTGTGTCTGTCTGTCTGTCTGTCTGTCTGTTACCTCTTCACGCTTAAACCGCTGAACCGATTTAGATGAAATTTGGTATGGAGATAGCTTGAGTCCCGGGGAAGGACATAGGCTGCTTTTTACCCCGGAAAATTAGACAGATCCCGAGGGCGCAGCGATAAACTACTTATACGCGGACGGAGTCGCGGGCAAAACCTAGTACAAAATAAAAATATGCGTAGATGAGCAGAAAAACGTGTGAAAACTCATAATAACAAGAAAAAGTAAATAATTAAAATATTAAAAAAACAAAGGACCCGACTGTAATAAAAAAAATCAACTGAAAAGCGAAAGTCTTGAAAATATGAAATCTTGTCAATTGGATTTTCAACGCTTGCTTTTTGTAAGATCTGTTTACCACTTAGCCGTATGTGTTATATAAGTTTTTTACACTTCCAAGAGACCGTAGACCTTAGTATTTTGATATTAATGTGAACTTGAAACCTCGATCCATAGCTAAGAAGTATGTCCTTGATAAACGGACAGACAGATAGACGGACGGAGCTCGAAATGGAGCACGATTCTTTAATTTTGAACCTTATTTATACAGTCAATTATGCACAGAATTGTTATTTTACCAACCGCATTATGTATTTTGGTTACTTATGGGGTCCAAGGACTAAGTGGTAAAATGGGTTCCGATTTAAGGTTTCCATACCTAAAGTGTGCCAACGGGACCCTATTACTAAGGCTCCGCCGTCCGTCCGTTTGTCTGGTCATCTGTCACACTGCCGTAATATCAAACTAACTGCAAAGTAGTCAAGGCATTTAAAAAAAAAAAAAATGATATGTTTTAGTTAAGTAAGTATCAGTTTTTATTTTTATTTTTTATTTCTTTGTTTTTTTTTATAAATAGATAATAATATATGTCGGGGATTAATAAAACTAAAAACTAGGCAGAGGCATGCTTATACTATTACTATGCAGTTATCCGCCTTTTATGGTATTACACTTTGCGAAGTTCATACATTTCCTATCAAGTGGCAAGTAGCAAATGTATAAAGTTCGCACCTACACTTCGCAGTGTAAATCAAGCAATAGCTAGACACTTATTTTTTTTACAAAATGTGTGAGTAATTAATTAATTGCCGAGGTGGAGGAGAGCACTCGCCTTCATAATAATTGCAAGGAAGATGATGATGATGATGTTATACCAATGGCTTAAAATAAAGTTAAAAATGAATGGTTGCGGGTCCCCGTACATATACGTGTGTTTTCAGCATTTTTCGCTTGATATTGTATGGAAGCCACGCACTACGCTGGTTTTTCATCTTGAGGTATGCAACCTTAGATGTACAGTCGGCCTTATAAGAAGCTGCACACTTTTGTACCTTGTCGCTTTAACGTCTTCGACAGATTAGTGCAGCAATTAAAACATGACGTTAAAGTGACAAAACCCTAAAGTGTGCAGCTTCTTATAACGCCGACCGTACCGTGAACGTAAACGAAGTAGTCACGGTGGGTCGAGCCTCCTCTCGTGCCCCCCCCGCACTCGCGGCCCCTTGGAACCAATGCGTTCGTTCCATCACCATTATAAGAATATAAATTCATTGTATAATTATAAAAATGATGTGTTTATTGAAAAAGACTGAATACCATTGTGATTTAAATAAAGTCTTATAATATATATATTTTATTTATTTGTGTATTGTGTTACTAAAACGTAAGTGCGTGTGTTTGTATGTTTGTTCCGTCTTCACCGTTCAACATCCAAATTAGACACGGACGACACTATTTATCCCAAAAAAATACAGTTCCTTAAGAAGAAGGGATAAGTCATTTCAACGCGGACGAAGTCGCAGGCGAAAGCAAATACTAAAGATGAAAAAGTCCTAAATTCTATCACAATTTGAGGAAGTATTTAACTGTGCGCCATTCGCCTACAAACAAAACCTTAACAAAACGGACAATGTTGATGGAAAAAAAATGGGCTGTAAAGGGCAAACAAGCACCACCACTTTAGCCAGCGACCCTGATGGTAAGTGGAATCAAACCCGGGACCTTTTGTTTTCTATTTTCTACCTTTTCTATCTTTTTAGGCAGGGTCACTACCAGGGGCCCTAACATGGCTGCGTTTATCACGTGACAAAGTTTGAATAAGGCATCCGTCACCTTTTGACACGTAAATAAGTACGACAGTGACGGATGCTTTATCCACATTTGACACGCGATAGGTATGCAAACATACTAGGCCCACAGATCTGCCCTCCTTAGAAAAAAGAGCGTATGTTTCATAGAACCGCGTATGTATTAGTGACCTTATTCCTTAAGATGGGGGGTTAAATTTACTTTGATTATCAAATTGCGCATGCGTCCTTTTTACTTAAGAGGGCAGAGCTAGACTCAACGTGTCGTCAAGCTCAGCAATCCGGAATGACAATGCACAAGTTCCAACCACCACTAAAAAAACTGCGTATAAAACATCGCTTAAACATCAATCGCTCTAGTTTTGGATAACCAAGAAATCCGCATCAACTAGGCCTTTTATTTTTTACATAGTTTCTTCTGCCCAATTGTTAATTGATAAAAAACTGGTTAATGACTCAACGCTTGGATGCGCCACTCAATTACACTCAGATAAGGCAGCCACGCGTTACCGGTTTAGTGAATGCTGGATGCTACTGGACCTGGCAATCTTCAGCCTTGACCTCAACGTTATATAGGGGGGAGAGGGGGGGTTGAATTTAAATTTATGTTTTGGTTAGGTTAGGTTAGGTTAGGTTAGGTTAGGTTAGTTATAATATATTTAATTCTATGCACATGAAACAGATTTCATGTAAAAGATTTGTTGGCACAGGAGCACAATATGACAAATGACATTCAAAAGCAATATGGTTTTTCCCAGTAAAATAGAGGCGGATTAATTCCCAAGGGCTGATTTTTCAATCCCCAGATAAAGCTATCCGGAAGCTAAATTTTAGCTCTGTCTTTTTCTTTCATATGACTTCAGAATAGGATAGTAATACATTTAACTGACGGATAGTTTTATCTGGGGATTGAAAAATCAGCCCTAAACTGAACGTTCTGTGGTAGTAGGAGAGCTGACAAGCATTTCTGAGTAAGTGTTTGAGGCACCGTGGAAACCTAGCACAGTACTTCTTAGATACAAACCTGGCTGAAGGGTATTGGGGCAAAACCGACTTATGATTTTTTAAAGAAGTGAATTTTTTACCTAAAATACTTTCAACTGAAATAGGTTTTATGGGCGTTTATGAATAAAGGGGTTAAAATAGAAAAAAATACTCAAGGGAAACACTGCCTTATTTTTAGAAATAGATATAACTGCATTCACGGATTTTAGAAACCAGTTATCAGTAATCTGACCAATTAAAATTGCAAAAGTGTGGCTCCCTACAGGTCCTTGGTAGACTTATCGGTTGGTACAATAAAATATTTTTTGCAATTTTAGTTGGTTTGATTATCGATTGATTTATACATATAGATACATAGATATAAGATATCAAAAATCGACTGACTTACGAAAATATTATATTGACCAACTACTTACATTATTGATGGAAAATAATAGTACATACATACACACATACATACCCACGCGCCTGTCTCCCAATAGGGTAGGCAGAGACTATGGAACGCCAGGTGCACCGGTCTAAACATATTACTTTCGCTTCCTAAACTAATATTATATTAACTAAGGTTGGTAATCAATAGATCTTGCACGGAGTAAATTTAAAAGAATGCACGTGAAACATGATGCCATATTTCTACTGATAAGCAAATTAGTTATACGACATTAAATAAAAACTGATAAAAAAGTAATATAACTTTATCAATACTTGCTCAATACTATTAGATAAAGTATAAAATCTGGTTTCACCGACACTCATTTCATAGAACGTGTCATTCTGCAAAAAAATTGTTTCATTGAAAGCTATTATCTACTGAACCTGTGTTGACTTCAGATTATCTTGTGATGGTTACAAGTCTAACCTAATGTAACCTGAATCATATTTAAGATAACCTGAAATCAACACAAGTTCAACAGAAAATAGCTTTCTATGAAACGAAAATTAAATGAGTGGTGTCGTTGAAATAAGGCGACACTATAAAATCTAATCCATATGGCCTAATCCCTCCCCCTCTCCCTATCATGTCTCCAGTCATCTCTTGTTCTAGCTATTCCTTGTAAGTCTGGATCGAATTTAACCAAAACGTCCAGCCATCTTCGTAGATAAACGATAATATGTCGTAATCTATATAAAAGGCAAACCTGACTGACTTATATATCAACGCACACCCGAAACTACTGTACCTAGAAACTTGTGGTACAGGGGGTTCCTTTCATGATGTAAGTGAGCACTAAGAAAGGATTTTCCGAAAATCCACACCCAACGGGAAGAAATGGGGGGAGTAGAGGGAAACTAATTCTACGCGTAGTCTACGAAGTATCTACGAAGGCGCGGGCGTCCTCTAGTTATTAATAAATAGAAAGGACCTTAATGACATAATCTTATTCATAGAAGTCAAAACTCATATGCATGAGATAGTTTATTGAGAAGTAGCTTTTTTACAATAGAAAAATTACCTCATTTGCTCGAACAAAGTCAAAATTAGAAATTGATAAATGTATACCTTCTATAGGATAAAAATCGTCTATTACTGGCCACCTTCAGTAACTTGTCCGGACTACGGTCAAAATATGTTTACGAACGGCGTCTGTTAATCCCCACACCGGAACACAACGATGCGAACACGGCTGTTGGCGGTAGTTTCGTCTGTGGCGCCCTAAATACTCCAAATGAATTCCAAGTTTTATTTTCTAAATTATTCCTTTTCAGCAAATATAATCCATATCGCTAAATAAAGAAGAGATTAACGACGAGAATAATGGAATGACCGCCACAATTTACAAAAAAATAAGTCACTCAAAAATTGGGGTAGGTACTCTAAGTTATACTATTTCTTATAGACAAGCCTACTTGACTCCTCGTCTAATAAATCTTGATTTTAGAGTCAGAAATACTTCCAATTCCAATGATAAAAAAACTATAACATACTATAGGTAACTGAAGTCCTATAGTGTAGATTGTAGATAAACTGTTTTTGAGGGTAGGAAACTAGAAGTGTTGAATCTTGTAAATAAATTTATTGTTATTAAGAGGCCGTATTCGACTTTTTAGTGGCTTTTAGGTGTTATTAAATTAAAATAAAATTGATAAAAACCGGCAACCTACGTTCATAGCTGATATCTCTTAAATGACCCAACTAATTACCTAATAAGAAACCTAGCCAAGAACATTTCGGACAATCTAGCTTTCTTAAAAAAAACGTGTCTGAAAGCAGACAGATACACAAATACTTACATACATAGATACACATGGTATACTTATTTATTACTACCCCTTTTTAACCCCCGAGGCAGGAGGTTTGTTATAAGTATAAGTCAGACACACGTCTGTATGTGGCACCGTAGTTCTTAAACCGGTGAAGCGAATTGGATGCGTTTTTTTTTATTTGAAAGCAAATTTTCTAGTGGTAGTTTTTAGCTACATTTCATAGAAATCGGTTGGGCCGTTTAGGAGATATAAGCTCTGAAATAAGGGGTCACCAATATCGGGGGTTTTTATCTGTCTCAAATTTAATAATTAGTTTTTAATAAGTCAAACAAAACGAACCTGTAATTTACCGCCCCAGCGTTGAAAACATACTGCGCGTTATAAACCGCACTGCCCATGATTGGTAGGAGAATCAGGCAGTAATTCATGATCTGGTACCGGCCGAACTGCCCGAGTTCTGCCAGGATATCATCGAAGTTCGGCTCCTTGTTCACCATTGTACACTTATTTAAAAAAAACTACCAGGAAAAAAAATAGAAACACACCGTAGATAAGTATTGTATAAATTGACAGTTTTTTTTAAAAGTGTCGCGTGTTTCGTGTGCCGCGGACGATACTCGTGTGATAGCGGCGGCGGAAAACAAGTGACTAAAGCAGAGCTGCCTCTGCGCAGGTAGACCGAACGTCTGAACGACGCGTAGCTCGTTGGTAGTGGCACTGCCTACGAAGCTGGTGGTCCAAAATTGATCCCCCGTAAGGGAACATATTTATGAGCGAGAGTTTTTCCTAAGTGTTGGAAGTTTTATATGTATTTATTAAGTACTAGCGATCCGCCCTCGCTTCGCTTCGGTTTATTTAAGTTTTCTGTGACACCTGTACATTATCCAAATGAATCATACATAAAAACATTTCTCTTGAATCACTCTATCTATTGATGAAAACCGCATTAAAATCGGTTGAGTAGTTTGAGAGATCTAACCGAACAGACAGCGGGAGCGACTTTGTTTTATAATGTAAACATGTAAAGAAGTAATTATCTATACCTATAACTGTTTATCAATGTCTAATACCCATAATTTGATGACAATTTCCATACAAAATGCGATTACGTTTCTCTCCCCTTACCTACACCTATTAGTCCTATTTTGATGACTTTTGGATATGTTGTAGACGGTGGTATAGCTATACAATGTTTTGTCCATATCTGTCAAATCCAAATGTCACAATGACAGATAAGGACAAAACATTGTATAGCTATACCAATATACTCAACGTTTATTAGTAAGGGGGTATATGTATAACTACTAGATAGATAAAAAATACCCCGATATCATTGTGACCCTTTCTTTCCGAGCTGATGTCTCTAACGGCAAAACCGATTTTCATAAACCCTAGCTAAGAATTACCGCTAGAAAACCTGCTTTCAAATAAAAAAAAGCATTTCAGAATCGGTTCACCCGTTTTAAAGCTACGGCGCATACGATACACACACACAAAGCGATCAGACGTATAACACCCCTCTTTTTGGGTCGGGGGTTAAAAAGTTGCTAAAAAATATCACGTGATTAATAGACAACCGCTTGGTACTTAAAAAAAAAACCGGCCAAGTGCGAGTCAGACTCGCAGACGAAGGGTTCCGTACCATTATCTATACAACATTAGACACTATACCAGTTGCCGTTATTATTAACGAGCAACTGAAAAAATCACGACTGTTGTATGGGAGCCCCACTGAAATATTAATTTTATTCTGTTTTTAGTATTTGTTGTTAGACGGGAACAGAAATACATCATCTGTGAAAATTTCAACTGTCTAGCTATCACGGTTCATGAGATATGGTGACAGACAGACAGACGGACAGTGGACTCTTAGTAATAGGGTCCCGTTTTTACCCTTTGGGTACGGAACCCTAAAAACAGTATTATTGATCATAGATCGAATTGAAAATACAATAAGGTGTAATGTGGCACATAAAAATTCAAATTGGGGACAAAATAAAACACCAGTAGATTTAAAACCCTTAGTTCATTTTTTTTTAAACCATCATTTTATTAAAATAAAAAGTTAACATTACAATTGTATGAACCTTACTCGTAGTATCAACGCTACACGTCACAGACACACACGAGCTAAAAAAACTTCGGTAAATTGCATCGATTTTACAGGTTACAATAATTACATTGCGGTTTTTATTTTCTTATTTTATTTGATTCGAAAAACCTCTCAAAATACAATACTTCTCGATTTTTATAAATAGCTACTTAAAGCGGGTACCTATTATTTTATCGAAACCCCTTTCAGCGTATCATTATGCAGAATTTTCATTTCATCGAACGGCAATTCTCGCCGCATGAGTTTTTTTTTTGGTAGTCACAAGTCTAACCTAACCTACGTAAATTATGTTTAAGATATCCTGAAAACATTATGGTTTCAGCAGAAAAATGCGTTCGAAATGATACAATCGATTAAGTGAAATTCGATAAAATGATGAGTTACCACTTGAAGCAAATTCCCGGTGTTAGGAACAGAATTTTGCCAGACAGAAAATAATAGAATAGACAGTACCTTTAGTCAGTCAGGTGTATTTGAGTTACTTGCCCGGGCATCCCACGTTGTGCGGCGCCGCTCTGAACTTGTATCAAAAGTGTTGTCTTGATAGTGTAACACCTTGTCCGTATGATTGTCACACTATGGGGAGTCACAACTTATGCAGAAGGCAGACGGGGACTGTACTTGCAGTTTTTACATTGGTTTTAACTAATATTAGCGCGAGCGCACGTTATGGCGGCTAAGAGTTTTAGAAGGAGTGAATGACAGCCAGGATTGACCGAATGAAGTCATAAAAAGGATATAGGATTGAACTTAAGAAAGAATGTCTTTAATGTTACCAGCTAAAATACGAAAATTCCTAAACATACTGCCAGGGGAAGAAATCTTTAGGATTTCTTAGAATACATACAAAGAAAAAATACTTAAATTGTCTACTATTGTACATTAACTAATACTACGCTTACATTAAGTCAGTGCTGATGTGGAATTGGGCATAATTTAGATACAGGTCGAACAAGTTGATTACCTGTACCTGTCTTCAACGTAGCAACACGAACTACACCATCCCGTCCAGGTGACAACGAAACGATGCGAGCCAGTTTCCAATAATATGGCGTTGTATTTTCATTAACGATGAGCACAATGTCGTTTATTTTTAAATTTTCCGCGCTTTTAAACCATTTGTTGCGACTTTGCAAATGATGTAAATATTCTAAAGTCCAACGACGCCAAAATTGTTGGGTGAAGTTCTGGAGAAGTTGCCAGCGAGACAAGCGGTTCAATTTCTCCATTCGCAAGTCCTGTTCAGGAAGGGACACCATGTTATCCCCTATAAGAAAGTGAGCCGGTGTTAAAACATCAACGTCATCTAAGTCGTCTGATACAGGGCATAGAGGTCTAGAATTTAAAATTGACTCTACCTTAGAAAGAACGGTGCTCAACTCTTCGAATGTAAGAACAGTTTCCCCTATAGTTCGTTTCAGTATGGTTTTAGCAGACTTCACAGCCGATTCCCACAAACCTCCCATGCTTGGGGCAGACGGTGGATTGAAATGCCATTTAAATTGGTGTTTAAGAAAATAGTTTTGCACGTCAGAGTGACTAGTGCAATCCTTGAGGAATGTGTAAAATTCCTTTAGATGATTGTTTGCCCCAACGAAATTTGTGCCACAGTCAGAGTAAATATCTGAGCACCAGCCACGTCTACTAATGAAACGGGTAAGACATGCTAAAAAACAGTCTGTGGAAAGATCCGACACAAGCTCAAGGTGACAAGCTTTGGTGACCATGCACACAAAAATACATAGATATGCCTTCGCAATAGGTGCACGTTTCAATTTAGAAGTCTTAATAAGAAAAGGACCAGCATAATCCGTGCCAACTCGTGAAAAGGGTCTACATGGAGTAACTCTTGATGGAGGCAAGTCTGCCATGAAATAGTCAGCAGGTTTAGGATTAGCCCTGAAACACTTATAGCATTTCCTAATTTGCTGTTTGATGATCGTACGAGCCGAAATGATCCAAAATTGTTTGCGCAATAAAGAAAGTAGCAGTGGCGCACCTGCATGTAGATACAAGTTGTGAAAGTAATTAATCAGCAAAACAGATAGAGGATGTGATTTAGGAAGAATCACAGGATGTTTACGTTGGTCAGATAATTTGGTATACCTCAGCCTCCCTAGTACTCGCAGAAGACCTTCATCATCAACAAAAGGAGATAAATTTCGAAGTTTAGTTCGGTGTGGTAAACCTTGTTGAACCAATTTTATTGCATTTGCGAATTCGGAACCTTGAACTTACTTTATTAGCGAATATAAGGCATTCCGCCACTCAGAACATGTTAATGGACCAGTATGCTTCGACTTTGGATGTTTTAAGTTATGAATAAAACGTAAACAATATCCATGAACCTTGACAAGCGTGTTAAGTGAACTGTATTTAGATATGAAATCGGTAACACCTGGTTCACAGGAGACCTGGTTCACGTGAACAGTGAATTCTTCTTCGTTCTCATCGTCAGGGACTGACATTTTAGAAGTGACAGGACCATTAATTGGCCAAGTGTCAGGTGACAACTTAAGCCATGGTGGAGACCACCAAAGTGGATGCGAGGCGAGCTCTGAAGGCATCAATCCTCGAGACGCAGCATCTGCAGGGTTCATTAATGAAGGTACATGTCTCCAATTAGATGGAGCAGTATTTGCCAAAATTTGGGAAACTCTATTTCCTTCAAACATTTTAAGCTGATGGACAGGGGTGCGTATCCATGATAGTGCAATGCTAGAATCACACCAGGTTATAATTTCATGGGGAACATTGATCAAAGCAGAGCAATGCTTTACAAGTTTAGACGACAGAAGAGCGCCGCAAAGTTCAAGTCGAGGTACGGTCATCTTTGTTTTTATCGGCGCGACTTTAGACTTAGACAACACTAGGTGGACGTCCACCTCACCATTGGGTCTCTCAACGCGAAGATAGACCACAGCTGCATACCCTTTGAGAGATGCATCGCAAAAGCTATGCAATTGAAAGTCAATGCTGTCAACGGGCAGAATAAACCGGTTTAATTTTATATCCGACTAGCTTTCCGCCCGCGACTTCGTCTGCGGAGAGTCAGAACTTCTGTTAAAAGTACAGTTATAGTTCACATCACCTTCAAAGGCTTTTAAAAAAAACTCTAGGGCGTGAATTTTAAGTAAACGGTCCTCATAAACAACTTTAATTTTATGGCACTAACCTTTAAAAAAACAAAATTGACAAACAAAATAAATTCACTGCCTCTCTTTCACCATTACATTTTTTTATACGATTCTAGATAAATTTGCCATGTATTCTATACAAACAATTAACCCACTTAGCAGAAGATTTTCGAAAAACACCGAAGCTGAACATTTTCTGTAGGTATGTAATAGTAGTCTAATACCCATTTTCATATTTTCCAGGTATGTAACTTTGAATATTACATAATTTCGATACAAACTTTACAGTCAGTAGTCTTAGATCCCAAGTTTTCCCTTTAGTTATTGTTTATTGATAATGGATTTGCTCTTAACTAACTATAAACACTGAAGATTGAAATGTTTTAGATGCTAAGTATAATTCATGTACCTGGATAAAAAAAACAAACTCCTATTCAAACTTTCACCCGCTTTTCACACTGTTAAGGGATTGTTTTAAAAAATGGTTATTATTTTATTTTATATTGGTGTTGATTTTCCTGTATCTAACTTCAGTCATAATTTTAATTTGTAGGTAGGTAGGTTTTTTTATAGCTAGGTAAACATTAGGTTACCTTAATACCCCACATTTCTCATTTCAAAAATGACCACATTTCTACCAAACTACTACCCCCCATTTAACCACCTTTGGGATAGTTTTTTCTAAATCGCCGAAAGTAACTTTTTTTGTTTATAAAAACAGTAGCGTAAATATACATTTCCACATTTTTTTATTCAAAAATTATCATAATCCCTTACAAAGTTCTACCGCCAATTTACCCGTAAGTTTTTCCAAAATCGCCGAAAGCATTATTTTTAATTTATAACTACAGTAGCCGTGACAACATTTTCCACGTTTCACACTTCAAAAATATACCATACAATTTTCTACTCCCCGTTTTACCTCCTCAGAGGTAGTTTTTCCTGAATCGAGCATTTCTACCAAGTTTCAAGTAAATCAGAACATAAAAGTATTCGTTCCTATAGAAACTTTGCAACCCCCTTTCATCCCCCAAGGAGTTGAATTTTAGTTATCACGTGACTCATTATTTTCATTGCAGAGCAAGCATTTCTACCAAGTTTAAAGTAAATTTGAGCATACCAAATATTTTTTCCTCAACAAACTTTGCAACCGCCTTTTATCCCTCTAGGGGTTGTATTTTAGTTATCACTCATATACCTGACTCATTATTTTCATTTCAGAGCATTTCTACCGAGTTTCAAGTAAATTTGACCATAGAAGTATTTTTTCCCATACAAATATTGCAACCCCCTTTCATCCCTCTAGGGGTTGAATTTTAGTAATCGCTGAAATACGTGTCTCATTATTTGCATTTAAGAGTATTCCTACCAAGTTTCAAGTAAATTTGATCAAAAAAAATATTTTATCTGTAAACACTTTGCAACCTCCTTTCATCCCTCTAGGGGTTGAATTTTAGTAATCGCTGAAATATGTGTCTCATTATTTGCATTGAAGAGCATTCCTACCAAGTTTCAAGTAAATTTGATCATAAAAATATTTCATCTGTAAACACTTTGAAACCTCCTTTCATCCCTCTAGGGGTTGAATTTTAGTAATCGCCGAAATATATGTCTCATTATTTGCATTTAAGAGTATTCCTACCAAGTTTCAAGTAAATTTGATCATAAAAGTATATTTTCCCATACAAACTTTGCAACCCCCTTTCATCCCTCTAGGTTTGGAATTTTAGTAATCGCTGAAATACGTGTCTCATTATTTGCATTTAAGAGTATTCCTGCCAAGTTTCAAGTAAATTTGATCATAAAAATATTTTATCGATACACACTTTGCAACCCCCTTTCATACCTTTAGAGGTTGAATTTTAGTAATCGCCGAAATACGTGTCTCATTATTTGCATTTAAGAGTATTCCTACCAAGTTTCAAGTAAATTTGATCATAAAAATATTTTATCTGTACACATTTTGCAACCCCCTTTCATCCCTCTAGGGGTTGAATTTTAGTAATCGCTGAAATACGTGTCTCATTATTTGCATTGAAGAGCATTCCTACCGAGTTTCAAGTAAATTTGACCATAAAAGTATATTTTCCCATACAAACTTTGCAACCCCCTTTCATCCCTCTAGGGGTTGAATTTTAGTAATCGCTGAAATACGTGTCTCATTATTTGCATTTAAGAGTATTCCTACCAAGTTTCAAGTAAATTTGATCATAAAAATATTTTATCTAAACACACTTTGCAACCCCCTTTCATCCCTCTAGGGGTTAAATTTTAGTAATCGCTGAAATAGGTGTTTCATTATTTGCATTGAAGAGCATTTCTACCAAGTTTCAAGTAAATTAGACAATAAAAATATTTTTTCCCATACAAACTTTGCAACCCCCTTTCATACCTTTAGGGGTTGAATTTCGAAAAATCCCTTCTTAAACGACGCCTCCATTACAAAATCAACTTCCCCTCAAAATTCCAAATTTGTATCTTTAGCGGTTTAGGCTGGGCGTTGATATGTCACCCGGGACATTGCCTTTTATATATATAGATAAGTTAGTGAACTCTTTGATGAAGACGAGCCACTGCGATTGTTCATCTTCCGGCAATGGATCATCCCAGCCAATACCGAGAAGCCACAGACGTTGCATGAATGCCTTTGCTGTAAATATGACTGGCATCAGCCACCCACACGGGTCATATATGCATGCGATGTTAGCGAGCACAGCACGTTTTGTCAATCCGGTATTAAGAATCTTACTATGATACGTGAACGCATCAGACACAGGGTTCCATTTGACGCCGAGTACCTTAACAGCTCCCTCATTTTGAGGTTCAAATGACAGCGACCCTTCGCAGATGTTGTCAGGCAAGTCCGATAAAAAATCACGATCGTTACTCGACCACTTTCGTAATTCGAAACACCCTTGATTGAGAAGGTCCACCAACTCAGTTCTATACTTCCGAGCAGTGTCGAGGTCAGGAGCCCCGGTAACTACGTCATCCACGAAAATTTGATTGGACAAGATTTTACTAGCGTCAGGATGTGATGCCTTTCCTTCTTCTGCCAATTGTAAAATGCAGCGCATGGCCAGAAATGGTGACGACGATACTCCAAAAGTGACAGTCCGCAAACGGAATTCCTCAATCGGATCATCAGAGTTCTGACGCCAAAGAATCCTTTGATAATCACAGTCATCTGGATGGACGAGTACCTGGCGATACATAGCCTTGATGTCGCATGTGAATGCGACAGGATGAAGTCGAAAACGCAGAAGTATGTCTACAATGCTACGCTGTAATTTAGGACCAACATGCAAAACATTGTTCAAAGATATGCCTGTAGATGAGGGCATAGACGCATCAAAGACCACTCTCAACTTTGTAGTAGAAGAATCCTCTTTAATCACAGCATGATGAGCCAGGTAATATTTTCCCCTACCAGGGGGGTCGTGCACAGGTTCCATATGCTTCTGTTCCAGATATTCATTTAAAACTTTGCTATATTCTGCCTTAAGCAATGGAGTTTTATTTAGTCTACGTTCGAGACTTAAAAGCCTACGGGTTGCCAACTCATAACTATCACCTAACTCAGACTGATTCCCTTTAAAGGGAATACGTACAATGAAACGCTGCTCATCGTCGCGAGAGACAGTTTTCAGATAATGATCCTCAATAATTTGATCATCAGGATCAGAAAAAATAGTTTCTGGGATTTGTTCTATCTCCCAGAATCTAGACAAACAATCCTCTAAAGCCACATGGTGTGAAATTAGCGGAGAAACTGAATCAGTGAACTTAGAAGCATCACCAATTATTACCCAACCAAAGACTGTTAGGTAAGCCGCTGGTACATTATGGGAAGGCCACACCTTCTCGCCACAAGAAATGTCGTTATACATGTCACTGCCTAAGAGGATATCTATAGGCCGAGACAAATGAAAATTATTATCTGCAAGCTGCAGGTCCTGATAACTTGACATTATGTCCGCAGACAGGGACACAGATGGCAAATTGCCAGTCACTTTTTTGAGAATGATAGCCGAGACTGTCAGTAACGGTTTATCAGAATGTTGCGGTTTCAAAAACAATGTAGTCAATCCATGTGATGGTTGAGGCATACTCGACCCTACACCACGAATTGCCACAGACTGATGACTATGTTTAAGTTGGAGCCGTTGAACGCACTCCTCAGAAATGATAGAACACTGAGATCCAGGGTCTATAAATACACGTACCAGTTGAAAATTACCATCACCATTACCCGCTAGACACATGGCTGTACCCAACAAAACATTCTGCAAATTAGGCTTGGCACCCATAGAGCATGAAGACGTAATCAATGTATTGTTGACCTTTGGTATAGTGGGTACATCCACTTCACCATCCCCATCACCCATCAAGTATGATGACTCAGGGCAATCCGCCATAATAGCTGCTGATCTGATGGCTGGCGAAGACGCATCATTGTTTGCCGATGATGGGCAGATCAAGGTGTGATGTTTTGCATGACACACCTTACATTTATGTAGTGATGTACATTCATGATATTTGTGAATACCAAAACAATTAAAGCACAAATTTTTCGATTTCAGGAACTCTCGCCGTTGCTCAATATTCAGAGCCTTGAATTTATTGCACATGTACATGTAATGATCTAAGTTACAATAACGACAACTGATTTCTTTGTTATATTCTTGAACATGCATAACCGTTTTGACAGGATGGAGAGATTGAGACTTTACTGGCAATGCTTTAGATGCAACACTGAAAGCAGGTTTGACATTAAAGGCATTCTCAAATGCCTTGCATCTGTTTTCCAAAAAGTGTATGAGCTCAGTATAACTAGGTATATTTGATGCTTTCAGACTTAATTCAAATTGACTTCGCAAATCATTTGGTACCTTTTTTAACAAAATATGCAAAAGGATAAAAGACCAATCGTCCGGTTTAAACTTTAATGCTTTAAGAGCAGCAATGTGTTCATTAAATGAATTGAGGAACACTCTCAAATCAGACTTTACATTGACAATGGTAGGCAGTGTCAATATATATTCCAAGTGAGTATCAGCAATCAACCGTGTATTAGAGAACCTATTCTCTAACAGACATAAGGCAACATTATAATTTTCATCAGTAAATGGCAAATGCTTCACCAAGTCAAGTGGCTCGTTAGACAGGCATGATATCAAATAATGTAATTTTCTTACAGGTTTCATAGATGCGTCTTCATCTATCAAATTTTTAAAGATGTTTATAAAATTCATCCAGTCTTTAATTCTCCCTGAGAATGTAGGCAGTGAAATACGCGGTAAATCAGACACTTGACTTTGTGAAACATTGTTCGCAACACTCGCTGGCAATGTCTCCTGACTTGGAAACAGTTTGTAATAAATCACACTTACGTGGTTTAATTTCGTGTCATATTCCGCAAAATCCTTTAAATGTTGATCGGCATCGAACCCGGCTCTTTTACTAGCCTCAACAGAAATATAAGACTCGATAAATTCACTTTTCATTTGGTCGAAACTACGATAACGAATTTGGAACTCTGCACGTTTAGACTCGTCATCCACCGCACTATTTGCAGCATTCCAAATCATATCTATTTGCAATTTAACCACTCTATACCGAATATCAACCGCCATTTTCACTTAAACACTGATAATCACGAAAAGTTAACTGTGAAAATTACAATAACAATAACAAATGAAATGACAGCGTGCACTTTGACAACTTAATTCATTCGTCCATTCGCTCACTGCGTTTTGCTATCACCACAGATCATGTTATTTGTCTTGCTGACCGAACGACACGTTCGAAATATATGAGTGAACCGTAAATTGGAATTCAATGTGAATGATTACTTGACTTCACACACAGCACTGACGAAACGCAATATTATAGGTGGCATCTACCTACCTACCTCGAACAAAAGTACTTATTGGCGAATTTGACGAAATGTTATTTTACTTCTGGAAATAAGGTTATTAAATACAATTATGAATAATTGCACGACAAAATGTTTATGCACAATAGCAGACAACAGAAAGTATGAAATTGTTACGTTCCAAACTTGAAATGCACTAGCAGGCAGACAGGTTACGACTTGATGCACAAGGTGCAGACAAATTATTTAATATGATTAAATAAGACAAATGCAATCTTGCAGACAGTTGACTATTTAATGTACGAGGTGCACATTATTATTAAAGTAATTTAATAAGACATTATGCAAACTAGCAGACAGTAGACGATAGTTAATTGGAAAAACTAAAAAACATGGCGGACAATGTATACGTGAAATTTTACTTTAAACTTGAATTTCTGGTAACTAATCCGGTCGAAGGAACAAATTTTATGTTAGGAACAGAATTTTGCCAGACAGAAAATAATAGAATAGACAGTACCTTTAGTCAGTCAGGTGTATTTGAGTTACTTGCCCGGGCATCCCACGTTGTGCGGCGCCGCTCTGAACTTGTATCAAAAGTGTTGTCTTGATAGTGTAACACCTTGTCCGTATGATTGTCACACTATGGGGAGTCACAACTTATGCAGAAGGCAGACGGGGACTGTACTTGCAGTTTTTACATTGGTTTTAACTAATATTAGCGCGAGCGCACGTTATGGCGGCTAAGTGTTTTAGAAGGAGTGAATGACAGCCAGGATTGACCGAATGAAGTCATAAAAAGGATATAGGATTGAACTTAAGAAAGAATGTCTTTAATGTTACCAGCTAAAATACGAAAATTCCTAAACGTTTCGTTCGATCGTTTTTCTCTTTCATGAAAATTGGCACAACCTAAAT
Source organism: Acleris cristana (assembly GCA_948252455.1). Classification (NCBI taxonomy): domain Eukaryota; kingdom Metazoa; phylum Arthropoda; class Insecta; order Lepidoptera; family Tortricidae; genus Acleris; species Acleris cristana. The sequence goes on along the minus strand of OX411783.1, from coordinate 1,116,624 downwards.
TCTAATGGTCAAATTATTATAGGTCTGTTGTTAGGTCGTAATTAAGTAAGTGTTTTTGATTATATAAATAAACGATTGTAAGCATTAAAACTGCACTGTATTTCATCAGCGCCATTCCATTGTCATTTTTTGCCCATCATCGATATTTCAATGGATAGTTGAGGAACCATTAAGCGTCAGGGGCGGTGAACGTGTTAAATAGTAAGAGGGCGTTTACACTTAAACTTGTACCCCAATTAAGGAACTTTACCTTTGTCCGTTTTGTGACGAAAATTTTCCATAATATTTCGGCCGTAAATAAATGGCTAATTTTCGTCACAAAACTGACAAAGGCAGCATTTCTTAATTGTAGCCTTTAATTGGGGTAACGTACACGTTTTAGTGGACGAAAATTAGCCATACGGTGCGGCAGTAAATGTATGGCTAATTTTCTTTACAAAACTGACAAAGTTAAAGTTTTAATTTTAGCTGCATTTTCCGCGTGATAATATGTGTATAAAACATCCGTCACTTTCTGAGCCGAGTATAAGTTCGAGAGTGACGGATGCTTTATCCACATTTTGTCATGCGATAAACGCATCGACATTAAGCCCGCAGCTGTCTGTTAGTAAAAAGTGTCAAGCGTTGTCGGTTAGGAGGTTTTTATTTTGCAAAATACTACAGGCAAGCTATGCAATAAGCAAGCAATGTTTGAATAGGTATATTTTAATTGCTATTTTATTTTGCTATTAGCTGCCGTTTATTACCAGCACCTCCAAATATTTCAGCTTAAAAAACTTTTACTAAGAAGAAGGAAATCAAACGTATCAACAGAGCGCGTCAGAGCGCGTTTATGTAAGAACATTTTTAATAAGGGCTTATTATTTACAATCCTTAAGACCATTTTATTTTAATTAATAAAACCATTAAAACTTATTTGTGCCTATTTCACCAATGTTTTACATTCTCATAATATATATGACCTTTAAATAGTTGATTTTAAGGTCAAAGTCACGTTAACATTATCTGTATCCAAACAAAATTATTACTCATAAGTAGTTACATAGGTAAAAACGTTACACTTAATATACGTAAATGAATTTCAAATTTACTTCTGCACTAAGCATCAGGCGAAAAAAATTGGTTACCTACACGTGCTAGGCGGTTTTTTAACCCAACCTAAAGCCCAAACGAACTATTATAAAAACTATTCAGTTTGAACTTTATTTGCAATATCAATCGTCAGGAAGTTGTTTTCTATGCATTCGCGAAACTAATCAGTTAGCAATCGAAAAAGATGGTCCAAGTTGTCACACGGTTAGCGCAAGAAATTCTCTGTTTCCCTATCAGTTTCCGTGCCTCTAAACTTGATTCATCTATTTTGCGGCATCTTGAGTTTTGCCTAGAAATGTGCATGGTGTGAGTCCAGGATGCTAGCCTCAACCAATGAGGTTGGTGCGTTTGGAAGTACGAGGCGCGACTGCTATTGCTTCTGCCTGAAACAAACCAATACCAGTACTAAAGCAGGCTTTCTCAGACTTAAAATTATCACCATCATCACCTTTTCACCCAAAAGGCAGCCACTGCTGGATATGGGCTCTACATGCTACAAGGTTTACCCCAAGGATCAGCGCTGCGCAGGCTAGAGAACATTCACAACGCTAACTCGCGTCACTATCCTGCACCGCGGGAATCCATTAATTTCCCGCAACCATAAAAAACTAAACATACATACATAAACTGATGCCTTCATTCCCATTCCCAGAGTGGGGTAGGCTAATAGAGCTACTGAATTACCAACAACTCTAAAAACTTGTTAATAAATTATATAACCACATTTTGCACAATTAGGCTAAAATGTTTATCATGCGATTACGAAAGCAAGATGTCCAGAAACAAAGTAGAACGAGAGGTCCAGATTTATTAAACTTTCCCCGTTCTCTGTCTGTTTGAACATATAGTACGCTTCCACTTTTAAAAGGCAATGCAAGGAAAATTGTGTATGATCTAATTTGTTCGGATACCTCTTTGATGGTGTCAGGTAGCCGCAAGTTCAGGGTCTCGGGCGTGAACATCATCAGCCCGCCGGCGCACCCCGCCATCGCACCGAACAGGTAATAAGGCAGCTCCGGCGTAATCTCCATCTACGCAACAACGAGAACGGCTTAAAAACCGGTCAAGCGCGAGTTGGACTCGCGCACCGACGGTCACGTGCCATCGTATAATAGGTATTATTATATTCCGATTTCGAATCGAATCAGCGGGAGCCCAACTCACATTTGACCATTTTTTAGTATGTGTTGTTTTTATTTTGTTCGTGCTATGCTTAAAATACGTTGGAAAAAACATTTCTTATCTGGTTTTTTTTTATTAGTCAATAAATCCGTCATAATACCTAACACAAATTTTGAAAAAACCACTCGCTATCTATAACGGTTCAAAAGATAAAGCTCTTTTCAGTTGGGACGGACGTTCGGACGGACTTTGGGTACGAACTCTGAAAAAAAACGGTCAAGTACAAACCGCGGGTTCCTTATCGCCTGACTTATACTTGGCCGGTTTTTATTATTAGTTGTTACGAGTATGCTATAGAGTTTTTACTATAATCACGCCCAATGAGACGCTTATCAGTTTGACGATAGAACTTTAAACAAAGACTCATTTCTTTTATTGGTACGAGTAGATGGAGAACCCCCGCTCAAAGTGCTAAGTATGCTGGCAGACCAAAATGTAAACAGTTTAGTCTGATCCATCATAAGAAGTTTGTTTCATTCAGTAAATCGATGAGGACAAATGGGTTGTCACCTGTCTCTTGAATTTGTTGAACCAGCGGGACACGCTAACGTCGTTGTAAGTTCTACTTATCGATCTTTTTCCAACAGATTAGTTTCGTTCGGTAACTACATGAGATATATACGACAAAAGAACATGACTAAAATGGGCCAGGTTGCGCCTCGGCAGACCAACTTATTTTAGGGCCGTCGATGGACTACTTTTTATACCAATTGCTTTTATCCGGTAACTCGATAAAGGTAGCACTTTGAGCAGCCGGCTCTCGGGCTATGGGGAGCTCCTTTATTATTACCCGACTGCCAAGAAGGGTAATGTTTTTCGCGCGTATCTATGTATGTATGTATGTATGTATGTAATATTCTTTATTACCTCTTATCATCCAAACGGCTGGACGGATTTCTAAAATTAAGGTGTCGTTGGATTTGTCTCTGCAACCCAAGTGTTCTAGGATAGGTGACTTCGAAAAAAAAACAACTTGGCGGATTTAAGGTGCCATAATGTGTGGTTTGAAAAAAAAAACTTTTATCAAATAAATCCAAAAGGGTATCAAAATGAAGAATATTAAAAGGCGATTACAAAAATATACACAACTCATATGTTTAAATGTAATTTGGTAAAGCAAATTACAAATCAAAATGAAATTATACTTTAACCTTTAAAGTGTCGAAACTCAAACTATTGGGCATATACAAAAAGTTACTTATAAAACTTGAACAAAAAATTACATTATCCTACTTAATATTATAAGTGCGAAAATTTGTGTGTGTGTGTGTGTGTGTGTGTTTGTTACCTCTTCACGCTGCAACGGCTGGACGGATTTGGATGAAATTTGGAATGGAGATAGCTTATACCCTGGATTAACACATAGGCTACTTTTTATCCCGAAAAATTTAAAATTTCCCAAGGGAATAACTATAATCGAAATATAAGCGGACGAAGACGCGTTAAGAAGCTATTATCCACTAATCCTACTAATCCTACTCATATACCCTAAGGGGTAAAAGGAGGGTGTAGATTTTTTATCAGTTTCGTCATTTTTAACCAACTTCAAAAATGGAGGAGGTTATACTTTCCACTGTATGTATTTCATTATTTTTAATGTATTTTCACCGATTTCTCCATCAATTGGGGACCGATTTAAAAAAATCTTATTTGGGTTGATAGAATGTACTTTTGAGGTGGTCCCATTGTCACCAAATCTAAATCCAATCAGGGGATCAGTTTCGAATTGAGGGAACTCTTCAAATATTGTAGGCAAACATAGCAATTTTAGTATATTTAGTAACAAGTCTAGCATTTGCATTCAGAAAGTACCTATCATTTGGTGAAATGGAACTGATGATAAAATGATAAATACCACCGAATGGCCACCGGAACTCCTCAACGATACCTTTTTCAGGGGTGGCTATCTCGATTAAGATAGTTGAGCGACTACAACGAAGGACATTTAATTGTTTAGATATAACTATGACTTTCCCGCGGCGTTGCTGGCGGCGATCGTGAAATGTCTTAAAGTTTCATATCAACTAAGAAGTGGGACTAGGTAGGTACATAAGCGTATTATGATCTGTAAAAAGTACAAAATAAAACAAATGTCTTAAAAAACGAAAATCCGCCTTCAAAAACGCATTTATTTTGTGAAGTTAGAAACGTGAAAATTGGCAACTAAAATGTATAGTTTGCAGCGACTAAGGAATAAAAGGGGGAAATAGAATTTTATATGAGAGTTCGTCATGTTTGTAGTTAGAAACGTTAAAATTGGTGTTACTAAAAAAATCTTACTTTTGGCGATTTTGAAAACAATAGGTATTCCTAAGGAGTTGAAATGGGGGATAGAGGTATGTATCGAAGTTAAATAAACTAATAGCAAAGAATTAAAAAACGAATTTCTTAAAAAACATTAACATTTGGACTAGCTTGTCCCCGCCTGCAACACCTTTTCCAATATTCAAGTTAAATTTAAATTGTTATAAATATCAATAAGTACATTGCTCTTACAATGTTCTATAGATTATAGAGCTTGTTTTTCGTTTTTCAGTTGTTTTTTTATTGCAGTCGGGTTTTTTGTTTTTTTTTTTAAATTAAATTTATTTCATTTTACTGTTTTTTTTTTGTAAATAATGACAAGTACCCATTTATTCTGTAAAAAAATCAAGCATCTTGCAACTCCCGCATTTAACGACTGTTTTTTACAAATGAAGACTACCTAAACCTTGGTTCTTAAAAGGTGTGTGTTTGCAGAAATAAACTGTTCAGGTACGCAGACCGAAAGAATTTAAACACATAACATCTTTTTTGCTTTTCCCAAGTAAAGACACAGGGCACAGCGCAGCGTCTGCGGAGCGCTTGTAAAGCGCGGCCCTTTTCCAGGAACAGCTCGATGGTTCAGATGTAGATGGAAGGGAGTACAAGCTGATAAACATGCGCACGAAGAATTGAGACACGAGCCCGTTTCAGACGGATCTAGCGGATATAAGGGGCCACATTATGATAAAGTCGGTAGTGTTCCGCGATCTGAATCTGGATAACCATAACGCCTATTTGTCTGTTCTTGGATATATTAAACTTGATCATATGATCGACGTGAAAATAGGATAAGAAAGAAAAAAAAATGTAGTTTTATTTTTCACACATGATATTATCCTTTTCCGCATGTTATTGGTTGTATCTTCGAAGCCCTTCGATCTTTGACTATCATTTTTTATTCAATAGTTAACTGTTTAATCCCGGTAAACCATCTATTTTCATCTCACGTTTTACGCACGGAAGCACATAAAGCCATCCCTTTGCATTCTTGTGTGGGCGTGGCAGCATAATATGTGACCTCTTAACGAGACTGCTGTGTAAATCTCACTTTAGAGCCCGTATCAATTGCTTTCTCTATATCATAAATAAATTAATATGTATAGTGACGAACCAACAAGGGTGTCTGCGGCGCGGTCATGGAGCCGATGCGTCCCACCGTGGAGCAGACGGACATGAGCGAGGCGCGGCTCTCCGTGGGGAACAGCTCGATGGTATAGATGTAGATCGAAACGAACACCATGCTGATGCTCACCTTGCCCAACAGCGTCAGGCCAAAACTTATTGTCTCTGTGCAGACAAAAAATATAGCTGGATAGACTTTCCAACAGGAAAAACTTCAAATTCATAAAGTTTGTAAACCCTGCATAAAATAAAGCAAGATAACTATCTAATAAGTTAATTGGCCGTCGTAGATAATGTACGTATCCAGAACGATGGGCTACACCTATTAGCGAATGGATGGGGTTTTGTTTGTGAAAAAGGTCTTAAATGATTGTGTGAAATAATTAGAACTTACTATTAGGAATAAACGGCATAATAATAAGCGCAGTTCCACAAGTAAAAAATGCCAGCATGATAGAGCACTTGCGGCCGAAGCGGTCGAGTGTGCACATGCTCAGGATGTAACCCGGGATCTCTGCCAACGAGGTTAGGATATAATTGACGTAGCTGTTCCCAGACATCGCCACTGAGTTAATCGACAGCCCGTAGTAGATAAAGGTCACAGTTATCCACCAGAACGCGCAGATAACCAGCCGGCATAAGATGACCCGGGATCGCAGCACTTGCACGAGCATCGACCTTTTATGCTCTGTGTCACTCGTACTCTTGTGTAATTTTGAATACCTGGGCTCTTCGGTTAGCCAAGCTACTAGCGCAGGCGACAGCTTCCTTTTATTAATCTTGGCCACTTTTAAGATTATTGCGGCGGCTTCTTTCCTTTTACCCTTGCTGAGTAGCCACCGAACGCTCTCATGAAGAATGAAGTAGTATACGAAGAAGAAGAGTGCGGGTGTGTAAATGACGCGCGTGAAGGTGCGCCACTCTGGCACGACCCAGGCTATTAGCGCCCCCACCACCTGTCCCACAGCAAATGAGCTTGACATTATGTTCCCGAACCACACGCGCCACTTGAGATCCACCATTTCTAGAGCTGTAATTAAATTGGGTCTGGCTTATTCACTCGTTAAATTTCGCAGGATAAGACCTTGAGTATGCTCCGTTTCAGTAGGTACTAACATATTTCTCACTAATCCTGCTACCAAGCACTTCGCACTTTTGTTATTCGATATGAATAGCATGAGACAGCCGGCTATATGATTATCGTAGAAGCATTCCTACTTGGTTCTTAGCATCAGGGTTATTTGGTTTACTGTGCCTGCTGCTTGGTGGCAGGTTAGCGTGTGAGATGGTGGTAGTGTTACGGACGAACTCTGTACAGGGTTACGACAGACAAATATCCCTGGACACCTGAGACCACTTACCACTCATTACGTTAGCCTTGGTTGACTTGTATGCCATATAAAAATATGCCAAGGTTGACCAATTAAATGAGTCCTCGCCCGCGCGGAGGGCACGAGGACAGAAGGGACCGAGGAAGAAGTGGGCGGCAGACACATTCTGGCCGTTGCTCAGTTCGCTAGCGATGCGGTTAGCGGGACACACTTGTGTCGCTACAGTTGCGGTCGCTTTGTGAGTTATACAGACGAGATACTTTTTTCTCAAGATGAGTATTTTCGAACACAAATTGAATACTCAAAACAAACAAATGGCTTTTAACGTGTACGAATATTTTGGAAAATATTTTTTCCCAAATTCTGCTGGTACTTTTCATTAAATAAAAGTACGAAAGTTTATTGCTATTGTTTCAATTTGTTTTTTTTTTATTAAAAAGCTTTTTCAAAACACATCACACACACACACACACATCACACACACATCATTCACCTTTTGTATACAATACACTACGCGCGCTCGCCGCACGCCCCTCCCTCGGGCCCCTCGGTCCTCGTACCCCCGCGTCCCGTACCGCGATGGTGAGAACTCATTTAAGTGGTCTACCTATACCCAGCAGGATAATTACTAACCCTATCTACCTTTAATGATGTAGGTAACGTATATTGTTATAAAATTAGTCCTACAAGCAAATAACTGACGCACTGACCGAGAACGAAGCTGGTTTGGTAGGAGCCGGACCCGAGGAAGGCGTCAAGGAATTCGAAGGTGAGGTACATGCCGTAACTGGTGGAGAAGGAACGGATCAGCCCCATCACTCCCGAGGACATGGCAGTGATCACCAGCGTTATGCGTCTGCCATATCTACGACAGAACATCAGTAGTACAGTCAAAGATGTAAATTTGTGACCCACCTGGAAACAAAGTCAATCTGACATTCTCCAGCAATAAGGTTGAGTTTCCTATAAGTTACGAATGACTTGGCATCTCTGGCATTGAAGACTTCGAACATACTTTTTTGAAATGGGTATGTAATGAGTGACCATACATTTGAATCGCCAGTCTGCCATTTATCGACGGAATTGGTGGTATGAAGGGGGCGGGACGGGGGAACAATCCGCCGCTATGCCTATGCGCGCACGCTATTGGTTGGCGTTGGCGACTATCTGTGCCCATGCGCAAACACACCGGCTTCATTGTCGCTCAGCGGCCTTTTTACGTGATGGGATCTGTAAGTAGGTACATGTGAACTGTGAAAAATTTAACTACTAGGCCCAAACAGCTGTCATCGCCTATAGGCTTTGAAAGGGTGGACAGTTTTCAATGCGGTTTTTATTCGAAATGGATTATTGTATTTATTTTGGTGGTGGTTCACAGCAAAGTGTCATGAAAATTGGGTAGGCAAATCAATATAAGGTCCAAAATTAGCTCTTTTGTCAGGGTTTTTTACCCAACACACATACAACAAGAGCTGTAAAAATAATTTTCTTTTGTGTAAAATAGTATGAAGTTTTTTCATGACAATGAAAAGGCACACGAGAACTCAGGCCGTCAGGCCACCTGGTAGTAAGTGGGATGGAGAATTGGGGAGGGACCCATAGACCTTTGAATTCTTAAGACTAACATGTCAAGACTGTAGTGGCATAACGGAATAAACGCCCTGGGCACCAATTCCTGCGTAACAACCGCAAATGTCAATGAGCTGTCACTGCTGTCAGTGGGATGGTCGCGGCGTGAGCGTGTGGAGCAAACACAATATTGTTGTTTTATTATCCAACTACGTAATCCTAAATCTTAGGACATCACAACTATAATCCTAAGACTTCAAATGCGTTGCCAACCCTGAGGACTAAGAGGAATGCCTCTATGCTAGTATGCGCAGGACCGGGCGTTGTGGCAAAACTTGGGGTAGGCATATGCCCAGCAGCGGACGTGTTAAAATGATGATGATGATCGACTAACGTGTCGGAGACGATCCCGATGACAGGCAGCGCGAAGAAGACTCCGGCGCTGTGGACCGTCCCGACCAGCGTGCGCTTCCACTCACTGCAGGCCAAGTTAAACTGGAACACAAGCCGCGGGCAACACCAGATTATCTTATCTTGGGTCAAATTGTATCACATGACCACGCGCTAGCTAGTTAGTAGTGACCTTGCCTATGAAGCTAGCGGCCCCGGGTGCGATAAGTATGGGCAAATATTTTTGTGTTTGTAGGTATTTCTTCCTGAGTCTTGGATGTTTTATATGTATTTAAGTATGTATTTCTCAATATTAGTATGTAGTCCCCATAGTACCCATAGTACAAACCAAAAGCTTAGTTTGGGACTAGATTAATTTGTGTAAGATTGTCCTCTGATATTATTATAATTATTTATACATACATACATACATTAAGTCACGCCTGTTTCCCAGAGGTGTAGGCAGAGACCACTTCTTTCCAGCTGCTACGATCTTGACAAATCTCTTTCGCTTTTTCTACATTCATACATCGAGTCATTCACGCACGTCGGTTTCGGGTAGGTACTTAAAATTCGGCCCTTTTCCAGTATTTCTCTTTGATTCGAAAAAGTACGCCTAGGGCGGCCCCTTCCGGCCCTTCCACTTACTTTCGCTATGTATATCTCTTTCGTCAATCTTCTTTCATAAATCCTTTCCAAATGACCGAACCATCGAAGCATGCCCTTTTCAATCTTAGTCACTACATCGTGAGAGTCAAATATAAAAAAACAACTATACTACAAAAATGTACTCAAAATGTACTATTTATTACCTATTTTAAAAATAATTTGTCTAACTTTCGCCGGGATTTTACCAACTTTAAGTAGATATGTATCCAAATTTCTGACCCCCATGCATATTGACCGTAAACAAAGTAATGAATTAAAAAAAAGAGTTTTGCAAAGATCACAGTTTTAGAAAAAAAAGTTATATTAAAAGTGCATTTAGCAAACGTAGTTCATGAAGCCGTAAATGATGGATTCGATCACCTCAGGCACGATGGTCTGGTTGTTGCCGTAGATCCAGGCAGCGCACTTGACGGCGCGGCTAGTGTCGAAGGACTCAGGCAGGCAGGGCCCCGCGGGCTCCCGCGGCGCCCAGCGCTCGCAGCGCTGTCTCTTCCCTGCCGGAAGGGCCCAGGCGCCCCACTCCCCCGGCTCCCACTCTGGCGGGAACGCCTCGCACTCCGGGACACTGCATCTGAACATTCAGGTAGCTGCACTTCAGTTCGTTTGTAGTTCGCGTATCGCGGTTTATGCTGAGGACCTTCGAGTGTCCTGACTTCTGGCTGAAAGGTATCGTGTTCCGGCGGTTCCAATTTTGGCAGCCATAACCACGCTGTTCTGTCACCTCAGTGTTAGTTTTAAGTTTTATATTGTTGTGTTAGTCCATAATGTATTTGTAATTATGGGCCTCGTTGCTCGAAACAATCATTTCTTATTATTAATCATGTCACGAGCACGTCAACAGGTTTCGGTGCTGTCAATTCCTATTAGTTGCTTCAGAATAAGATCCGACGCTAAAAAGATTGTAGGTCCAGATCAACATAACATCGCCATTTTAAAAAGGTTCACTTAGTATGTGCCTTTTTATCCGTTCGTCCGTCCTAACTATAAAAAGCTGTATCTTTTAAACCGTAATAGATTGCGGGTTTTTTTTTCAGACTATGTGTTATTATGGCGGATTTACTAGCAAACAAAAACAGCTTAAGAAAGTGAAATAATAAAGAGGGTTCCCAAAGAAAAAACATATTTAAATTTTTGTTGTATAGTAAAAAAAACGTAGTAGCTTAAAATTTGGTATAAGTATACTACAAACCCTGAGGAAAAATAACAAATACTAAAAAATGGTCAAGTGTGAGTTGGGCTCCCGCTAATTTGATTCGAAATCGGAATATAATATACTGTGCGGCGGTACGGAAAGCTCGGTGCGTGAGTCAATTTTTTTTTTTCAAAAACATGAATCAACAAAGATTTTTTTCAAAGATATTGTGTGATTCTGGATATTTATTCTATAAATTACTCAAATAGCCAGTTTAAAAAACCATATCTGCACTGCTCTTGATGAAGTTTTCACGATTTAGGCATACTAAGTATGTATTCCTTTTGTCTGTAAAGATAAAAAAGCAATGCAAAGGTCACTTCTTATCAAACAGAAGAAAAACCAACCTGTATGGCACAACACCAGCGTTGAACACATACTGCGAGTTATATATGGCATTAAAAATAACAGGAACTAGAATCAGAAGATAGTTCAGGATCTGGAAGCGACCGAACAAGCCCAGCTCTATTAAGATGTCATCGAAGTGGAAATCTTTCTTAAGCATCTCTCACACGAAGCTGATACTCTCTCTTCATCAGCTGAATTAGTCTTATAAATACTCAGAGCCGCAGGGGCACGTGTTGTAACTCTCCTTTTTTGCATCAAATGACAAGTTAAGACGCTTAAGATAGCGGTTGGAAGCAAGTCCCAATATCTGATAGACAGTTTAAAGATCATGACTAGAGTTTACGTGAGACATTGAATTTTGATGAACATAAAGTAAATGAATTATAAAGATTTTGTAGATAAACACATGTAATTTTGAAGTGACAATCTCAGCTTTGAATGACAGTTTTGAGTGTGTGCAGTTTTGGTTGATAAGGCGTTTTCTAAACTTCCTCTAGTTACAGTAGGTAGAAACCACTAGAATATGAGTCAGAACTTTTAGATATTTCTTACCTAGCCAGTTTTTATTGCTTTATACATTCTTGGGCTCCGTTTGTTCTATAGAAAAGAACATCTAATTTTAAATAAAATGAACTTTTCACTTTCAATTCTTAGACCTTGTCTTACATTTCACCAAAGAATAAATATACAAGGCCCTTCTTTACCCTTGACCTTTATTTATTCTTACTTGTACTCATTCCACACTCATTCTATGCATCTCACTGGCACTGTCACCCAACTTTCACCTTAACATTATCTGTCAAATACATTGGCAAGTGATTGACAGTAGCCCATCAAGCGGAATGCAGTTCACTTACATGAGTCAAAATTTTAACATGTAGATATTTCCATCTCCAAGCGTCATGATCTTTGAGTCACCTACCAGATATTCGTGGCAGGCCACCACCCGCCTTCAAAAGCGGGGCACAGACCCAATACAAGTTATTAAATAGCAGCACATTTTGTGTTGAAGATGGTGAGCAGAGAGCTGAACTTCGACGATGTCTTGGAAGATCTGGGTCAGTTCGGGTGGTACCAGCTCCTGAACTTTTTCCTGGTTTCATTACCTATAATGTTCAATGCTATGTACAATGCTCAGTATATATTCGCCGCTGGTAATGCATCGTACAGGTTTGTTTTAGTTTGTCTTTTATTATTTTTAAAGGTGTTTTAGGTTAGGACCCTTTTTGCTACTGTTCGGTTAGACAAGTCACATGAAATCCTATAAACATATTAACTCTATCGCATATTTTTACCCGACTGTCGAAGAAAGCGGGTATTGTTTTTCGGGTGTATTTATGTATCCCGTATGTTTCTTTGTGGCCTCCTGTAAACTTAACGGCTTGACCGATGTTGAATTGCTAGGTTTTGTTTGATTGGTTTTTTATTCAAATATCACACCACAACATTTAGTGAAAAATGGTTTAACAGGATTAAGAACAATCAAATATCTGGGGGACATTGTCACACCAATTGACCTAGTGTCAAACTAAGCTCTAGGCTTGTACTATGGGTACTAGACAACGATATAAATACTTATCTAATGAAATATATAATTCAATACATAGAATACATCCATGACTCAGGAACAAATATTCGCGCTCATCAATCTGACCTTACCGGCATTTGAACCCAAGACCGCTAGCTTCGTGGGCAGGGTCACTTCCAACTAGGCCAGCGCGTCGTCAAAAAGTTACATACTTATACTCAACTATTGAATCAAAAATCATCGTTAAAGATCATAGGGTTTCAAAGATTCAACCAAAAACATGCAAAAAAAGGTGTCATGGTTGAAAAATAAAGCGATTGATGATTTTATTTCTAATCGTGTTTTCACGTTTAGCAGTCTCAAGGAAAATGATCAAATTTGATTATATCCAAAGAACAGACAAAAGAGTTATGGTTATCAAGATCCAGATCGCGAACACTACCGACTTATCATTATGTGGCCTCTTAAAGTACAGTCAATTACTTTAATTGTTATAATAATAATAATAATAAATTTTATTTCGGGCAACGAGGCCCATATTTACAAAAACCTTATAGACTAACATACATCTAATATATAAAATTCTCGTGTCACAGTGTTTGTAACCAAACTCCTCCGAAACGGCTCGACCGATTCTTATAAAATTTCGTGTGTATATTCAGTAGGTCTGAGAATAGGACGTAAACTATTTTTCATAGGGTTTGTATGAAAAAAAAAATTACACCCGGGCGACGCCGGGCGCGGACAGCTAGTAACAATATAAAACTTAAAACTAACACCGAGGTGACAGAACAGTGTGGTCCTGTTCTGCCAAAATTAATAATACACTTTCGCGGTGTCCGCTAGCCGGCGGCCACGAAAACGCCGAAAGATGACACCCCTCGGCCAGAATTCCTCCTTTAAAAAGGTCGACAGATCTTTGGTCGGTACTCTCACCACAAATGACTTAAAATTAACCTTGTGGCGGGGCTCCAACCACTCGACCCTAAGGGTAACTCCGGTCTTAACTCGTACATACTCTACGAGATCCTTCGCCTCCGTAGAACTAACTATGGAACCCTGTCGCATAACGTTAATAATTAATTTTGGCGTAATTTCTTTCATGTGGTTTGACGTTGTCAATGTTGTCATTATGGGTTTCATAGTGGCATAACAATTAAATTCCTTGACTGTACCATCTAACGACTGTGTTCCAGATGCACCGTCCCAGAATGCGAGACCTCTCCACCAGAGTGGGACACAGGCGAGTGGGGTGAGTGGGCGCTGCCGGAGGGACAACGCCGCCGCTGCGAGCGCTGGGCCCCCTCTGGGGTCGAAGGGCGCTGCTCGCCAGAGAACTTCGACAAAAGCACCGCTATCCCATGCACTGAGTGGGTTTTCCACAACAACAACACCATCGTCACCGAGGTAAGTAAGCATTAGTTTTCTTTCTATACAATACTTTCTTTATTTTGTGGCATAAAATCTTATTGAGTTATATTTAAAATACTTAAAAAATCTAAAGTTTTTTGAACGGGGGTGTATTTTTTTAATTTTACATGACGTACTTTTTGATAACTATAGAGCCAAAAATTTACAAAAAAAAACCGGTCCCCCCTTATCTCTGAAATTTATGGCGAAAAAAAACTCCGAAAAATCCGTGCCGCGAAATAAAACTTAAAAATCAGTATTAAAATTGAAGCTAGTCAAAATGGACCATATTGCATAAAAAATGAAGTTCATCAATGGACTCGTATATGAGTACAGTCAAGGAAATTGATTCCTAGACCACTTTGGTCAAAGTGACGTCTTAATCTTATGATTATGATTTTATTTACAGTGTCACTTTGACAGAGTCCAAAGTGGTCCAGGAATCAATTTCCTTGACTGTACAGTCAAGGACTTATTGTTATGCCACTATGGAACCCTTTCATAATGACAGCGTCAAACCACATGAAACAAATTACGCCAAAATTTATGACTAACGTTATGTGACGGGTTACCATTAGTGGCATAACAGTTATTAGTCCTTGACTGTACATTGATGTCCTTCTAAAAAGACAAATATATCAAATAGGTATTTAAGGACGCATGTACAAATACAACACAACATGCGTCTTACTTTTGGAAGGCAGAATGGCAATTGCGTCCTTTGTTGTAGTTCGGGCTGGCTTGCCAAGAGTGGAAAAGGACGCTCGTTGGCTCTGTTCACAACATTGGTGTTGTATTTTCGCTGCTTCTAACTGGTTACGTCTCCGACAGGTCAGTTAACATACCGTATTTAAAGAAACGTCTATTTTTAATTATAATTATTGATGCTATCTGTATCTTCCTAAGTCCCTGGGTTTTTCTTTTTTGTTTGTATACATATTTTTAGTAACTATCTGCCGCACTTAGAGACGTCAGTTTAATTTAATGCTTGATTAAAGTTGCTGCTGTCACTTTTTAGCTACAGCAATAGAATACGACAATACGTCACTAAACAAGCATTAAATTTAATTGACGTCTCTGAGTACGACAGTAAATAACTCCGCCTCCGTAAATAAACACTTAGCTCAGGCTCCGACTACATTCAACTCGTGCGTCCATTTTGTTTCGATATCTTAATCAAACTGTTGACGTCATGACGGCTCTTACTTTCAATCAAATTAATAAAAGCTGTGACAGCCACCGGTCCCGGGTTCCAATCCGGGATTCGATGTCAAACTGCTGAACAAAAAATTCCTTGACTGTAAAATGTACAATCATTATGACGATGCCTACGAAGCTAGCGATCGCGGGTTCGATTCCCCAGTATTAAATATAGGGCAAATATTTGTGTGATGAGCACAAGTATTTGTTTCTGAGTCTTGGATGTTTTCTATATATGATTAGCTGATTATAATATCGAACAAAATAGGCCAATACAATGTAGAGAGGGCGTTGATTCCCTTAATTAAAATTTTGCCAACAAGATAACTCAATAATAAGTCATGTTCAATGATACACAAATTATCTCACACACAGGATCAAATTCCATTAGTTTAGATCAAAATCCAAAATACCAAAAGTTTTTTTGATTCCGGGAATACAGACGCAGTGAGAGCGTTCCACTCGTTGCAGTGCGAATAAGAAATGCCGCAGCAAACCGCTGCGTCCGAACCATTGGAAATTCGAGTTCATGCGGATGGAAGTGGGATGAGTTCATAATAGTTCCTGGACACACTCACCATAATACACCTTGTAAAAAACGGATAGACAAGCGACTTTACTTCATTCGCTTCGCTTTGATCAACAAGTCATCGGCAGGTTCGGGCGGCGCAGAGCGCTGGTGACGACAGCTGTGTCCTCAGGGGTCATGGGGCTGGTCCGCTCCTTCTCCACCAGCTACGGCATGTACCTCGCCTTCGAGTTCCTGGACGCTGCGCTCGGCGCCGGCTCCTGCCACGCCAGTTTTATCCTAAGTTAGTGCACCTCACAAGCTGTCAATTTGTCTTAGTCCTTTACCTCGTAACCGCAAATGGCAAGAAAGATCTTTAGAAAATGGGAGCTATTTACTCCCATAAGTATCTTCAATAGATGACTTTAATAAACATCGATTTATTTATTCATTATAGAAATTACTACTCGGCCATTCAATCAGCTTGTATGCAACCATTGTTGGAAATAGGTAAGGTAAGGTGGGGTAAGTTCGTCTACGGGGCAAGTACGTCAAACCAACAACATCTTGTAAAAAATAGATTGTTTGTCGCACTAACCACGTTGACGGACTTGCCCCACCTGGCCTTATCATTCTTATAAACCACGCCACTCTTCTCGTCTCTGCGCTATTCACTATCTCCTTGCCATATCACCTCACCCATAGAGTACGAGGTCTACCCATGGTTGTTGATATTTATATTTTTAACTACCAGCGTAAAAACAGAGTATGACGTGCGTATCACTGTGTGTCCGTGCGTCATGAGAGTTTAGTCAAGAAGGTTCTAAGCTAGGTTTCATGAAAATTAGTTTGGCCGTTTAATTAAAAATAAATTATCAATAAAATTATTTAAAAAAAACGATTTACAAAGAAAGTTCCATATCCTTTGGATCCACAACTAGGCCGAGCCGGATAATTATTTTTTGCATTATAATCTTAATTGAGTTGATAAATATCAAACTCCAATTTTATTTATATCCTTGAAATTGGGTATACGAATTTACAACTTAATCCGAACAAATTAAGTTTTAAATTATTATTATGAGTAAGGTCAACCGGGGTAAAGGCGTCACTGTTTTTTTTTTCATATTGTTCTGTAATCTTTAACCTCAAATTATGAAATATTTATTTAGTATATTGAAATACTCTTTCCTTTTTATTACAACTTTTTCTTCAACCTCGGCTCACGTCAGTTTCGTCGCCATGTTTGGTGTGAACTGAGAGCGAGAGTGGTCAATTTGGGTCTTTTATGAAGCTTCAACTCGGGCACGGTAGTAACATAGATACTTATCTACTTTTTGTTTATACCTATGTAATATCATTGGTTGTTGACAACTGACATTGGGGAAATACGTTACACAGACGCAATTACCTCAAAGGTTTTTGCCAAGTTTGAAAAATAACCTCCAAACATTTTACATGGAATTAATTCTAAAAATAAAGCATTTTTAATACAAAATATAGTTCTTATGTGTGAGCCAACTAATACTGGTCATGTTTTAATACAAACTAAAACCAAAACCTTAAGAAAAACAAAGATTTTGTTCACTTACCTCACGCACCGCGATGGTCTGGTGTGACACTAAATTTCAAATTCTTTTATGATATTTATCAACTCAATTAGGAATTAATGTTAGAGAGAATAATAGTTATTAGCTCTGAAAGTTAGAGTCGCCATTGTATTGGGAATTCTATCTATTTAATTATTATTTTTATAAGAGAGGGAGGCAAACGAGCATGTAGGTAAGGTTAGGATGGGACATAATCACCATCGCCCATAAAGAGCCACCAGCACCTCAAGAAGAGTTGTCGGTGCGTTGCCGGCCAATTAGGGAAATGTAACTTGCATTACATTTTCTTGAAGGCACCCATGTCATAACTGGTGGGAAATACCACCGAAAGGGGAAGAAAGGCGGGGGAAGGGAGTTGAATTGTTGGGAGTTGGAATTGACTTATTTTTATAAACGGCCAGCTCGAAGCTCAACCTTTAATGATCAAATTCCTTTTTTATTTCAGTGTTGGAAATGGTTGGTATAGAAAAACGTGTTCTCTGCGGCAATCTGATATGGAGCGTATTCGGTATCGGGCAGGCGCTCGTGGCCGTCGTAGCGTGGGCCGTACCCTATTGGCGCACCCTAACTCGCGTGATCTACACCCCCTCACTTTTCTTCATCTTCTACCATTACTTCCTCGACGAGAGCATCCGGTGGCTACTCTACAAGAGAAGAATGGATGAAGTTTTTAAAATCATCTATAAAATGGCGGCTTTCAACAAGAAGGAACTAACTCTTAGAACAACAAAAATGCTAATGGAAGATTCTAAAGAGGATGTTCTAATTTCAATCAAAAAGGTTGAAAGCGAAATCGGGCGTCGTTCTCTGGTGATGCAAGTGCTGCGGTCCCGAATTATTCTTATTCGAATTGCCGTTTGCTCTTTCTGGTGGACGTGCGTGATCTTCATCTACTATGGGCTGTCAATTAACTCCATGTCGTTGGTTGGACAGAGCTACGTGGTCTACATCTTAACGACACTGGTGGAAATCCCTGGCAACGTTATCAGTGTGTTAACACTCGATCGCTTCGGTCGCAAGAGCACCATCATGGTCGGATTTTTTGTATGTGGAGTTACGCTCATAATTTCGGCGGTTGTACCAAATGGTTAGTGTAATGTTTTATTTATCTAAAACCTGCTGCTTATTTTGAAGTCTACCTTATAAAAAGTTGTTGGTTAACCTGTCACGTCTCATTATTAAAATTTCAAAAAAGGTGAAGTTTCAAAATAATTCTTAGAAATAGTTTTCCTTCAGAAATCCTTCACTAATTGTTTTTTCATAGCTCATATTCTCCGCAGTAACTGTGGTGGTTGGCCTGACGCTGCTGGGTATGCTGTGCATCAGCATGGTGTTTTCATCCATCTACATCTATACGTTGGAGCTGTTCCCCATGCAAGGCCGCTCCTCGCTGGTGGCGTTTTGCTCCATGTTCGGCCGCATCGGCTCCATCGTCGCGCCGCAGACGCCTTTGTTGGTCGGTTATCCAGGTCTCTCAGAGTTCATCATCATATCATCCGCCTCTAAGTTGTTATTCAGTGTACAGACCTCTTTGAGTAAGTGTTGGTTAGCCCTATTTTATCCAGACACTTTCCAAGCTACTCAGAAAGCAGAGCAGATTAGAAAGATTATACCTAGTTTTTAGCTTGAAGTAGATTTTATAGGCACACATCTTTGGATCATTATAGTAGGTAGTTTATTGCGAATCATCTCGAGAGATTCATAGTGTTACGTAACCTATAAATTCCGATATAAATGTCTGAATCGAGTAAGCGGCTTAGAAGACGGCAAGGTAACATCCCACCCATGAATACTTAAATTACCTACAATGTCAATGTGAGATCACAGGAGCCATCGTCTGTCATTAAGAAGTGAGCAAAAAAAGTTAAGGAGGAAAAAGGGGCCTTGAGCTTGCAATACTTTTACTGATCAAATGGAAAAAAAGAATACTACTTTTATTTTACGTCAACTTTAAGTATTTAATTGACGAGTCACTGTTTTCTTGAATGATGACATTGATGACATTCATTTCGTATACAGAAAAAGTGAACGTGAACGATCTTGAAAAACCGCCTTTGAAAACTAAATTATTTAAAAAACAAAAACCCGACTGTAGTAAAAAATATATTGAGCGAAACAACTTAGTCTTGTTTCGTTTTTAGGGCTCCGTGCCAAAATGGTAAAAAAGGAACCCTTATGGTGATACTTCGTTGTCTGTCTGTCTGTATGTCACAGCAGGTTTTCTCAACAACTAGAAATGCTAAGTATCAACTGGAAATTTGGCATAGTTGTACAATTTGCTTGCCCGCATTTGCTTTTAGTAAAAAAAATATGAAATTAATTTTATAAATAATTGAAAATGGGTCTAGAATGGGGAATTTAAAAAATTTAAGTGCTTTGATATAATCAAATGGGGTGTCATATAAAAGAACGCAATCTGCAAATTTCAAAACAATTTTTTATTAAAAAAATTGTTCTAGCCAAAAATGTGTTGTTTTTATTTATAGCCAAAAATTTACAAAAAATGACGTTCCTTCTATATCTGAGCTGGGCTGAGATTCTAAACGGTAAAATTTCATTGTTTTTGACGTGTTTCTGTATTGCCAAAACGTTTAGATAGCTCTTATTTCCTTGACAGTAGGTGATGACAAATTACAATCTACAACATAACCCGTCAAAATTTTACCGAATTGGATAGAGGACCTGTAGGTTCCAAGTTAAACAATTCCTTTAACACATCCTGCTCTTGCGAGCTGATCCGTCTCGCAGGTATCTATGTTACACTCCGACCCCTTTAGAATCTTATGTGCAATTATACCCTCTTACACACACACTCAGCTGTTCGAATATGCAGGTTTCCTCACGATGTTTTTCCTTCATCGTAAGAGCATCGGGAAATGTACTTGCTTGTATTGTGTTTCTTCTCAGCAGTGGTCTCTTGCGAAGCGCTGGTAGATTTTTGACGTGTAAAAGTGCTCGTGCGGCCTACTTACTGAATAAACATCTTTTATCTTTTTTTATCTTTTAAGTTAGAAAAACTTATGGTGACCGCAGGGGTTCGAACTCGGCACCTTACGATCGCTAGTCGACCCCCTAAGCCACTAGGCCACCGACACGTTCTTCTGTCTCTTGTGTAACCTGGGGCGTTGGTGTCCAGATGATCGTGGTTCCGTGGCTGCCGTACGTGCTCTTCGGGATCCTGTCGGGGATCGCTGGCGCGCTCATGATCCTTACGCCGGAGACGCTCCACATACGGAGTCCAGACACCATCGAACAGGTACCAACACCACCATACTTCCCTACTAAAGCAAATGGCAGTATATCAAACTAAAGTCCTGGAGCAATTGCAACCTCTTTACTGACGGGAGAGGGTTGAATCTGCTTTGTCCATTGAATTTGAGATACCGCCTATTGGCCTTTGGCAGCATAGTGAGTAGGTTCCACTGCCACTAAATTTCATAACGCTTCTAGATCTTAAATCTCAATTTACTAAATTCCATAAAGCCTAAAACTGTCAGATTCAGACAATTTAAAATTTGGGCTTAAACATTCTAAATTCAATTACTCATTCAAATTCAATACCGCTGCTTATTGGGCATCATGTATCTAAGGAACCTCGACTCGAGAAGAAGAAGAAGAATTGGAAATCCGTCTCGAGATGTCAAATAAATAAATAATGACACGATTACTATCGTACTTGAAACAAGGTTAAATAATCGGTTCAAATTTGAGCCATTTTGGGATTAGTTAATTTTGCGGCGTTTAAGGCGCAAGGTACTCTAGTTGTCTTACAAAAAAGAATTTAAATTAACGACACTGAACACTTTCAGGCCGAAGAAATGGCAGCCGCGCCGCGCACTCGCAGTCATACCGACTTGCTGTGACACTGACTCGAAGTCAGTAGTCAGTGCCAATGGATTAAGTACTTAACGGTCCCACACTACGCTATAGATGAGTTGCCAAATACTTTTTAGTTTTTAAGGCAGATGAGGTTCGGAGCGGGTATTTTTATTAAGGGCCTGTTTCACAATCGACAAGTAAATTTATGTGCCAGTTAAAGTTAGCTCTCTCCTTGTCTATGTTCAAGTGTAAGAAAAGGAAAGGGCTAAATTTATTTGTCAGATACGCGATACTTGACGATTGTGAAACAGGCCCTAAGTGTAACCGCGTTCAAGCTGATTGATTTTCGGATGACAAGAGTGGGCAAGTTCCTCATAAAGTGGATCGGCAACTGTTGAAGGATAAAGCATTTTAACAATGATGATGACTAAACAGCGCAAGACAGGTCATGAGTTACGACATAAATAGCAATGGTAAAGATGCAAGTGAAAGTAAACGTGATACAGGCCATGTTGAGTTATTTGACTTTCAGCCACGTATGAAATTTGATCTGAAATAGAATGTGCGAATTTAACAACGCAAAACCATTTTTCTGTAACAGTCTTAATAAACATAAAACGAGAGTTGCTGGTATTAAGAACTGGCAAATTAAAATGACTAAACTATCAGTTTGACAACAATTAGCAAATACCAAAGGAATTACTTGGTTGTGTGCTTGCTCTTCAACTTCAGCATTGTAGATTGTAACAATTGTAACTTTTAAAAGTTGTTCTTGTCCACTTTGTTGGTAAAATGGAGTGCAGAGTTCAAGAACCACTGTATAGATAAGTTTCTGTGGTTTATACGTGTCTTTAACAGACCAATAGGGTGTTGAAGAGGTTTGACACCTATGTCTGTTTATATGTTTCTAGTTCATAGCTCTTAAATAGATAGACCGTCCGAACCTATTAAAGTTTTAGAGCTAGTACATACTGGTACTTGACGTGAATGTTGCGTCTAACATACACACAATGTGATTGGTACGGCATTAAAGAG
This sequence comes from Acleris cristana, assembly GCA_948252455.1. Classification (NCBI taxonomy): domain Eukaryota; kingdom Metazoa; phylum Arthropoda; class Insecta; order Lepidoptera; family Tortricidae; genus Acleris; species Acleris cristana. Next base: position 1,094,315 of record OX411783.1, on the reverse strand, counting down.
CGTTAAAAGTGTATTCGCGTTGGCTCATTCCACATGACAACGCGCGATCAAATATATACGCTCATGATAGTATAAGTGAGAACACAAATGACATGCCACAAAACAAAGATGGCATAGGAATCTCGAAGCGCCTTACTGGCGTTCTAACGAAATTGTGAAAACACGAGTTAGAACAAAATCGTGTTTGGGTGTATTACTATGCCGAATGACCATTTGGTTCTCAAAACTCGCAGTATCAAAGCGCATGCTTCGAAAAACCAAGTCAAACCAGAGTAGTAGTGGACTTGGCTTTCTGTCACTTTCCCACTCTATTCTAGATTCTAGGTAGAGTGTGACAGCGATATAGGCACTGGTCCCACCGCCGGTGATGAGTGGGAAGCGAGTAGAGCCAGCGATCAACTATTAATATTTGTGCCTGTTTTATTGACTCGGGTCCTACATTTTTTGTTTCGACAAACTAGTGGAAAGAGTTCTCGCTGGCAGTGTGAACAGCCAGCGGTCAACTATTAATTTACGTGTTTCTGTTACTGACACGAGATCTATATCGTTTGTTCGTTTCTTGAGCGAGTAAATAGTCGGTAGCTATTCGCTTCCTCGCCGGCGGTGGGAAAAGTGCCATACAACCGAGTATCTACTATTAATGTTATGGTTGTTTAGGGACAATTTCACACGAACACGGTTTTACTGTACCATATTGTATGAAATGAAATGAAGATGGTTAAAATGTTCAAAGTAATGAGCTCTATAACCAGGTTCGGGCTTTTTTACTTCAGTTTCTCTCGTGAATTGTTGTAATTAAGTTTGTGGAAATGAAGGTTGTCATGAATTAGGTACGTACATAATATAAACAACCATTATTTGTGGCTGCAGGAGTTCGCCAACTTGTTTTTAATGTTGCAGTATTTTTGGTAAATAAAATTGATTTGTATATTTATTTATGTCATTGTATTTTTTATTTTTTTATAACAATGTATCTGAACATGTACTTTTTACCATATTATTAAAGTGAATATTAAATTAAAAACCAACCATTTGGTAGAAAAATATTGGGTATCTTATTATTGTTTACAAATTACAATCAATTTAATGTTATAGCCTCCTGCGGCCCACGTCAAATTTCATTAGTTAGAAAAAGAATCTTGAATCAGTCAACTAAAGTCACTTTGATTAATGTCCTAAATTTAGGACGTTGGGCCGCAGGAGGATAGCGGCAATGGTACAATTTAAAAAAAAACTGGTGAAATTACCCCATAAATTGATTCACTTTTAACAATTGAATACATAACCCTTTTTAAAGCTCCATTTTTTCCCATCTAGAGATCATATAGGTAGAAAGCCAATTTAAATGTTTGCCTTGGATGTTAGGATGTCCCTCAAAATATTATGTTTTTTGGAATCAATTAATTATTCTCATGTCAGTCGAACCACGTCAACTATTGGACATTATAACGCCTTCGCCAAAAATGTCCACCATGTTTAAAATTTTCTTGGCTCCGTATGGACGGCGTTGTAAAGAAAAAGTGAATTATGTAAAGGATTCAATAGTTTTGATATTTACAGATGAAATACGGAGCTCTTTTCGCAACATTATATTTGCTATACATAATGTGAAGACGTAGCAAGGGGAATCAAACGTTTTTCAAATCAATGCTTTTATTAACCTGATATTTAAAAAACCCTTTAAAGGCTTGTGGTACTGTTAGGCGATGGGCTTGCAATCTATTACTTATACGCTGGTAAACATCTTAGCCTAATTGTGAAAACTGTGGTTGCGGAAGTGTGAAGAAGTTTTTAGAGTTGTAGGTTATTCTGTAGCTATGCCTACTCCACTCTCGGAACGAAGGCGTAAGTTTATATATGTATTTAAAAAAAACAATTATGTTTCAACAACGATTTATTTTAGCATTCTGCAGGTGGATCACCGGCTTCGTCCGTGGGGACCGCCGGCGGCGGCACTTGCTTCACTGTGCGCTGATAGCTTGAGGTTTCCTTAGTCTTCTCCTTTTGCTTTACCTTATCCTTTTCCTTCGTCTTGTGCTTGTCTGACACCACGTTACCATATTTATCGATCACTATCCTCTCTGTGTCAGTCTTCTTTTTGACCTCAACCTTTTTAAGCTCGTGTTGTTTGTCATCCGTTTCACTGCTGCTATCCTCGATGCCGCCTTCAGTAAGGGTATGGTTGAGTTGATGGAAATCATGTGAGAGCTCATCTGTCTTAGTCTTGGTTTTGCTGGTGTCTTTGATTGTGATGATCTTGTTGCCGTGTTTATCGTATCTAACTTTAACCTTCTCTTTTTCTTTTGTCTTAGATTGAACTGTAAATAGGAATGAAAATGGATTCATGAGAAGGCGTTATCTTACTTAAGGTGTTTTTACTTCGTCAATTTCTTGAGCAATAATTGCTCGCCATCACTAGCTGTCTTACACTAAAAAAAATACCCGTAGCCGCGCTACGTAAAATACGTACTGAAATCGACCACTATACGTGTGTAACCGGCTCCATTACGCGTATGCCGCACACTGCCAAATACTGCATGCCGCTTAATTATAAGTATCCCTCTTATAATTTACGTGTGAAAAGCACGTGGTAAGTATCTGGCGCGAGTACATTACAAATTTGGTCACCGTAAGCAGCCCGTTTTTCTCAGTGTACTCAAATTTGTTGTTAAAGAATGAGACGTCCGTACTGTTGACGGGCAATTATTTCTCAATTAATTGCCCGTGTTAGTGCACAGTAAGATACGGACGTCTCATTCTTTAACACCAAATTAGAGAAAGACAGCCTAATATGGCAGACAATTAATGGTTAAAATGATGGGGTGCTTAACCTCCTCCTTTTACAGTTAACTATAAAAAGATGTATTCACTTTTGAACCTTATTATAATGCAATTGGGTGAAATACGTACATAATACGGCTATTGAAATAAGGATTTACTGCCAAGGGAATAACATAGCTACAATTTAATAGGTACTATTATTTATTAATCGAATAGTACCTTTAAATTATCTAAGTTAGAATTCAGTGGAAATAAATGTTATGTATGGCATTAATGCTTGCAATTAGAAGATATGTGATTTTCTATGAAAACCATTGTGATTTATGGCACCCATTTATGGAATATGTTTTGACAGAGCTATCTCTCTTGTAATTTTATCTCGACTGCTTTAAGAGTTGGGACCAAGTGTAAATGGTGTTTAAAAAAATAGTGACATAATTTTCTGCCTGTGCATCTTTTAGCCGAAATTCACCAAAATACCTTACGAAACAAAATGGTGTTTTCTGATTGGTCGGTTTTATTATTTCACTACACGGCACGGATAGCCCATTTTTTTTCCATAAATATATTGTCCTGATAATTAAGCACGCAACAAAAAAAACAAATCGCGTTACCAAGGGAAACAGGGATTCCTTTTTATTATATATAGATTAGATATACAGTGGCGCTATAAAACAAAAAATTATGATTTTCATTGGTTCCCAAGGTTGAACATTACTATCGACCAATCAGCAAACAGGCCGGCAATAATTCTTGGCCGATTCCCGAAGTAAGGTTTTGTGACTTCAAACTACCACCATTTAGCAATATTTCTGAGCAGTTGTGAAATTCGATGTTGGTGTGTGAAGTCCCCAACGATCCCACCTGTCTTGGGCCCACGTGGGGGCTTAGCCCATACTACAATGAAACGGGCTTGTGGTCATCAGTGTGGCCAATCATCATCATCATCATCGACCTAATCAGTCCACTGCTGGACGTAGGCCTCGCCTAATGTGCGCGATTTCACCATGTCCTCGGCCTGTCGCATCCAACATCTGCCAGCAGCGTTCCGCAAAACATTACTTCATCTCGCCGGAGGGTGTCCTACACTGCGTTTGCTGAGTCGCGGTCTCCACTCAAGAACACGTCTACCCTAACGGTTATCGGTTCATCTACACATATGGCCAGCTCTGCTCACTGCCACTTAAGGTTAATGTTATGTTATGATGTTAATAATTTTTGACTATGTCTGTATCCAGCTACTCACCGTTTGCAATCGCAGAACTTTTTGATACTGAAAAGGAAACAAATAATTAATAAAGTATACTGTATAACCTCATAATCAATATAATGTAACTATAATATCGCTGGATTTTTTCTAAATCTGTATGACTCTTAACGGTTCCTTGCAAAAGGTCGGGTAGGTAACCAGCATTTATTGAAAATGCTTTTACCAAATTTAATGATTTTTTTGATGTAATAAAAATACTAAAAAAATTGTATTGTTTAATAAAATGTATATTTTTCCTGTCAGATTTATTTTTCTGTTAAAAAGATGTCATTTTAAGTTACACGTACAATGAATAACCAATAATGAGAGACAAAGTATCTATTATATACGTATTATAAAATATAATTTATATTTATTATTATAGTGGGAAACTTACCTTCATCTAGAGTCTCCTTTCTGACAACTGAAAGTGAAGAAAATATAGTTAAGATGGAGAAAACATTATTTTGTCAAAACAATCTGATAAATGCATCAATAAATTCGTCAAAACGAAAGGCAGATGCGAATACAGATGACGGAGCATCTGTCATCATAGAAAATTTGCGTTCTGGGCATCTATCTTTGTGGTGGCAGGACCTTATGAAAAATCCGTCAGAATTGCTTTCGCCATCCTATCCTTTAGCATACCGCCAAGTAGCAGTGTTCGCAATTTGTGTTCCGGTGTAGGGGTAAGACAACCAGTGAAATTACTAGCATAGAGGCATTCCGCCTTAGTCCTCGAGGTTGGCATTTGCGGTCTTAGGATTGCAGTCTCTTGATGTTAGTATTTTAGACTTAAGTACATACTTATACATAATTATATTATTGTGGTGCCGTTGCAAGGTGTCCATGTAGAGCTAACTAAGTTAAGGTAATGTGCCATAATGTGACAACAATAAATGAATGAACTGAAAGAAGTCTTGAGAACGCAAATGTCTGTCACGAACTCCACTTACCATCAGGTGACCTGTGTGTTTGTTTGCCTAATCCATACCATAAAAAAAAAACATAATTTTGAGAACCTAAACTTAAAATTATCGTCTTTAACGTCTGCGGGCCGATTATGGTCGTGTTTATCGACGTAGATAAGCGTAGACAAAACATCTGTCACTTTCTGACCAGTATGTAAGTGCGAGAGTGACGGAAGCTTTATCGACCGCGATAAAGGCGACCATAATACGGGCCCTGTACTCTCAAAATTTGTCTTCTTAACATCCGTCGTCATAAACATCTGTCATTTTGGTAACTGGTCATCTAAGCATCTATAGTTTTGGGAAATTGTCATCTTAAGCATCTATATATCGGAGGAGCATCGGACCTTTCGGCATCATACCTGTGGGTGGTGGTTTGGGTACAGAGTCTGCTTCTGCCGCATTTTCCGCTGCTATTGGTGCTTCCTGCAATTTAATCAACGGATTTTCACATATGCACAATCACGATTAACTAAACACTTACCATTCAAAATTATGCTATAGTAACAGCAGAAATGAAGCAAAACTGCCAAGAATGTTATGATTAATAATGCACCGATGTTAGATCATAGAAGAGATAAGGATTAAATAAGGATTAAAAAGGTTTCTAGAGCAAAATTGGACGGCTTATCATGCAATGAACAACGTGAGATGCCGTACTGTTGTTATAATGTAAACTTACCGATACATCGTCGTCGGTTGGGGCAGCGCGCGCGCCTATAACCTAGAACAGACGTATCCAAAACACATTATAATGTAGGTAATACTATTAATACCTATGGCCCTAGATAGGATGCTTTACGAGAAGGTTATCGTTATCGAAAATATATAGAATTGACGTAAGCTGCCTGACGGTTGCGTCGAGTGCATAATGTCAATTCTATACAAATTGACAGTTTTCGAACATCGTTTACCTTAGCACCTTGTAGTTCCTGTGTAAATAGCAGAAAGGAGCAACCCCACCGAGAGCATTCGCGTGTAATGAGCAGTGATCGTTATCAACGTCCACTTTTCGTATCAAAGTATGGTTGACAAAAAAACAAATACACAAGTATTTAAAACAATATTAAATTTTTGAAAGATATTTCAGCCTTATATTGGATTCACTTGGTAAATTGACGCTATTTCCGTATTTATTGTTTAAAAGGTTTTCCATTTAAAATTCCGAAATTTTGGGTTGTCAAGTTTTAACCACGGTATATTAGAATGAATCCTAAATCCAGTCAAGTCTTTGTTGAACTGTTTTTTGGTGTGAATCAGTTTTCATATGCCGGTACAAACTAAATAAAGAGGAATGAAATGTCGAATCTCATAATTTACAAAATAACTTACTGTCTTTGACTTCAAAGACAGGGTTCTTTTTTAAGCTTTGTAGTAGCTTATTTTATTTAGATGAGATTTTGACTTTAGGTACTTATTTATATTGTGTATTTTGCTTTTAATATGGAGATTGCAAATAGTGCATAGCGTACCTTCGTCCGTCGATATAAAATCCGGGTATTGTGTCAAATCCATACTGTGAATGTAAATACTGTGATCATATGTGCACTTTATTAGGACTCCACTTGAAAAACTTGAATATCAACTCTAAATACGATGTGCATTAGATTATTTAGATTAAAATAAACACTACGCGTAATGTAATTAGAATTTCAACTATAGTTGTATTTTTATGACATAAATTAATGACATTTCACGTATATCCTTTTACAAATATATTAGGGCGGAAAAGGTTTTGAACCGTAAAGAGTTATATCTAGAGGTGTAATCCTAAGAAGGTAAGTAGGTATTTATTTTATAGCTAAGGACAAAAGTGAATATTCAAATGTATTTGTTTTTTCTGCCAACCATACCCTTTGCTACGAAAAGTGGACGTTGATAACGATCACTGGTAATGAGCATTCGGCGCGAACATCGAGTGGTGAGTATGCTGTGTAACGCTCGGCTCAACGTCCACACCACTCGACTATTCACGCGAATGCTCTCAGTAGGGACGCTCCTGAAGAGTTGGAGATACTGTATGGTCAAACTACGTTATTTTTTAGTTGTAGCTACCAAAAAACAGTAGTTTTTGGATCGGAATCCTTTGGAAAGTGAAATATACCCATTTCAGAATTTTTTCCTTTTCCTTTCCTTTTTTCGCCATCGTCACTGAAACCAGCGGGCCTATTATGGTTGTGTTTTTCGATGTGAATAAAACGGGTGTCATTCGCGATCCATAACATCGTTTGTCCTAATCGTCATTTGTCCTAATTTATCGTTTGTCCTAAACTGGTATTCAGACAACTTTTTAAGCTTTCCAAATATACCTGCGGTTAGGTTAGGTTAGAGTTGTGTTATAAAAAAACTAAAAAGTTTTAAAAATCAGGCGGAAATTGCTTTTGGGACAAACGATGAATTAGGACAAATGACGGTTAGGACAAACGATGTTATGGATTCAAATATAGACCCGAATAAAACATCTGTCTCTTTCTGATCAGTATGGTGAGTGCGAAAGTAACAGATGCTTTATCCACCGCGATAAAGGCGACCATAATACGTACCCTGTTTCGAGAGAAACATCGATAATTTTTGGCATGCATTGTGGAAGCTCCATTACAACATGAGTATAACCATGGATTATAATATTTAGCTAAAGTAATTCTGGACATGGGCCTTGCCCAAGTATCTGCACGACCTTCGGTTCGCGCTACTCGCATCCATTAATTCCTCGCAATCTTCATTCAAATCGTTGGTCAACCTAATGGGAGGCTCGTCACTTTCCTTTCTGCTACCATGGATAGTGGTACAAAAATTACAACAAGCAATCGGGTTTTTAAAGATCGCTTTGAGTTAAACTTGTAAAATTGACTGGTGCTTCGTTTAAGCTGTCCAAAATAACAATAGCTGGGAACTATGTATCTCGTATAAATAATTCGTCGATGCAAGCACTAATCATGAAAATGTTTGCATAAAGTTAGGTAAAGACTTACCGAGATGAGTAGAACAGACCCAAGAACCAAGCAGAACTTCACGATGCCGCCGGTCCGGTCTGCACCAGACTGACCTTCCACCCTCCACCATGCTCTTTATACTCCACTAATATATGCAAGACAAATATTATTGCGAACGTCAGTACAAAAGCCACACATCCTTTTTATTGGTTTTACTTTTTACAAGCAGTTGTACAAACATGATGATGTGGTACATGAGTTATGAAGCGCTTAATTACCCATTCGGAATGACGCATTTTAAATAATTATTGAAATATTTTAACAAAATGTAACGACATAATTTAATAAGTCACTGCGCAATGTAGATTGAAAATGCGTCAGGACGTTGCAGACAATTTGAAACAATACCATCTTATCCAAATAACCTGGGTCCAACCGTACTCCAGTCTGGGAGCAATACTGTGGTGAAATAATTAGAATTGAGGCATTCCATAATCTAAGTTTTTAGGGTTATTGTAATGTTTTGCAATTATATGGTTGAAGTTGGCCTCAGAGCCCATTTACTCACGAGTGGCAATAGTTATTTGTGCAACAAGAGAGCAAAGTTGGTTTTTGCTGCGAGTGTTGTTTTTGAATCCCGAGTAAGCGAAGGATTCTATAAATAGAATCACGAGCGTAGCGAGTGATTCTAGGTTAGAATCCTGAGCGTAGCGAGGGATTCAAAGACACGAGATGTAAATAGCTTTGGTCTCGTGTGACACATACAACTTTTCACCTCAGCAGCGAGAACATAATCAAATGGTTAGTGTGCACAGACATATATTTTTATACTTATGACGGATAAATACACGTTTGTAGCGAGAAAATTGTAGTCCGGAGCTTCATAAAAAAACTTTTTAACCTTAGATGGCAATTCGTGCCCTACCGACACATTCTCTCCAAAAATGCAATAAGTTTGGGATAGGTTTCAATGTGCACGTCAACTTTTGTCTTTATTGTGGTTTTCAACATTGCATAAATACTCCACATTGTAGACGGTTGTTCCGTTTGTGATTGTGTTAATTTAATGAAGTAAGTACGCTAACAGTACAGTGTTTGCACCCTTTGCAAGTCTCCATTGCTTAAAAATATCATACTTACGCTTTTAGATATTTTTCGCGAGACTTTTCAGGCAGGACACTTAATTCTGCATTTTTTACACGCTCTGTTTTAATGCTTCCGGTGTTAAATAGCAGACTTCGTCACTGGACTCACTCATATTTATTTATTATTAAGTACTTTTATAATATTCAACATGTATCGAAAGTAGATAGCGGAACAGAACTATAAACAAAAGCAATAAAAAAAATCCCGCTATTTTTTAAAGATGCGTTCTGATACTGTACCCGCGGTTTATGTAACAAAATTAAAGATTGTTAAAACGATAAATCATGTAGATGGGTACATGATTAACTGCATATTTTTTTATGAAATATTCTGTTTATTTCATTATAAAAAATATAATTCGATTATAAAAATATAATAATCACATTTAAAACTTTTAAGTTTTTAACAGATTTTTACAATTTTACGGTTATAAGTGTATCCGAACGTTTTATTGTTTGTTTCTTTTAGGGCCTACTAGATGCCTACTAGGTATGGAATTTGAAAATCGAACTTATAATCAACTTGTTTCTATCTCTCGCTTTTTTCGTATCGAAGTGAAAGTGACAGAACAAAGTGAAGTTCAATTCTATCGAATGTTGTGAGTAGACCCAGCACTGCTCACGGCATTTAAAAATAATAATTAAAAAGCTACTTTGCCTCACGCTCGCAGCAAAATTGAATTTTGCTCACTGTTTTTAAGCAGCAAAACCTGCTTGTTTGAGCTGCTGAGGTGAAAAATATATAGCAATACATACTAGAAGTAAAGGTAGGGTGACCGACGGCGCCAATGATGGACACTTTTAGCTGACAGGTACCAGTAATGGACACTTCACTCTTAATTTAAATTTCACCCGGTCCTAAATTGATTGTTGCAAAACAAATTAATAACCCTTATCTTCTGTAAAATAAGAATCAAGTATCCATTATTGGTGCCTTGTCCATTACTGGTTCCATCACCAATGGTCAAGTGAGACTATAACACTATCTACAGTCTTAGGATTGCAGTCTCTTGATGTTAGTATTTTTGAAGTTTGACCAAATATGACCATCTGAAGAACGGTTTTGAATCCACATTTACAATACAATACAATCTCGAATTGATTCTTGTTAGCAAAATGACTGTATTCGCCTGATTCACCAGTCTATTGTAGTGCTATTTGCTCTTAAGTAGCTCCTAAGTGGGACTACTATTCAGCAGTCATTGGGCAAGCGGAAAATCCTATCCACAGATTATAAGTGCATACTATCTGAACTCAATAACAGACACAATACAAGTTTAGGCTGCGTTCACACCGAATGTATACACAGCCATCTACTGTAGGTAAGCCCTGTGTGCACGTACAAAAGGCTTGGTAACCAAACCATCTACTTAGTACTTTAGTACGATTTTTATAAACCGAACTCTGGGGCACAAAACAATTAGTGAACAAGGACGGGCTAGGCAATGAACGTAGCAAACTATCGATATACCATTGCACTTGTTTATCGATATTTCACTTAAGTACCTAAATATTTATCTTGAATTATTAAATCTGGAAGACGATGATAGCGACACCGATTTATGAGACTGCGAGTGATTAGGTTATTGATTCTATGTTTCTTATTTAATAAATGATCTACTTGTTTTTTAATTTATTACTTTATTTATTTAATTAATTCTTAAATAAATAATGTTCTTACATCTTATCGACGAAACATTTACATTGTAACGCACATCATTAGAGTCGCTCCAGGCTCCTAAGTGCGAGCGAAAGGTCCGATAAAAAGGTTATATTGCCTCTGAGCTCAGTTGGTAGCGACCGTACTATAACAGAACACAGTCACTATCGGAAGAGAGAAAAAAATCTACTCCAAATAAGCTAGCAGGTTGTGCACAATAGTAAATGCAGTGGTGCTTTTACTATTGTGCAGTTGATAGACAAGCACATTCCTGTAATGCTCGAGGATATGCTCAAGTATATCTGCACGTGAATATTATAAATGTGAAAGTACCTTGGTCTGTTCGTTAGCCTTTGGGTACAAAAACGCTAAAAACGAAGATTGCCGGTAGCTACCTATTTTGGAACGGCACCAGGCATTTTTTTTAAAATGAATTATTTAATATAATTGAAATAAAAACTAAACAAACTTAAGAAAAACTTGGATTTAACTTAAGAAAAATTTTAGGGTCCATAAAAAATTCGTGGCATGTATCATACTAAAGATTTGTTTGTTGCCGCTCGCTGCCGCCTTTAGTGTAGACAGTACGTAGCCGGCACACAGCGTAAACGCAAAGTAGGTACGCTCGGTGTGACCAGTGACGTAAAGCTTAACCTCTTGAACGCCACACTGAAAGTCGTGCACTGGGCTACAGCCGTCACAGTTCATTAAAAGCTTTGTTTCGTATCAATAAGGTGTAATTTGTATAGCATAGCAAACATGTTTGGCGTGTGAGTGACTCATTTTGTATTCGACATAAGGCATTCAAAAGGTTAATAATGTATGGAATTCTGCAGCTATCGTTTGGTGTGAACAGACCTGAAGAGATTGTCCTTAACCCAGTTCACAGCGGCTGGTTGAAGTGCTCTCGAGGCGCATTCCTGTCCGCCGCAGCGATAACCTGGTTACCCAGAAGCAGGACATTGGAAATCTTATCGGATTGCCTAGAAGATAAACAAATGTAAATAGGGAAAATCTCCACTAGCATTTGTTTATACACTTGGTAAAGTTGGCCTTGCAAGTAGCTGAGCGTTTTCCAAAAAAACGTGCTCATAGTTAAGGACTAAAATAATGGTTACTTTTCCATTATGGCACGACAATTAATTATACTGCTATGATAAAAATAGTGCTATCTCAGACAAAACTCCTGTAGCAAATGCAACCATTTTACTAACGAGTGAGGATTGAAACTGTACCGGTTATTGAATGTGAGATACCGCGCCTATTGGCGTTTGAGAGTATAGAAATGTATGACTAATTATCGTGACGTAATGGAAAATTTACCGTTGTTAATTTTAGTCATAGTCATAGTCATAGTCATATCATTTATTGCATCCTTAACTACTAGCACTTCTTTTGGAAAAAGCCCCAGTTGCAAACCTTGAAAACCTTGTAGCTTTAACGCTTTTGACAGATTAGTGTAGAAGTTCAAACAGGGGCCTATTTTATAAAGCTAGAAATTACAAGTTTCCATTTGACACAACCTCGATCAGCCATTTGAGCAGTGTTGCCAGTTTAGACCTGTAAAATTGTAACTTGTAACTTTATAAAACGTGCCCCAGGAGTTAAAGTGACAAAGCACTAAAAAGTGCAGCTACTTTTATATTGGCCGACGCCGTTTCCAAACTATGCCGTGACTTTTGAATCACGCATCTTTATTTTAGTTGTAGTTATAATAACAAAATAAACTTTTAATAGATTTTTTTTTTACTTTATCATTATTACGCAAACATGCTTCACTATGTCATAGCGTTAATATCTGAATAAAGGTTTTTATCTATCTATCAAATTAAGCGGGAATTAAAATTAAAACACAGTTTATGTAACAATTAATATTTTTTAATATCCTTAACCGTCTTATGTACATTAACATCAAATGCGAGAACAACATCTACATATTTCGTACAGTTATATATTATATTTTATGTATAGCGGTACACAACAGGTACATAAACGTCTGTCCAGTACAAATAGCTATAGATACGTAGGTTACACGAAAGGTTACAAAACACCTGTATCGAAATTACATGTCGACTTGTTTAGTTAATTTTTACAATAAAAAAATATTAATTACGAAGATGTTATAATAAACATAAGTTTGCGCTTAACCTCCCCAGTCGCCCGATTTTCGATTGAGGACAAAATAACAAATATACCTTTTAATTAGATTGCAATTACAATGTTGCTAAAATAGGTATTGGATCTTACGAGGATAAACCGATGAATTAAAAGCCTCAATATCATGGCAGTAGAGGGCGTTGTTTGCAGTAAAATTGGTTACATGATCCAATTTTAAAAACTGCTGTTTATGGTGGTGGTTGCGAATATTGTAGTTAAATTCCATGAAACAATAGAGCACATACGCAAAGTTACAAGTTAACGGTGAACTTGAAATTGGTACAGTATTTGCTACTATTTATTTAATACTCATTGGCTTTCTATCGCTGTCACACTCGCATACACATCTGACAGTATATTAGTCACCGGTGTTTAAAAGTTACATGAAGAAAGCCGATAGCAATTTTTTTTATGGAATGGAGAAGGCAAACGATAGGCTCATAGACATTTGCAATTTTAAGATTGTAATCTTACGATGACAATCTCGGAAATGGTATACTCGCGATCTACTTGAGAGTCTTGAGTTTCAAAGATATTGTCTCCTTAAGGGCCTGTTGTTTGATCAGTAGTTAAACTAACTAATTGTTAAAAACCGTAACTAAAGGTTAAATGTCAAGGAAATGTGTCAAAAGTTTGGATTCCTTTTTCGAATTTTAACAATAAGTTGTGTTAACTACTGATCACAAAACGGGCCCTTAGTAACCACAAAATCTTCAGTTTAAAATAAAAACAAGTAACTACCTATATGACATAAGAGCTCATTGAAATAACGACATTATTATATACTTTTATTCTAAACTGAGGATTTTGTGATGAAGGAATATAAGAACGCGCCAGTTTAAACAAAACTATTGAACATACATTCAACGATAGTGCAATAACAAAATAACAGTGTACAATAATCTAAAACTAAAATGACAGACTAAATATTATAATAATCGTGTGAGAATAGTATTCGATGCTGGCGCAATAACTTTCTTTATTAAAATTAACTAAACGAGTCCCATTTAGCGCAGATCTTACTAGTGAATCTATTCTACATAGTGATCTCGACTAGAACGGTGATTCTGTGACACATTATACACTACAACGAAATGAGGAAGTACCAATTTGAAAGGGCAATGTATAAATAATCGAAATGGAGTAATCACGTGTTTCACTTCTTCTAGTAAACACATATATTGCTTTGGAATGCTATTTAAAGTTTGATCACGCTACGCGAGTTACTGCAGTGATCGTGTTACTCAACACTTTCCGTGACAAATTAATGAATAAACGCCAATTCTAGTTTGATGTGATTTAATGTTCATCAACCTGCAAATAAACATAAAAATAAAGCTTTTAGAAACGAATCTTTAGAGCATTGTTATTGTAGGTATTTATGAATTATTATGAATTGCTAGAAGAAGTAAAACATATTATTTTATGTATTTATATGTTATTAAATGGAAGATACACATTCACGTGAAAATGTTATTTTAAAGTTATGATGCTTGATCATTATTAAATTAATATAATGGATTGATATTAATACACTTTTTTAAATAACATCGAAAGAAGAGGTCCAATGTTTCTCTAATTACATATTTAAACTTGAGGCAAGACTGTTCAATTTATATCAATCCAATATATAACACAAGACATACAAACAAATATATTATACAATTGAAGTATACACCATGATATCGAATTAAATAGTAATATTTATAAAAATCGATGGAATTGGTCGACAGTTCCCAAGAACGGACTACACGAACAACGATAGGTATATAGCTTTATAGTCACGTTTATCTTGTCTTTTTATATACACGGTAACTAGTGAACACTAAGAACTCTCTATACATTTATAGGCATTTAGGTATTATATTTATTATAAACATCAAAAACATTATAATGTTACAAGAAAATAGATTGACGGTGATAAATAATTCTTTGTTTTCAATTGACAAGTTTCATTAGTGATGGCTGATTAGACTAAACTTAAAAACAAAACTCTTTTTAACATGAAACAAAATACATAACAAGTTTTACAAAACTATTAATAATGCACGTTCACGAAGTATTACCAACCCGTCTATCTACCTAGTAACAAATTGATAAATTGGTTCTAGTGAAAAAGGGTATAAGTCTTCTGAAAATCAAGTGAAAAAGGGTTTAAGTCTAGGTATACTCCGTTCATGTATATACCCTTTTTTATTACCAGTTAAGTCGACTTGTACCCTTTTTCACTAGGACCTCAGATTATTTATTTTCAGTGATCGGAATAGGCAGACCTAATTAACGTAAGCTTGCATCAATAACTTGACCAGACACGAGTAAAAGAGATAGAAATACCTACGTGGTCCTTGCTTGTATTATTTGCTTGATTTGCTCCATATAATTATTTGAATGAGCTCTACCTATTCTAATCTGTGATTAACTAGGTAAAAAAGCCGACGTTCCATTTGACCGGAAAATTGGCACCTGTGATCCAATTTTATTATGGCCAGTCGCGGTAATTTGATTAATCATTTAACGAAGCCAAACGGTGATTTTGCGGATAGAATCCGATGTTCTGACTGAATTTGTAGTTTTTAGTCCGAGCTCTTTACAGCAAAAAAAGTAAAAAACATATTCGACTTTTAAAATGAATTTTATTGGATCGTCGCAACTGGCCGAACAGTAATAGGAAAAGTGTTTATCATTAACTCCACTAACCGTCGCTGTTCGAATTACAACCTTGTTCACAAAAACTATGATCCACATTCAAATCAACGACTCTCAGTGTTACCAGCATTATTACCAACACCAATTATTGCATTCTTTATTTGAAACTTTAAAATGCTAACAACACCTTACATAAAGATATAATAATGACTTTCACGATAAATTCATTAGTAACGAGTGGAACAGTTTATTTACATGATAATATAATATATGATATAATAACGATTCTTACGAACAAGTCGTTGAACAGTACTCGTACTTTTTATTTATAACTACTACACGCACACAAGGTTAGATATAGTTATGACCGCATAATTGGTCTACTTTTTATAAAGATTCCAAACACCCACGCAAAATATATCTGGTAATATATGGGCATCTTGTTCTAACATACGTAGTTCGAGCAAGATAGCTATTGTTGCCGGATATAAATTGCAAGAATATATTTATATATATTTTAGAAGCACCTAGGGGTCAGTGATATCGCTGAGGTCTTAGGAGCATAGATTAACAAAACTCCAAACCCAAAAATAAAATGTTTTTTGCCCGTGCGTGTATATCTGTTTCTAATTAATTCGCTGGTGTGAGCGGGACTGACGCTTCTTCTCATTAGCTACTAAGCTAGAAACACCATGGGTATCTTAAGAATCACAGTATCAGTTAAAGTAAATGTACATATTTTTAGAGGATTACATTATAATGAGTAAGAATATACATATTAACCACTTAACAGCACAAAATTTAGATACATCAAAGGTCTAATAAAGTAATTATACAGGTTGATAGGTACATATTCGACTCCTGCGCAGGAAACATTTGACTTAAGAGCCGCAGCAGTATCAAATAAATATTAATATAATAAACTTAACAAAAACAACACGCAATTGGCAACAGACTAGCCAAAACCTTTCATTATACTAGAAACGTAAACTACCTACAACCTTACCAAGAAGTTTAAGATAGACCCCAATTACCAGTTTTACACGATCCTTTATTATTTTACGATTCTTAATTGGTAACACTTTCCATGCGATTCTACAGTAATAAACCCGTGTTATGGCTTATCGTTGTATTAAGATTTTTTAAAATAGCGGCTAGCCCACGTGGGCCGTTTAGAAAAAAAAAATCGATATCTTTTTCCTGAGATTTTAGAAAAAAAACACATTCTGGTCGATAAAAATAACGCGGTATGTCTCCCAAAAATGTATTTGAAGGTCAGTATTGTTGCCAAAAAATTGATGAGTTGTAGTAACGAAACGGACAACAAGGAACAACCTGTAGGGGCACAAGGGGAATTACGTTATTTGTATAGTCCCAAATGAACAACGATCCAATTTTTTTCTAAATGTAAACAAAATATATCCTATTTCTTTGAACGGGAACGGGAAGAAATAGGGGGAGAAGTTGAAAACTAATACTACGCGTACAACGTCGCGGGTGTTCTTTAACCAACTTTTAACCAGTGAGCGTCTTCAACCCACGGAGCACGCGGTTAATTTAAGTTTTACGTTGGCGTCAATGAACGTATAATTTGGTAATAGGGCGCGTCCTTATACACAATTGCGGTCTACCATTTATTATTCAAGTAACAAAGACGGAACATCTCCACTTCACACTATAATATAAGCGTGGTGAATCAAGCCTAGATATCAATAATAAGTTTACCGATTAAAATATTGAAATTTAGTTCCTATGTGACTCATTTGTCCGAATTCGGAAAAGCATGTTTGTCTGAAACGGTTAAACTTACCATGATTGTTAATAAAACAAACCTAACCTATAGATTATATTATATTATACATTAAACATTCTGAAATGTTATTAAATTCAGAAAAAAATGGTAGTAACTTTTGCAAATTCGGACAGATAAGACATTTGGAAACAAAAATTCGATCTTGGGATAGGTTACTCATAATTAAATATGTATTTAGCGATGAGTACATGACTGGACGGTACTCGAACGTCGAGTGACTACGATTCTACACGATTCTATACGATTACGAACGATATTGTCAAGAATCTACCTCCAAATAAACAGGAAGTAGTTTATTGTGCTAGGAGTTCACAAATTATATAATTGAAAATAATATAACATGCAAGTCGTACAGTCTGTGAGCACTTAGGTGCTTCGGATTTGTACTTCTCTCTCACTCGCTCTTAACAAGAGAGAGTACAATGAGAGACAAGTACAAACCCGAAGCACTTTCTAAGAGTTATGGCACTGTAGCATCGGAATCGGTTAAAATATATTCGCGTTGTTGTCTGACTTGAAATGCCAAAGTTTTAACAACTATATAGCGAATAGATAGATTCTTTTGCGTGTAGAGATATGCACAATAATTTATTTATGTATATTAGATTATAAGTCTAACATCCCGATTTCGTCACAAATGTTGCCCATAGAACCACTAAGCGCAAAAGATATCAAAAATCACTGAAAGGTTAACCAGCCACCGGGCAAGTGAAGGTCTTATAATTATAACAGAAACCATAACCATATCATTAAGACTCATAGATCTACGAACTATTCGTCAATTCCAATATTCAACATACTTAGTATGTTGATCAGTCAGAGTTACCTACACAAAACTTTTTCCCTTTAGGTAAATCATTTTTTTTTTAATTTTCCACACACAGTTAAAATAAAGGTAAAAGCTTCGAGTTTTACTATTTTAATCCGTGTAAAGGTAATTTTAAATTGTTTTTACACGCCCCCGTCATTTTTTACGTAAATGGGCGTTTTTACTAAAGCGTGTACACACAGCAACACACCTAACTAACCATTGGAGGCAGAGCAGAGAGAAAATATCAATGCTTGACAGGGATGTAGATTTTTTTTTCATATTAAATATATTTACATCCCTTTCAAGCATTGACACTTATTCTCAGCTCCGTCTTTAATGGCCAGTTAAGTGTGTGGGCGACTGTACCCCAAATTAAGGACTGAAATTAAGGAATTTTAACTTTGTCAGATTTTCGTCACAAAACTGACCAAGTTAAAGTTCTTTAAGTTTAGTCCTTAATTGAGGTACACGTTTTAGTGAAAACGCCCAAATAATTGTATGTATTATAACTTTATTTTAATTATTTCTTTGTGTCAATAGGTATAAATGTGTTTTTGTATCATCAAGTTTAGTTTAGGATTAGGTCCCCTGATATTCATTTTATTTTTATCTGTATGTCGCTCTGTGGCATCGTAGCTCCTAAATAGATGGAGCGATTCGGGCGTAGTTTTTTCTAGAGATACATATTTTAATCGGAATGGTCCTTAGCTCGGTTTTATGAAATTCGGTCGGGCTGTTTAAGAGACATCAGCTCCGGGAGTAGCGGTCACCATTATATAGAGGTTTTTGTATATTTAATAGTTATGTATAAAGTATAATTTGTCACTTTCTGTCCAATTCAAGTGTCACCAAGATAGATAAAAACATACTTTAGGCATGCTTCAGTTATTATCTTTTATTAGGGTTCACTTCATTTATTCGGTTGCGTTTTGAAGAAAACGATGCAAACTGATTGGCTAGTTATAAATAGGCACTATATCGTCGGCGATACTGCCGAAAAATGTACCTTATTGACTTACTTGCTAAGGTGTATTTTGCACCTTATTTAATTTGTATGTTACGCGGTATTGCAGTATCAACGACGATATCGGCTAATTAAGCTGAAATGTATCAATTTGTAACAAGCTAAACAATACATCTGATCCGCGAAATTACACCAGTAAATTGATATTGAAACACATAAAGTTTCATTTCCTAAGAGTTTTCATCTGAGCAATATGCTTTCATTGTAAGTAAATATATGTATGTATGATATCTGATATGATATCACTTAGTTCATCCCTACATGACATATATACCCTTTATACACACAAGTCACAAATGTCTTGGCGTTAGAAATATTATTTCGTAATTTAGATATTTTGCAATGTTCTGCGATCCGAAAAAAAACATTATTGAGAAGTATACTAATGCTTATTTTCTCAACACTGCTCGGAAATATGAACATTTTTGGTATGGTTTGGGGGTCAAAAAACATCTCTTTTATGAAAAGTACACTAGAAGGCTTCAACTATGTTTTATATGACTCGTTCATAAATCGTCTACTTTCTACCCTCGGCAACAATATTTTATCCCTGGACGTTTTTGATGTGTTGACTAAACAAGATTGTAACTTAATAAACAATGTAACTGTTAGGAAAAAAGAATTGTTTAAAGCCGACGACAACACGCCCCGCTAGCAAATTTTAAGTACATAGGTCATCGTTAATTTGAATAGCAGGGCATACCATTATGAATTGAGAAAAAACACTCTGTAATAGATATTAAAAATTACAGATGTTTGAAGTTAGGAAATATGTAAGAATGAACAAACTATACGTTTCTGAGCCTTTTAGCGTAAATAATGCGTGCATCCATATATAACCGTTCGCTAAACTTCTTTGTAACTAAAAGCTCATACATCTTCAGTTAAATTATGCTAAATGGGTGTATTCGTACTTTTTATGTCCAATAGTTGATCAGTTTGGTACAGTTTATGCAAAGAATATCGACAAAATGATAATTTAATCTTATCGTGTTAAATAAATAAAGTTTAAATTGCAACTAGTCAATCCTGAAAAAACAATGTCTTTTCTTACTTCAGTTGGTTTTCAGCGCGCGTGCCGAGCCTCAGTCCAGTGCCGCCGGACGTTTCGCGAATAGGTATATTTCGACGCTTGAACCGCGTTGTGGTACAGTGGTGGTTACCTAAATAACAAATAAATATAAGGAGACACTTTTACCCCAGAATATATTCCGAATATACCGGATTGCGCCCGCTCGCGGGCGACGATTGATGACGTTTGATGGACGCTGTAGGTTTTTAAGTGATGACAAATTCGAAAATGATAATTTAATTTGGAATTAAATATAGTGGCTATGTTCAATTTTGAAAAACTCGTCATTGGTATCATTTACTGAGTTTTCGGCGACGTAGATTTAAAAAATATTTTGAAAGGGTATTGGATATAATTTTCCGAAGTCTTAAAAGTAAATATTAGGGACGTAGATTTTGAAACTCGGATAGGGACCGTAGTATCCGGGGGATGCAATTTCCAGAATAATATCAAACCTGTATATATATGTGTACCTGTCTAGAGCGGTAGATGCGTGGCGGGCAGCAGCGCCAGCGCGGCGGCGGCGGTGTCGGCGGCGGCGGCGGGCTCGCCCAGCGCGGCCAGCACGAGCGCCAGGCGCCGCCACGTGTCGGCGCGCGCCGGCTGCAGCGCCGCCGCCTCGCGCAGCGTCTTCTCCGCGAGGCGCAGCCAGCCGAGCTGGTAGTATGCCGCGCCTTGGACGAAATGCGTTTAGGTTTAAACCTTTGACAAAATTCGTCTAATTTGGTAAACAAATTATATCAAATGCGGAGAAATTATGTCCCTTTTCACACGTACCACGACCAAATTACACCATCACAACAACTACCACCACATCATGATAACAACTACAACCACACCATCACTACAACTACCACCACAGCTACTATATACAACCACACCACGACAACAACTACAAACAAACCACGACAGCAACTACAACCACACCATCACAACAAATACCACCACACCACGACAACTACTACAACCACACCATCAAAACAACTACCACCACATCAACTACAACCACACCAACTTCAACCATACTATCACAACAAATACCACCACAACAACTACACCCACATCATCACAACAACTACCACCACAGTACCACAACTACAACCACACAACGACACCAACTACAACCACACCATCACAACAACTACCACCACACCACGACAACAATTACAACCACACCACGACAACAACTACAACCACACCATCACAACAACTACCACCACACCACGATAACAACTAAAACCACACCATCACAACAACAACCACTACAGCATGACAACAACTATCTCCACACCATCACAACAACTACCACCACACCACGATAACAACTAAAACCACACCATCACAACAACAACCACTACAGCATGACAACAACTATCACCACACCATCACGACAACGACCACCACATTTTATTGCGTAGACATAAAGAGTTTTTTGATCAGCTAACGCCGATTCCGCGTCGATAGGTGTGGGGAGACCCTAAATCGGTACTACGACATCGACTTTCCACTTCGTTATTGTTTTTGATACAAACCTGACAACTCTATCTGTCAATTGAATTTGTCTGGTGAACATTTTGACTGTAGCACCAAAATTGACACACAAAATATAGGTAGTAAATAAATGAAGGAATTGCACTTTGGTGTGGTTATTACATTTTAAGCAGCAATTATGCATCTATGTGTGTTTCTGTGTAATCTCCTAAATAAATAAATAAGTAAAAAAATAATGGTGACCCCTTCTTTCAGATCTGATATCTCTTAAACGTCCCAACCGATTTTCATGAAAAAAAGAACCGCTAGAAAAAATGCTTTCAAATATATAAAAACATCATAGTTTGTCTGCCTGTTTAAGAGCTACAGTGCCACATACGGAACACACACACACACACACAAACACACGTAGCGATCAAACTTATCAGACCCCTCTTTTTACGTTGGGGGTTAAGAACTTGTTCGTGAAATTATGCTGCACTGACCTAAGTGCACGATGCTGTCGAGATGCGTCGGATTCAGCGCAAGCGCATTCTGGAAGCATTGCCGCGCCTCGTCCCACTCCCCGCTCGCCTCGTGGACCAATCCGCGCTAGAATTAAAAACAATCAGTTTAGTTCTTTGCCGTCGCCAAACATAGTTTTAATGATTTTAAACATTTGTTTGAAGACCTTTCTTCACATATTGGAACATGTTTAAAAATAAAAATAAAATAAATGTTGACCCAAACTAGTGTACGGATACAAAAGTTAATTTGTGACCCAATAAAAAATCCTTGATGTCGTCAATGTCATTAGAGATGCCAAGTCATTTGTAACTTATAGGAAACTCAACCTTATTGTTGTAGTATGTCAGATTGACTTTGGACATAATTTAAGTCTGACTGTACCAGCCAAAATGAGAGATAGGTACTTAATCGATGGGACGCAAGTTCAAATGTTTCTTTAAACTTTAAGTAGATACCTCAAATACCCGGGTAATATACTTACTCGGGTATTTGAGGATTACAATTGTAATTCAATCGTTTATGGGAAAATTTGTCAACGGCTGGAATAAAAGAGTTTGTAGGATCAATATCTTGTATTAAATAGTAGTAGTAGTAGTAGTAGATAAACTGTTTATTGCACAAAAAAGGAATAGTTTCAATTAAAAACACTTATATGAATAATTGTGTGTAAAATTAACTGAATTATTTGGTTCGATAAACATTTTGATGTTGTAATTTCCACAAAAACTCACAGTTAGCCCTTTAATCATACTCTTAAAAAGCCAAAAGATGTTACCATGGCAACGATTTACTCCAAAAAGTTGACTGACTCATTTATTAAACTACTTACAATCATAAAGGAACTCACACCGTCGTTCCCAGATTGGGGTAGGCAGAGCTAAACAATTACCTACAACTCTAAAAACTTGTTGACAATTCCGCAACCACATTTTGTATAATCAGGCCAAGATGTTTACCAGCGCATTAGTGACAGGACTAAACTAGTTAGTGGATATAAAACCGAATCGGATTCCTTGGCGTTTTGGAATGTTGAACTGAATCGATGTCAATTGACGCTGAAGGCGTTGTCGTATATGGCTGCGTTGTACTCGTCACTAGATGTCGCGTTACAGACAGCCCCCTGTGCAGAGCCTGTATGACGGCGGAGGAAACCGCAGGCCACGTCATCATGGAATGCACTGGGGTGGCAACATACCGGGCAATACCGAGGTCGCTACCAGAAACCGACGGCAACATCAAGGGTCTGCTAGGCTTCCTGGTAGAACTTGGCGAGAGCAGTGCCAGCAACCCAGCACGCAAAAGAGGCGCATACATTAAGTCGTCGAGTTGCGGAAAACTAGCCCGCTCTAACCTATATAGATGTCCCGTCGAGTTGGCACGTATGGGTGTAGCAGAGATGTATGTTTAGCGTGGAGTTACCGTGTGCAGCACGAGCGGCGTGTGCGGCGTCAGCGCCGCCGCCTCCGCCGCGCAGCCCGCCGCCGCCGACACGCGGCCCAGCCTGGGGGGGGGCAAAATAAATACTGTTTTCACGTGGAAATGTTTCAGAAGAACCATGAGTTAAAATGGGCCCAGAACCAAGACAGCTGAATGCTACATATGTCATAAATAGGTCGTACTTTCTTTTCTACTATGGGCACCAAATGGATTCCATTGTAGAAAAAAAATGGATTATATGACGGTGTGCTTTCGCCGGTGCGACCCAATTTTTATACAACTGTTTTATTCGCCCATAATATAAAATAAAGTACGACCTATTAATGACTAGCATTCAGCTCTTTTGGTTCTGGGCCCAAACTTCCCATAGTCCTTCGCAGTTGTAAAATTATAGTAGCATATAAATGAAATGTTTTGAAATGAATAGAAATTAAATAAGGAAAACGACCAATGAAAACATACCGTTATTTCGTAAAATATTAAGCGTAATCTATAAAATAAACCCAATCTTCGAGAACCACTCGAGATTTTATACAATTTATCCTCGAATGCCACGACAATAGAGAATACAATAGATAGATTTATTTCTTGTATGCAAATAGTCTTATTTCCTTGTTATAATTGAAAAAACATTAAGTCTATCTCGGCGGAAAGGCCTACTTTCTGACCTCTACGGAAAAATACCTGACTTTTCACATACAATCCTACATTTCAAACATGATAGAGCCCATTTTTAAATATGCCAGTAATGAAATATATAGCGGCAACCAAACAAGACTGTGAATAAGAAAAAAAAGTCGACGAACTATGAAAAGTGGGGTATCATACATACCTACATACACTCACGCTTTAATTGTGGGGTATCATTGAATATAAATCATGTTTAGGTTTCTTACATCATTTTTCATTTTAAATAATCCTTTAAGAATTATAACGATTCATTTTGTGCTGAGGTCTTACTGTACATAAGTTACACGCAGTCGCTTTTTTTAATTTTATACATAGATTTCATAACAAAATATAGACATACACTTAAATATGCATCATACCTCAGACACAGATCAGCGAGTAGCAGCCACGCCTGCGCGCGGTGCGCGGCGAGCGGGGGGCGCGAGCGAGAGCGCGAGTAGGACAAGGACGAGGCGATGTCGGAGGGCGCGCGCTCTACGCGGTACGCGCCAGCTGATTCCGCGCGGATCGATGCTGGAAATGTAACAAAAAAATTATATCTCTGTACAACTGTAAACTGCATTTTTTTTAAAATACTATTGTGTATTTGAAATGTCCATTTTTTGTTGAAATGGATTGTTAGGTACCTAAGTAACATAAACAAGCAAAAAAAAATGGTACACGTGGCCTAACTTTACCACTCGTATCTCGCGTCTTCATTACGTGACAGTTCCATTAATAACTATTTCCCATCTGACATAATATAAACCAAGAAAAATGTGTACCGGTGATTGAAAAAGTTCAAATTTTGCGCGACTACAAAATAAAAGACAATCGTTTTTTAAAGCCTCATCTAACATAAGCTCACTTTAAACCTACTTCGTTTAACTATTCTTTGTCCCTTTCTGTCAAACTCAATTAATGACATGATGACAGATAAGGACAGAGCATATTTCTAGCAAACTTTAATTATAGCTCGTTTATAGAATAGAATAGAATAACTTTATTTCAGGCTACAAGGCCCCATATTTACAAATACCTTACAGCCTAACATGCATAACAATATATAACATAAAATTAACACAACTACTAATACACTTTGGCGGTGTCCGCTAGTCCGCGGGTAAAGTCGCCGTCAATAGAATTTGCTAACTATGTAAACAGAACCAAACGAACCAATTCACCGTGATTACTCGATAATCACGTACTTTTAAAGATCAAGTGAGGTCTTTGTAACGATTTATACACTAAATCATTATTTTCATGTTCAAGATGAAATAACTATTCATTATACGTTATTTTTAATTAAAACACGCTTAGTGAATATTTGAGGTTATGTGTCAAACAGTACTAATTTGTTTACATAGTTAGCAAATTCTATTGACGGCGACTTTAGTTATAATCATACACCGGATTGACGGGGGCAAAAATGTACCAGCGCTAGTGATTCATTAAATGTCGACTAAGTGTCGACATCGATAAAAAGCAATTTTTAATCATCATTATCATAAGTGTAATTGCCACGTTTTAAAACTTTTTAATTATGTGCAAACCTCTTTCATTTAAAATTATCGCAAATATAAACAACCGGTATCTGACATTGACTCTGGACTTAGGTCACTTTTGAACACCATTGAAATTACATTGAATAACAAATTCATTCAGTACAACAAGATTCTTTAGCATTCCAACGAATTGAGAACCTTTTTGTTTTTTTAGTCGGTTAAAAATGCCTCGAAAGAAAAAATATCGTTTATCTTCATGGAATGCTGATCATTCACATATAGAAGATAAAGGTACGATTTACTTTTGCAAGACATGTAAGATCCATAATGTCACGAAAAAAGTTGTCGATAAACTTAGTCGATATTTAATGAATCACTAGCACTGGTACATTTTTGCCCCCGTCAATCCGGTGTATGATTATAATAGGGTAGGTATTTCAATAGTAGTGTGAGTCTTACGCGCATGCGTGACCGACTGCAGGTCCACGTGCGTGTCCGAGAGCGCGTCCAGGTCGGTGTAGTGCGTGCGCTCCTCCGACTCCGCGTCCGGGCTGTTCAGGAGCGAGAGCAGCTCCTTGCCCGTCGCGAGCGCCGCCTGCGCGTGGGACATAATCCTTATAGCTTTATATCAAACACATGTGACTCTATTTTCATTGACCACATTTTGGAAAATGTAAAGTTTTTTTTTATCTGTATTATTAAGGTTAGGTGGGGTGACTGCGACTATGGGGCAAGTGCGTCAGACCAACGATATATTTATCAAATATATTATTATGGTTAGTCGCACAATTGCCCCACCTGACATGATATCGAGATATTGTAATCTGTCAAGAGTTGTCAATTCCATGCAGTGAAATGGACAATGCTATAGCAGTTCCGCAACTCAGTCTCGTTTACAGTCTGGAACTTGGCAGGGTTTTGACAGTTAATGTAAGCCTAGATTTAAACAAAAAAAAAGTTCAAATGTTAAGAATTTGCAAGATTATCTATTTTTAATTTATTTATTGTAGATTAAAAAATCTCATAAACTACTCAACGTTCTAAATAACGATATGTTACTAACAATTAATTTAAAAAATATTATATTGGTATTAACCAATAAAAAATGTTGCCGCTTTATCTATTGGTTTGAAATACACTTTTTCTTTTAGCGCTTCCCAGTAAAAAAATCGAGTGGATTTCAGTTGGGTGAACGGGCAGGCCACGAAATAGTGCAAGCCCGCCCTATCCACCAGTCGGGGTATTCTCGTTCGAGGAACGCTCGTGCTGCGCGAGCTTTATCGCGGGCCCGCCGAGCTGTCACATACATGCAGCATACCTCTCCACTCTCCCACTTGAGCTGCAGCGCACACATCGCCCAGAGCGGCCACAGCGCGGCGGGGTACCGCGCGCGCGCCAGCCGCGCCGCCGCCAGCGCGCGCCGGCCGCGCGGGCCCGCCGAGCTGTCACATACATGCAGCATACCTCTCCACTCTCCCACTTGAGCTGCAGCGCACACATCGCCCAGAGCGGCCACAGCGCGGCGGGGTACCGCGCGCGCGCCAGCCGCGCCGCCGCCAGCGCGCGCCGGCCGCGCGGGCCCGCCGAGCTGTCACATACATGCAGCATACCTCTCCACTCTCCCACTTGAGCTGCAGCGCACACATCGCCCAGAGCGGCCACAGCGCGGCGGGGTACCGCGCGCGCGCCAGCCGCGCCGCCGCCAGCGCGCGCCGGCCGCGCGGGCCCGCCGAGCTGTCACATACATGCAGCATACCTCTCCACTCTCCCACTTGAGCTGCAGCGCACACATCGCCCAGAGCGGCCACAGCGCGGCGGGGTACCGCGCGCGCGCCAGCCGCGCCGCCGCCAGCGCGCGCCGGCCGCGCGGGCCCGCCGAGCTGTCACATACATGCAGCATACCTCTCCACTCTCCCACTTGAGCTGCAGCGCACACATCGCCCAGAGCGGCCACAGCGCGGCGGGGTACCGCGCGCGCGCCAGCCGCGCCGCCGCCAGCGCGCGCCGGCCGCGCGGGCCCGCCGAGCTGTCACATACATGCAGCATACCTCTCCACTCTCCCACTTGAGCTGCAGCGCACACATCGCCCAGAGCGGCCACAGCGCGGCGGGGTACCGCGCGCGCGCCAGCCGCGCCGCCGCCAGCGCGCGCCGGCCGCGCGGGCCCGCCGAGCTGTCACATACATGCAGCATACCTCTCCACTCTCCCACTTGAGCTGCAGCGCACACATCGCCCAGAGCGGCCACAGCGCGGCGGGGTACCGCGCGCGCGCCAGCCGCGCCGCCGCCAGCGCGCGCCGGCCGCGCGGGCCCGCCGAGCTGTCACATACATGCAGCATACCTCTCCACTCTCCCACTTGAGCTGCAGCGCACACATCGCCCAGAGCGGCCACAGCGCGGCGGGGTACCGCGCGCGCGCCAGCCGCGCCGCCGCCAGCGCGCGCCGGCCGCGCGGGCCCGCCGAGCTGTCACATACATGCAGCATACCTCTCCACTCTCCCACTTGAGCTGCAGCGCACACATCGCCCAGAGCGGCCACAGCGCGGCGGGGTACCGCGCGCGCGCCAGCCGCGCCGCCGCCAGCGCGCGCCGGCCGCGCGGGCCCGCCGAGCTGTCACATACATGCAGCATACCTCTCCACTCTCCCACTTGAGCTGCAGCGCACACATCGCCCAGAGCGGCCACAGCGCGGCGGGGTACCGCGCGCGCGCCAGCCGCGCCGCCGCCAGCGCGCGCCGGCCGCGCGGGCCCGCCGAGCTGTCACATACATGCAGCATACCTCTCCACTCTCCCACTTGAGCTGCAGCGCACACATCGCCCAGAGCGGCCACAGCGCGGCGGGGTACCGCGCGCGCGCCAGCCGCGCCGCCGCCAGCGCGCGCCGGCCGCGCGGGCCCGCCGCCGCCGCCGACCACAGCGCCGTGGCCAGCCGCAGCCCGCCCGAGCTCTCGCCGTGCGCCGCCAGGCACGCCCGCGTCGCGTCCTGAACATATTCATTTACGTACGTATACAGTGTGTAAATGGTATACGGGCGTTTATTAAAAATGGACATAGATTAAGACTACTAATCATAAACAGGGAGAATTGTTTTGATTACGCTAACGTATACACCGTTATAAACTTTTGAACATACTATCGCCCCGCAATGTACATCTAAGTCCATCTGTCAGGTAAGTAATTTTAAAGTGCACCGTGCATGAATGAGTGTTATACATTGCGTGTTAAATTATTTTGTATGGATAACTTTTTTTATTTAATTTTAACAAAAGCTGCTTAAATGTGCTCATTAGGGGCTATACCATTTACACACTGTATTAATTGCAAAAAAACGACACATTTTTTTCACCGCTCATGCTCTAAAATTAGGCAACCTAAAGTGATACTTTTGGTCTCTAAGAACGAAAGCACTTTTTCTTTTCAAATTTCCTTAGCGCGCCACAACAACCGGTCACGGGTTGGTTATGTGGTTGGAGAGATGCAGTGGAGCGGCGGTGGAGGCTCGTGTCAGCTGATCGTGCAGCTCGTGTCAGTAGTGTCAGGAGCGCCGGCCGGCCCTCCGTCGCCAGAGCCGACGACATGAGCCTGTTTGCGGTGCACCGCCGCCGAGGTCCCCGTGCATAAAAATTGACAATGTACCCTTTGTTAGGTTCCCAGGTAACCAAACAAACAACTGTGTAACTGTCTCTTTCTGCTTTAAATGACGAGTAGGTAGAGAGTAAACAATTTAGCGCATACGTTGTATTTTTCATTTGTCTGTCTCGAAAATTAATCTTTTAATTTTAGATTTATTTTAAATTAATCTTTTAATTTTAGATTTATTTCCTCGCAATCGAAGTAAAAAGTATTTTTTAACCCATGACTAAATTGACATTCGAACAAAGTCCACCCTTGCTTTACTCTAACAAAATTTTCGCACGCTTAATTCTTCCAGTAAAATATTTTTATATCAGACTCATTCTAATACCCAAACACTCTTGAATCTCCCGATATGTCCCATACAACTTCCTATATCAGCTAACGCACAATATCGATGTTTTCTTGCGTGACTGCCGATTTTGGTCGACCTTCACGCTCGTTGTCCGTGAGAGATACACGGCCACCATCAAATTCTTAAAATTGTTGTTTTTAAAGGTGACTCATTACTAAAAGCAATAAACATCCGGTCTCCACATTGTTTGTGATAATCCTCGTTAAAAGTCTTAATAAATCATAGCTCTTAAATTTTTATGGGACAATTTCATTTTCAACAGCGACTCAACGACTTCAAAAACAATTGAAACCAAACCATTGCATTTTTTTCATGTGGTCAGTGTGTTAATAAAACTTAAGATATTATAAGAATGTTTATTTGTCATAAATAAATTCGTAAGTATTAGATTCCCGAAACTTTCAGTGCAGATCTCGTACCTAGAGAACATAATAAATGGTACAACAACTTTAGGTTAAGCAACTTTTCCAAAACAGAGACCGAGGCTTCCCAAACAGCCAGCTACATGTTGCTCATGTCCTGGGAGGGATTAGTGGGGAATAGGTTGATTGTGTAACTCGCCTAACAACTGTAGCTGGGTGTTGGTGGCTTCCCAAGGAAATAAAAAAGTATTTTAGGGCCTAGAGACAAAAAGTATCACTTCAGTGTGCCTATAAATTGGTTGTTTAAGTCTCATTTTAAAATATATTTTTTTCTACTAACAATGGTGGGTTTTTAACTTAATGGTTCAGGGTAGTATCCTAGTAGGTATGAAATGTACTTCTGCCATTCTTCCAAAACTTAGAGTATGAGAAGTGAAAATAAATAGACCGCACCACCGCCCTGGCGCGATCCGGTTACTCCCAGCATGCATGTTTGTATGTATGTATATAAACACTTTATTGTACTAAAACAATTACATTTCAGAAATATTAAAATTACAGAAGTAAAACTAGTACAAAGGCGAACTTATCCCAGTCGTCAGTAAACTCACCATCGCGTCGTTAAGTCGTCCGAGGTGCATGTACGCCAGAGCGAGATGGTAGAACGCGAGGTGGTCGTTGTCGTCCAGCGTCACCGACCGCAGCAGCAGCTTTAGACACTTGTCGTTGGCTGCGTCCTTGTCTATGCGGGAGTTTGTTTTCTGAAACAATGTGTTCGATTCCCGGTAAAGGCAGACGAATTTTCAAAAATCCATAAGTGCAGTATTTATTGTTTTCAAAAATAAAAGTAAATCTCCTGTACATACAATTTGCTATTTCCAATATTTACGGTAGGTGCCGTCCATGTGACATTCGTTTTTTGCAACCTGTATAAGTAGTTACCTGTGTACCTGAAAAGGGCATGCTTCGATGGTTCGGTAATTTGGAAAGGATGGATGCGAAAGTGAGTGGAAGGGTCGGAAGGGGCCGCTTAGGCGTACTGTTTCGAATCAAATCGGAGAAATACTGGAAAAGGGCTGAATCTTAAGTACCCGAAACCGAAGTGCATGCATGACTCGATGTATGAATGTGGAAAAATGGAAAGAGATTTGTCAGGATCGTAGCAGGTGGAAAGAGTTTTTTCCATTTTATATCAGCATAGAACTGTATATAAGACTAGCGACCCACCCTCGCTTCGCTTCGGTTCATTTGAGTTTTCTGTAACATCCGTACGATAAATCAGCATTTATTATACATAAAAACCTTCCTCTTGAATCACTCTACCTATTTAAAAAACCGCATCAAAATCCGTTACGTAGTTTTAAAGATCGAAGCATACATAGGGACAGACAGCGGGAAGCGACTTTGTTTTATACTAAGTGATGATAAGACCACGAGTGAGTATGAATTAATGATATTGCTTACTGTGTTACTTGGGAAGTGGTGTCTGCCTACTTTTCTGGGAAACAGGAGTGATTTAATGTATTTATGTATGTATATAGTTAACTCCTAAGACCCTGCACATTACCTGCGCAAACATCTGGTAACCGATGCCGGCGAAGAGGCAGCAGCGTGCTAGCAGAGGGCCATCCCGCTCATGTTCTATCGCTAACGCCGCATTTGCTAACTCTATGCCTTCTTCTACCTGCGGAAAAATATATTTGGAGAAGGCAATATATATTATGGCCACCTGAAGTCATCGCTTCAATCAAATTCCAGCCAGTGAAAAGGATATTGCTAGAGGAATCATATATCTCTATGCCTTTTCAGCCTGCAACAGCGCGGGACTGGACGGCCTAAAGTATGAGATCGGTATGCTTATATGCTAGTAATGCCACCGGCCGGTTTACATTCATACTGGAACGTCTGGAAGCCAACTTTAAAACTTAACAGTTGCGACATAGTAAGCTGTTCAGATGAAAAATTGGGACAAGGACACATTTGCAAAAAACTGTTTTCACAAAAAAAATACCAATGGTTCCTAAGACAGTTTTCCTGTACCTAAAATCTAAAGTTTAACTCCCCTCCCCTGTTATACGCAGATAAAATCTTACCGTATCTGCGTAGTCTGCGAGAGCCTTAACAAAACCCACTGTATGAGTAGAGTAACATACCCAGCCGCTGCGGTAGCAGGTGTCGGCGCCCAGCAGGCGCAGCGCGGCGTCGTGCGGCGCGAGCGGCGCGGCGCGGCGCATCACCGCGTGCGCGCGCACGCCCGCCGTCCACGCGCTGCTGCCTGGGGCCACACGATACACTCACACACCGGAATACTTTAGTGATACTTTTCAATAACGCTAGTGACTTCTCATTTATCGACTTCCGATTACGTATGTAGAAACAATACGATACAATACAGAACACAAAATTCAAAAGAAGATTACATTAGAACACAATTTATATGGCGTGTCGTGAATTTTCGTTCGCGCAGACACGAACAACGCACAACGCGTGGATCATACTGATCGGTTCCCGCGCTTCGAAAATTCGTCTTCTGCGCAGGTACTTTCATCGGTAAACCATATCAGTAGTATTTTACTGTAATTGTAGAGGTAAACAACAGGGGGTCTTATCACCAAAGCGACCTCTTCCAGAGAAGTTGATCTCGCGCTCCAACGACAGTATCGTACCGGGCAGGATGTGCTGCGGCGCGTGGCACAGCGCCACGGGCGGCGCGGGCGCGGCGGCGGCGGTGGCGAGCGCGCGCTGGCGCCACACGTGCGCGCACCCGAACGAGAACTTCATCGCGCGCTCCAACGACTGCCAGCGGGAAAACATCCAACCATCAAACATAAATCATCAGGGTCCCATTTCTCGGAACTCGCTAGACTAAAACGCGTACAAATTATGCGCGGCAGCCTGTCGAATTATGTTCGACCGAACATTTGCCGCGCGAGCCAATATTTTATGTGAATCTAGAAACCGCGGCTGCCGTATGCGGTCCAGCTCAATAGCCCGCGTCACTTTAGTTCGTTCACTACAACACAGTCCCAACTGCGCGGGAGCGAGCGACCAAAGTTCCTTTGATGCGGCCTCAAAAACCGACAGTGATAGGTTCGCCCCGCGGCACGCTCGTGCGCGGCAATGTTCGCGCTGCCGCGTCGCGCGGCAACCACATCCCCATTGCGCGCGGCCGCCGCGCGAGCCAATGTTCGTGCGTTTGCCGCGCTTAATGTGTACGCGCCTTAATAACATACAACGTGGTGGAGTACGTGCGTCAGAAGGTGGGATGCAATCTTACGGTGTTCCAGCTGCGGGACGTGCACTTCAGATCGTTTCAAGTGCGCGTGCCGTGGTTTATGCTGGGGACCGTCGAGTGACCTGACTTCTGGCCAAAAGGTGTCGTGGTCCGGCGGTTCTGGGGCGATCTACCAGCAGCCACCATGACGCCAATTTTGGCAAAACATGACCACGGTGTTCTATCACCTCGGTCTTAGTTTTAAGTTTTATATTGTTATGTATGTAAGGTATTTGTTATTATGGGCCTTGTTGCTCGAAATCAAAAAAAAAAAATCTTACTTTTATTAATCCATGCGGTATATTTCACTAGCAGACTAGTAGAAAATTGTATTGAGTGAACTAATATTATTAGTCTAGAGAGTTTCGAGAAATGCGCCCCAGAAAGAAACATATTCTAATGTCCAGTGACGCTGATTACTCTGATTACGGATTCATGTTGAAATTAACCCGTGGGACGTCACGTCATATGAATGTGT
This sequence comes from Acleris cristana, assembly GCA_948252455.1. Taxonomy (NCBI): domain Eukaryota; kingdom Metazoa; phylum Arthropoda; class Insecta; order Lepidoptera; family Tortricidae; genus Acleris; species Acleris cristana. Next base: position 1,060,343 of record OX411783.1, on the reverse strand, counting down.
TTTACAATATCAATCTTACTTCAGACCATTTGAAATTCTTCAAATTCAAATATTCTCATGGACAACGTCTGTCCACAGGACGCGCAACGTGTCCATAGTGTTTTGCTGCGTTGAAGAAACTCACTGTGTCGTGTGTGTTGTGTGAGCGTGTGTACCTCGAGCACGAGGCAGAGCTGCCCCCAGCGCACGACGGCGACGGCGAGCAGGTCGGCGACGGCGACGGCGTTGGCGAGCGCGTGCGCGCGCGCCGCCTCGAACTCCGCGCTCTGCGACAGCACCGCGTCGCGCACCGCCATCGCCTCGCCCACCAGCAGCAGCAGGATGATCTCCTCCTGCGGCTTGCGCGGCACGAACTGACCGGGGGAGGAACAAGAGGAACATCACAACTTTTTCTCAATTCGGACCATTATTTTAACGTTATTGTTTGTAGTATGGGGGGCCTTACGAGGTTAAAACCAGCAGGTTGGCTTATTAGGTTGGTTTTTGTTTTTTTTTACATTTGTAACGTAAATGAGGTATTTGAAGGGTGGCAAGGCGTGGTGCGGCGCGAGCGGGCTGACCTGGTTGATGGCGGCGTACCGCTTGGGCCTCCAGGGCCCGTCGCCGGCGTGCTCGTCGCGCCGCCGCAGCGCGCCCGCCGCCGGTGCCGCCTCCTCGGGCGGCGAGTACTCCTGCGAGCGGCAAGCGGTAAGGGACCCCATAATATTTTTCATATCTTATTCTGCCTATGACAGATTACAATTTTACATTTCACGCGAAAGTTGTTCCAAGCAAGTAATTTACTTTAAAATATATACGTATGTATAATAAATTCTTTTCAAAAAACAATAATTATTGTTTTACGCATTTTTAAAAACAAATTATGCAAAAATATGGACATATGAACACTTGTGTTACAGAAAACTATAATAAACCCAAGCGAAGCAAGGACGCGTCGCTAGTTTAATATAAATCCAACTAAAAATTGGAAATTAATAAAGTTAACTTTTTTTACAAACGCTTCGCTGAGCGTAAAAAAACGTACTTAATAAAAAACCCTAGTGCAATAAGGCTTGTTTCACACGTACCACAACCACACCAAATCGCAGCGACATAAAGTGGTTGCGACAAAAAAAAATAATGGTTACCACTGACGGCCATATGTGGTCCGTGTGAATAGAAATATTTATTTTCATAGAAATTACCGTCCGACCACATCGCAGGTGGGTAATTAGGGTCTCTTTACGACCAAGCGTATGAAAGCGAGTTTTTTTTTTAGAAAAAAATGACAAAATCCTTAAGGCCCCTCTACACGTTGGCTGATCATGGGCGTGCGTAAGGGACGTATTTACACCTTAGAGTGAGCAACAAATTCTTGCATATCACTCTTACGTATTGTTCCGTCCCTTACGCACGCCCATGATCCGCCGACGTGTAGAGGGGCCATTATACTCGATGCGTATTAATAAAATCGTCCGTCGTAACGAGTGTGTGTGTGTGTGTGTATGCGTGTGTGTTACCTCCCCGCTGAGCGCGCGCATGAGCAGCTCGGCCAGCTGGCGCGCCAGCGCGAGCCGGAAGGCGTGCGTGGCCGGCGCCTCCACCGCGCACAGCATGGCACGGTACCTGCCGCATTTATATGTAAATACCGTAGAAGAGATCACCAAAAGTGAAATTAAAATTAAAATCGGCCAAGAAATACGAATAATACAAGAATTTTAAACTGCTATTTAAACAGCGATCGGACAGAGAGATCCGATACGCCGTGTCACGTCATGTGAAATTCTGTTTCTGAAATCTGCGTCGGCTTATATCTGGATTATGTATATACTTAGCTATCCAAAAAAAATTTTTTTCCTCTTTGTTACATGAATAAGCTTCTATTGAAAGCTGTGAAAAATGACATGAATATTTCCTATTGTCTCCTCAATGAGGTTATCGGGTACCTGGTGACGGCGTTGTGCAGCCGGCGCGCGCGGATGTGTAGGAGAGGGACGCGCTGCAGCGCGATCTCGAGCGTGGGCCCGGCGCGCGCGCCCGCGCCGCCGCGCTGCAGGTACAGCAGCGTCAGCTCCGACGCCAGCTCGAAGCTGCGGATCTAGACGAAACAATCGACACCATTTCATTTTTGTGACACCTGCTAAGAACTATAGGGATCAAAAGGATTTTGCCTCCTGTACACGGTAAATTAGGTATCTAAATTTATTTTTGTTTATTAAAGTGAAAAAAATAATCTAATTATACCAATACTACGGCCGAATAGATATATATATAATTAAATTTTACATTGACAGATAGATAATTATTTCCAGTTCAGTATCAGTACAGACCTATCCGTTATTATTGCCTGAGAGACATCTAATATTTTAGATATTAGAGCACGAAAGATAACCAAACTGCATAAGCAAACCACACGGACATGACGCACAACAAAATTATGACAACGTCAGATGTCAGTAGGTACTTTATTTTTTTAAATAGAAACTAGACTAACCTAACGTGTCTATTGTGTTGCCGCTGGCAGACCAAAGTAAGGATACAGCCCAATTTTAACTCATCGAGTGACCAAATAAAACAAACTTCTTAGGTTAGGTAGCATTCCGGACGGACTGTGCACAAGGTCCTACCACGACTAAAAAGAAATCTAATTAAGCAATTCATTTATTTCAATTCGACCAACCATTTCGTTCTCGTGCTCGACCTGCTTGAACCGGCTGCTGCTTGGGAGCGAGCTCTGCTCCAGGCAGAGCCCTTTGATGGCGTACGACTCGGCCACGATGCGGAGGCTCCGGCTGCAAACAACACAGGATCTATGTTAAATCAATATTAAACTGACTAATGATGACGTGTTTGTCTTTAACCTTTTGAACGCATTACGTCGAATACACAATTCAAATTACATCTTATCGATACGAAACAAAGTCTCTTTTAATATTGAACTTGTGCCGTCTGTGCCCGTCATGGCTTCAGTGGCACGACTTTCAATTGACGGCCAGAGCCGTCTGTAGCGGTCAAAAATTGAACAACATATTAATATATTAACCGGCGAGTTCAAGTTGTCCCCTCACACCCCCTTACTAATAAACGTTGAGTAACGTTGGTTTAGCTAAACCATGCTTTGTCCTTATCTGTCAAATTCAAACACAACGGTTACTCAACGTAAGGGGGAAAGTGTAAAAACCACATTTAAGGGCGTGCATTCTCAGCTTACCCGGGCTTTACCCGTCGAGTGAGCGATGTATGTATGTATGTTATAAGAAACACGCAAGGTATGTACAAAGGCGAACATATTGCAGTGTATACAATAACATATTTATAAACTCGACTGTACAGTCACGAGATTAAATTTGGTACCCACCTTAGATCCAAAGTCAATCTGACATTCTACAATAATAAGGTTGAGTTTCCTAAAAGTTACATATGACTTGACATCTCTAATGACATTGACGACTTCAAGCATATTTTTCTTGAAATGGGTCACAAATTAACGCTCGTGACCGTACACTACTATGTCACCTGTCACCTGTCATTGTCATGATGGTGAAATAGGTGGCTGTTGGTAAATGGGATCTGTGACCCATAGATATTTGCATTCTAGAGACTACAATCTTAAAACTGCAATCCTAAGACCGCAAATGCGTTGCCAACCTTGGGCTAAGATCGAATGCCTCTAAGCTAGTTATTTCACCGTTTGTCTTAACCCCACAGGTAAGTAGATGGTGATAGCGATCACTAAACGTGATTGAAATTTAAAACTGTTTAAATTGATTTATGGCTGTATTGTTTTATTCCACCATGCCTGACAGGCTCAGACGATCGTGAGGCCATTTTATCGCGCGTCATCAACCCAAGCGATAATCAAAACAATGAGTTTAAGTATTCCGCGTAACAGACATCTGCTACGGCGATAAACAACTATAAAATTTGAAATCGACGTACGTGCATGAAGAGGTTGATAAATGTGGGGGAAGCGAATGTTGTATGTTGAGACCGGTGCACCTGGCGTTCCATAGTCTCTGCCTACCCCATTGGGAGACAGGCGTGAAGGTATGTATGTAAAATTTGAAGTTTAAAGATGCCAAAACGGAACTAAGGAAGCTACCCATCTTTGCTCATGTGAAAGGTAAAAAAGAAAGACATTTATAGCGATAAATACGCACTTCTAATAAGAAAAGTACAAATGTTTTGTAAAAAAATGCGTGACGTATTTTTAGATTTATAGCCAAAACTGTACAAAAAATGACCGTTCGATCTCCGAAGTTTATAGACCAAAAGATCTTAAAAATTCCTGACTTAAAGATAATTATTTATACTTTACGCCAATAAAATGAAGTTGTCAAGTTTTACAGTTTCGGAAAAAAATTCAAAAAACGACTATTAATATTCAGGCTAGTCAAAGTGGCCCTTATTACATCGAAAACAGAGTGCATAACAAAATGAGTATTTTCTTTTGATTTTTCCAACCAATATTATCCTAAATACGGAACCCTCGGTTCGCGAGTCCGATTCGCACTTGATCGGTTTTTTAAATTAAGTTTCACTATGTGCCTTACGTTAATTTTCAATATTCGATACGCTATCAAATAGGACATAGTTTTGTAATGCAGGTACAATTTAGATAACAATAGGCAACTAGAAGCCAATGCGTGGATGATACTGCATTACCGCGTAACTAACAGATTCAATGAGTTGCAAAATATACCTTACTACCTTATTAGTTAAGGTGCAGTTTGCACCTTATTAATTTTGTGAGTTTTGTAGTATCAACGACGAACATGAACGATGACGCAAGCAACAACCTTCACCGACATAGGTAATTTGTAATTTATGTCATTTTGAATGACAGGCATTCACCTTGGCTATAACTGTAAACAATGGTTATTCTTAAAACGATAATTTAACTTCTGACTGAACAATGTCCATAGTGGCAGGTCCATCCGGGTCGCTACCACCATCTTATCCTTTACCGCTAAACAGCATTCGTATTGTTGTGTTCCGGTGCGGGATAAAACAACTAGTGAAATTACTAGCACCTTAATCGCCAGGGTTACCAACGCATTAGCAGTCCTAGGATTGCAGTCTTGAGATTGTAGTTTTGAGTATACAAATGTCTATGGGTCTCAGATCCCACTTACCATCGGGTGGCCTTTGCCTTCTTTATGCCATAAAAAAAACTAGTTTTATAAATACGAAAGTAACTGTTTGTTTGTTTTTGACGCTTTAAAAGCTAAACCGCTGAACTGATTTAAATGAAATTTGGAACAGAGACAGCTTGAACACCGAGAAAAGACATAGGGTATTTATGTGTGTAAACAATTTATTGTACAAAAGAAAAACCAAAACATATAAAAAAGGATGTACAAAGGCGAATTTATCCCTTCCAGCTAACCCTTGAGAGATTGAGAAAAGTAAAAGGTAGGGTAGGTACTCTAGGTACTTATCATCTTCAAAAATTGGTCAGTTTCCAAGGGAATAGCGATTAACGCGTTTTGAGTAGCGGGCAACGACCCAGGGAGGATAATATCTTGATGTGTATGGTCGATTATTTATTTATTTATTTAAAACATATATTTACACGGCATTACAGTTGGGACCAATACACCGAGAAACTTAGACTAATATATATGTATGGTTCTTTTTTCCCCATAGAGGCTGGACGACCCAATTTGACGAACGAATAATGTATAATGTGGGTCACCCAGGACGGCTACAGACGGCGCGGCAGACCCAGACGGAGATGGCGGGACGACTTGGACGCTGTCCAAAGAGATTTGTCGGAGGTTGCAGTGGACAGGGGGTTGTGGACATACAGAGAAGAGGCTTTGCCATACTATCCATACTAATATTATAAATGTGAAAGTGTGTGTGTCTGTCTGTCTGTCTGTCTATCCGTTTGTCTGTCTGTTACCTCTTCACGCTTAAACCGCTGAACCGATTTAGATGAAATTTTGTATGGAGATAGCTTGAGTCCCGGGGAAGGACATAGGCTACTTTTTATCCCGGAAAATTAGACAGATCCCGAGGGAGCAGCGATAAACGACTTCTACGCGGACGGAGTCGCGGGCAAAAGCTAGTATACTTATAAATAAAAACTGTATTTTTTGTTCAAAAGGGTTGTAATGTGCAAGAAAAATAAATGAATATACATAATTACAATGAAATACGTGATGAACTTGGTATAAATCAATAAGGTACATAATGATGGCAATATCGTAAACGTATGTATTTATTTATATTTTGATTTTGTTCGTACAATATTGCACCGCGTACAATTCTTTGATTTGCACTCAAGGAGCATTAAGTTCACCTTCTGTAGTAAAATTTGTATAAAGATTAAATAAGATTCAGGATCAGCCTATTTTGGGGTTCATTGGATATTTCCAATTGTAATTTCTTCTTGTTTCTCAATATAATCTTAAGTAAATATTTTCAATTTTCATTTTATAATATCGCCAATAACTTGGGCCATCTCGAACTAATCGTAACTATCACACCGTGCTTCATAAATACATCTCCGCTGAACGCAGTATGTGCTAAATGATAAGTAAAGAACAGTGAACAGATCAGCGCGCATGTTTAACGCCGACCATTCTCAACCGGACGCCGGACGGCGGTCTGCTATATCATAATTTCGCTATCCGGTCCGGTTGATAACATAATTATGACGGTTGCACAGAACGAACAGTACCCTTACGATGAGTTACAATTACTTACCCTACTAGCTAGCAAGTCGAATGCTGTGTCCCTCACAGTATTTTTATAGAGTGCGAGGGACAGAGCATTCGACTCGCTAGCGAGTACGGTAATTCTAACTCATGGTAAGGGTCCAGGGGACAGCTTAAAGTACAAAAATGTTTATACTTTAAGCCATGTCCATTGTATTGATTTAAAATACAAATATTGTTATGCTCTTGCGATTGCAATGACGCGTTTATCTTAATTGGTATTGGCCCTGCCTACAAAGGTGGCGGTCCCGGATTAAATTTCCAGTATTTGCAATTATTTGTGAACTGATTAGTGATCACTCTATATAAATATGTTTATAGTTGTGTAGTAGCTACCCATAGTACAAAACTAGAGCTTAGTTTGGGACTAAGTCAATTTGTGTGAGAATGTCCTCTGATATTTATTTATGTACGTAAGGTTCAAAGTAGTATTGCGATTATTTAGAGTCGAGTTTTTATGAGCAGTGATATCATAGGATGTTGATGATCATGATTAAATAATTGTATGGAAGAAAAGGAACTTCAAAGTACAAAGAACTACAAATGGGCTCTATGCCATAAAAATGTAACAATCACAGGCTCAAGGGCATTCAACTCATTCAGAGATTTGGTTAGTAAATATTGTATGTAGGTAATATCAGCTACAAACAGAACGTTGTGTGAACTAATTAATGCTGATTGCGAGTTATCGACAATAACCGGTCAAGTACGAGTCGGACTCGCCCAGAGTGGGTTCTGTGAACTTCTGTGCTGTATTACCAAACAACAAACATTCTAGAAATCATTTTGATTTTTTTCGATTTTCTGTGATGTACTTTTTGATTTATAGCCAAAAATGTTCAAAAAATGACCGTTATTAGTGACAGGTTGCAAGCCCATTGCCTAACAGTACTACAAGCCTGTATTCCCTTAGTCGCCTCTTACGACACCCATGGGAAGACATGGAGTGGCACTATTCTAACTCGACAACCACACAGGCTTTGGGACACGGGATTTTGGTAATTCTAAATACTTTTAAATTGTGACAGTCATACATAGAAAAGAGTAATGATAACATGAATTGCATGTTTTTCATTGAATGTATGGAACCATACAAAATTTTGTAAAAGGCAAGGTCAACGATTTTAGTGTTTGGTTGCGTCAATGAACAGTTCTCATTATGGTAATTAGTAACTAATTTAATTACAGTAATGGTTCTAGTTATTATTGATAAACATAATATGTTTAATAAGTAATAAATATGAGAGAATGTGAAAAAAAAGATCTATACTATTACTGTTGTGTGGATCAATCAACTATTGCTGTGAGGTAATTTTTAAAATACGCCATAAAAGCAACTTCAATTGACCTTATGAATAACAGGGTTCATCCATATAAATTCTTGAATATATAATGGAAATTATATAATATTAAGTGGCAATTTAAGTCAAACCCATAAACATAGCATGATCAAAATATGCTTCAATTCAACTTTTATTTATTTATAATTGTCTATTGTAGTGTAGAAAAGTAAAAAAATAAACTTACACAGGCAACTCCTTTTCCGTCAGGGTATTCAACTCAGCCAGATTATAATTCTTTAACGCATCATTGTATGATCCGCAAGCATAGTTCAGCTTCCCCAGCAACAGATGAGCATCCAACGCCACACCAGCCTTCTTGCCAGCTTCATCGGTAGCCAGTGTTAAGTAGCCTCGTGCGTCGGAAAGCTCCCTTTGAGCCCTCTCGATGTTGTCCTTGCTTGGTACCCATTCATCTAAGTATGCCTCAAGTTTTGCTTCTCCTATGAGAAAATGTGCTAGGCTTTCTGGAATTAAAAGTGGGAGGTTGATGGCAAAATATATTGGTCATGCTTTTAAATCATCTTTCGAAGTTTAGGTTGGATTGGATTTAGATACTGAACAGACCAAAACTTGTGCAATAATAAAAATCATGAAAAATTGTAGCACAGGTAATAATCAACAGCATGTAATATGAGCATTTATGGTACATACTGTAGGAAAAGAACTTTAAACCAAATAGAACTCTTTTCTTCATTTAGTAAATACATGATAAAAAAATATTAGGAAACAAAAACAAAGTCCTATTTGAATTATTTGACCAACTGGGGAAGCATCCTAGTAGAGCACATGCTTTACACAGGTTAGATATAGATAGGTGTTTCGAAAAACTTTTGTCCCCTGTTTCATTTGTCTGAAATTTTAATTTGTCCAAAAATCTTTGTTCTCTGAAACCGTGTAACTTTCCCAGATTGTTATGAAACTAACCCAACCTAACCTACAGATTCTGAAGGTATATCTCTTTATACATTTTGAAAAGTTAATGGATACAGAGAGAAATGATTTTCGGAAAAACGAAGCAGCGGACAAAAGTTTTTCGAAACATTGATAGGTTACCTTTACAAAAAACACACAATACGGACAAATAATAAGTGCATGATTCAAATGTAGTTGGTATATGAAGAGTTCCTCTCTTGTGAACTTCCTGCTGCTGTTGACACACTTTGCCTCACATTCTAACTTCTAAACTATTAGAAGCCTACAATATGTAACAATAGTATTACAACTCAAGCTATTTAGTGTTAATTTTGTTTTAAAATAACTAAAAATGCATTCAGATTGTGTGCTTACTGTATTCTTTACTTAACTATGAGACTAGGGGTCCCAGATTCCAGGTCTTAAAGAGGTAAATACTTGGCAGAACCGTTTATCAGGTTGATAACATTATTTCCTTTGAAAAAACACAAACCTACAGAGAAATAAAAACCTATATTATAATACCTTTTATAAAAAATATAAAGTTATCTTTATAAATAGCTAGTGTGTAAAACAGCAGCTGTTAACACATAAAAAACAGCTAAACAAGTTCTTTAAGTGAAATTAACAGTGATTATCAGCCAGTACAATTATAATCATTCAAGCCCGTAGGCTACTCGGCAACTAAGTAGAGCGGTCATGTAACAACACTCTCCAAATAAACATGACATGACTAATAGCCTGATAAGATCAACCACACTCACAAGAAACTAATTTAATTTTGCTATTTCTCGTGAGTTATAACAAGATCTGGTGTTACTCTAACTAGCTGCAGAGGGTCGTAGGTATAGACTCACCGTGCTGCGGAGACCTAGCTTTCAACTGCTGAGCGAGCTCGACTGCCTTCTTCCAGTTGGACTCCTCGCGGCTCTTCTCGATCTCTGTTTCGTAACTCCGCGATGCATTCTTGCCCTTCGATGTCATTTTGGCCTACGCACTATCATCCAGCCGTCACACCATCGATTTTAAACAGAGTTTCACTCAAACATTGCAACAAACAGGAAAAAACCCTCGGCGATCGCAAGAAACCCCAGAAATTGAAGGCCAAATTTGACAGATGACAACATCCTCCCGTAAACGTGTTCTATTTCATGGTGAAAACGCTTTCAGAAAAAAGACGTCGCATTTATAATAATTTAAAAAGACAATGTATATTTTTATGTTATTTAGTACAAGACATTTTTTTTTACAAAATATTTTTACACTTTTAAATATCAAAAGTACTTATAAATATTATCGAGTAGTCAGGGCGTCGATCGATAATTACATTTTTTTACGGTTGCAACACCACAGCTTTGGCTACTCGACGCTAGATGGCTCAGGTAGGTATGATGAACATCTTGTGAACTACTCTTTTGATTTCGTGTAAATGCTGGTAAATGCGATATTTCGCAAGAAACCCTTAGCCAACCTTAGCAATAAAATGAAAATTAAGAGAATATTCTCAATTCAATAGATATTTTTGTGTGTAAGTAGGTTATGTTTTAACGCAATACCTTTGCCAATTGAAAATCGATTTTCATGTCTCTCTGCACGATGGCCAATCATGGTCCCGCGGAAGAGACGCATTTATACATAAGAGCGAGCAACATAATCTTGTATCTCACACTTACGCTTTACTCCATCGCTAGGTACTCTTTTACGCGACTGCCTTTTGGCCGCCTTCTGGCTGGGTTATGTTTTTAATTGTTTACCTACCCTTCCTTATGCTTCCATGATTATTTATATTTGTGTTCACCGTTTCAAAAATAAACACTTATAATCTTAACTTCCCTGTTTAAAACTTATTTCGTAACAATCCAGCATCGCCAGAAAAAAAATACTGCCGTGCTGATTATTTTTTTTAGTAAAACAGGGTACCTAGGTAAGTACAAGTACTATAACTTACGCTGTTTTATTAGACATGATATAATTCAGCTAGGTACGTACCGTAATACCTACGTCGTAGGTGCCCATAAAAGTGTAGGTACCTACGTACTTAGTTCTGTGTCATGCCAGCTATCAATTTGAGCCGTAAACTTAAACTGATGTACATTCCAGCCACATCACTACTCAGTCGGTTTACCGCCTCCATAAACAGTATCGGTCACGAAGATATTAGAAAAAGTTGGATCCGCCCAAATAGGCTGGTACGAATTACTAACAAGTATTAATAGCAGCACCGGAAATCGTTTTTTGCGTTTGATTGACATTATGGCTTAACTGCCTGCGTCTGCGTCGCGCGACGTCGCGCCGTGGCACCGCCGCGCCACGATCTGATAAAGGCTTGTGCGCAATTTTAGTTTACCATCCGAGGTTAACCTTCGAAGTGTTTTCTAATTTTGCAAACGGTGGAAGGAGGGATCTAGGGGGTGATTCTTAAATTACCTACTTTGTTTTATTTTTTACGTCGCTGCGTCTCTTTTACCTAAGGTTGTCTGCAAGAGATCGCTACCGTTTAAGAAGAGCATAATGTATTTGTCTTTCCATGTTTATTTATCTTTGTGTGGTGTTTAATATAATAAAGCGTATTTGTATCGTATTCTGGTTCATTTAGCGGTATGCACTACGATAGGCTGGTTGTGCCTCGATTATAGTGTCATATGACTAACCTTACCTTTAAGCTTACCGCAACCCGTAAAGCATATAGCTTTAATGCTGCGCGTTCACAGGGTCGTAATCGGGGCGTACGGAGCGGACGGGTTTGTTGCTTGTATGAGAAGCTCAGTTCAAAAAGTTTAAACTATACCTATTGATTTCTAATGGTACAGTCGAGTTAATAAATATGGGTAGGTACACTTTAGTACCTCGTCAATTTTATCGCTGTGACAATTTTATATGGCAGTTTACTCATGATATTAAATAGACAAGGTACTAAAGTGTACACGTGTTTATGAACTCTACTGTACAGTGTGCACCGGATCGGAATACCTGTATATAATTATATAGAAATTAATACTAAGCATCAAATCCGTCAGTTCGGTACGCTTCGATTCCGACCCAGTGGACGTATGCTACGGGTTGCGGTAAGCTTAAAGGTAAGGTTAATCATTATTATGACACTATAATCGAGGCAACAACCCTGGGGTCTGTTTTATAAAGCTACAAATTAAAATTTACAGGTTACAAGTCTCCATTTGACACAACCTCGACCTCCTGCAGACAACCTTTGGTAAAATTAAGAGACGCAGCAGCAAACAAGGAGGTTTAAAAAAAAACTTTAACCTTTCGTGTTAAGCCTTTTTTTTGACCCGGGGGAAATGCCTATACATTAGGACGGGTTATGTCCGACTTGCACGGAGCGTTGCGCCAATCCCTATAGAGTCAAAACGTAGCCCCCCTATAGCAGTTTCTCTGTGGACTCGCCCTCAGGCGGGGGACTTTACTTGCCCCCTCGCCTTCTCCACTGAAGGCACTGGAGCACTGCAGGGGCTTCTGTGTTTAGCCTAATCTAACCCCATTATTCATAAGCTCACAATAATAAATCCCTATATACTACTGGGGCACGTTTTATAAAGCTACAAGTAACAATTTTACAGGTCTAAACTGGCAACACTGCTCAAATGGCTGGTCGTCATTGGTTGAGGTTGTGTCAAATGGAAACTTGTAACCTTTAAATTGTAATTTGTAGCTTTATAAAACAGGCCACTGAACTTATGTGTATGGGTCTCAGGTCCCACTACCTATGTGTCAGGTTGTCTCAGTGCTCGTTTGTCTTCTCTTCGCCATAAAATAATAATTGGACGATGTAATTTTTAGGGTTCCGTACACGAAGTGAGTCAAACGGGACCCTATTACTAAGCCTACTCTGTCCGTTTGTCCGTAGATACCGGGTTTTTTTTTGTTACAGAATGAGTGTTATCAGGTTAATTACCGTAATTACGGTGGATTCCCTAACAATTTTTTATTAAAAAAAAATATTTTAAAAATGGTTTAACGTTCAATTGTCAAATTTGGTGTGATTATATTACAAACCCTAAAGAAAAACCATACAAAGATATAATAATACCTCCTGTGTGGCAATAGGTCTGTACCTGCCTACGTAACCATCAGCACGCGAGTCCAACTCGCACTTGACCGATTTTGTTTAAGATTGTAAAAATACCCTGAGTCATCTAACCCTAATTTCTGATCTACTAGTCTTGACCTTACCGTCGTGTCACCAGCTCCCGTCAGCAACCTTCAAAACTACCGACATTACCACTTCCTTAATACTAAAAAGGAATAAGTCTAAAACAGAACTATTCAAAACCGAAGCTAAACTAGAGCCCACAACGTTCACAATAGGCTATAATTTTATTTAAAGTTGTTTCTTTTATGAGCGTGTTTTATGCTAATCCTCGACGCGTACGCAAGGCCGGCTCTAAGCTGATTATGATAATCTTGGAAGTCCATAAGTATAAGAATGCTTGAATGAAGGTTCAGCCTTTACTAGCCGATCAATGTTACAGAATGTTTTGATGCAATAATATCCATATCGATACAATATCGTAACCGACACATGTTAAAGATTTAAGTTTTACGTTAAGTACCTACTAATAAAAATACACATTTATAATAAAATCATCTAAGACAGCACCAAAAAAATAATTAATAGGTAGGTAGTTATTGTTCTTTCAGATAGTTTTGTGTCGTCACGGCTTCGGAACCCTACACTGAGCATGGTCAGACATGCTCTTGCCCGGTTTTCAAACACTACTACTACTTACTTAAAAAAACGTTTCAATAAAGTAAATAAAAATCAGGGACAATCTCACGCAAATTGACATAGTCCTAAACTTAGCTCTACGGGTACAAGACAACATAGTTATATGGAGAAATATATAAACCTCTATTTACTTCAATACATAGAATTTCGTTGTTTTGACGTAATAACAAAAACACTATTTTTGTCGGTGGTTATTAACACGACCTTAATAACCTCGGAGGGGTTATTATGGCATGGCTATGCAGTTCATTTTACAGCGAGCGTAAAGGACAGAGCTATAGCAGCTATATAGCTCTGTCCTTTTCTCTCAGCGTAAACTGAACTGCATTGCTATGTCGTAATAACCCCCCTGTTCTCAAAACGGGATCGCAGCGCGGCGTCCTGTATTCAGGCTGCGTTTCTTCAGACTGTTTGTACGTCATTAGTCGCTAGAAGGGTAATTACCGCGAGACGGGTTGTGCGGAGTACCTATGTATCGTAATAGGCGTCATCTGCATAAGCCATCTATTTACCTGACTGCCGACGGAGGAGGGTATGTCAGCCTATAGGTAACTACTAACTACATGTATGTATATATGTTTATAATTTTTTTTTATTATATTTAATTCTTAATTTTAATTTGACATTTGGAGACTGTTTACATCTCCGAAATTGTATTATTTATTTTAATCCGGCATTTTGATATATTTAATTATTATTACTACTGGGACCTGTACATCCCTGTGACATTTAAATTATGTAGCTTAAGTTTAGTATTGTAATAAGTGATTTATTTGGAAAAAACGGCTTACTGTTGAGTTTCTTGCGGCGCTTCTTCTCAACTCAGTGGTCTCTTTGGAAGCGCTGGTAGACTCAGACTTGTAAAAGTGCCTGCAGGGCCTACTTACAGAATAAATGATTTGAATTTGAATTTGAATATGTATGTATGTATATATTGTTGGTTCCTCTGTGACGGTCCAGATTCGATCAATCGATTTGGCTTAACACGTTCCCTGTCCGGGTGCCCCCAATGTGGGGTCATGAAACTTTTTTTCGGGAGTCCGTGCTTCTGCTATGGAGCCACATCCCCATACTGAATGCACAAGTTGGACCTGTGACATTGTCAGATCGTTTTGTATGGAACAGAGAACGTGTTAATCTTGTAAGTGTCACTAAACATGTGACAGTTATCAAAATTCAATATGGCTGCAACCAGACGATATATTAAAATAAGTTTCTGTGTAAAATTTCATTTTTTAACCGACTTCAAAAAAGGAGGAGGTTCTCAATTAAACAGTGTTTTTTTTTTTTATGTTTGTTACCTCATAACTTTCGACTGGGTCAACCGATTTTGAAGATTCTTTTTTTGTTTGAAAGCTGGTGCTTCCCATTTTGTCCCATTCTTATCATAATGAAGATTTGATGATGGAGTCTATGAGGAATCGACGAAACTCTTCAAAATTTATAGGCGCACCTATAGCGATTTCGGTATTTTTCATTGTAACTCGTGTATTTGCTCTTGGAAAACACTATTTGGTAAAGTGGAACTGATGATGAAAACCACAGATGGCCACCGGAACTCCTAAACGGTATATATTTCAAGGGTGGCGACAAGATATTTCGATTAAGATAGTTGAGCGACTATGACGAAGCATATGTATGTTTAAGTATTTGACTGTGACTTTCCCACGGCGTTGCTTGCGGCGAGATTGAATTTCAATGTTCTATAGTTTCTTATTAATTCTTATTAATTAAAGTGGGACTACATAACATAACAGTATAATTATGATCACTAAAAAGTATAAAATAAAATAAAAGTTTAAAAAAACAAAAAAACCGCCTTCAAAAAGCAACTTCAGTTGGACTGACCTATTACCTACCATTTTAAATGAAGTTATTTTTTGCTTTTTGAAGGCGGTTTTTTTGTTTTTTTATTGGACAAGCTTTTGTTGCCGACTGTATTTTTTTTGCACAGTCGTCATCTAAGTAAAGACGATTCTTAGGAACCCTAACGCGACGGGTTTATCATGTGTAGGTAATTTAGGAGTTCCTAGGGCCACCCTACGTCTCCATCATCAGACCAGCTCGATGGTGCTATACATATTATTGTATTGTCATCAGAACTAAAGGTGTATGCAAATTTTCAGCTTCATCGGAAAGCGGGGAGAGGGTCAAATTTAACTTGCAATATTTTGAACCTTACATACATACATACCTACATTGCAAGTTAAGTAAAAGCTTGTGAAATAAAGTTGAACCATGGCAAGTGGGTATTTAAAGATCATCTTAAGGTTGCTTTCATAGTTTTTCATTTTGAATGATAATTTAGGATTTATAACGATTTAAAGTTGATTAGCAACATTTGGAATTTTTAAAGCTTGGTTTTCGTTAGACTTATTGTTTACACAAGAACCGCTAATAACTTAAAATTGAAATACTCGTATGTTAGAGAAAGACACCAATAGTTGCCGGCCACATATTGCAGTGAAAATATGGCCCGTTTAGAAGCCCCTTACTCCAAAGCATAAAAGGGCAAGGGCAAGAGATCACACGGTCGAAATTCTTGGCAAAACCACTTCAACAAATAAACTAGCGAAAAACATCTATTCATTCGTCCGCTACAACGATACGGACAGACAAAGGAAGGAGTTAAAGTAACTAGCCAACTCCTTTATTACGTTTTAAACTATCTTTTTGTGTCCTGCGTCGCCTTGGTGAATTTCTTCTCGTGAAAACCTTCGTCTGACAGTTACAAATACAAAAAACAGCCAAATCGTTCCTAAATTTCAGACGACAACAAGATTTTTTTAATTTCGCTGTTCGCACTCAGAAGAACAAACAACACAGAAATGAAAAATAAAATAAATTTAGATTAAAAGAAAATAGGAGAAGGTAATAGATGGTATGTAGTAGATAGACTAGACAAGTATTTATATTCCCCAATTATTGGCTTTCTAAATTATTTGTCACGTAAAATTCAATTTCATGTAAAAAGATAATTTTATGTCAATTGTTCTAGCAAAACCGTTTGTCATCAAAACCATTTCTCCTTTTATTTTATTTGCCAACTTGTCTTAAAATAAAACGTTTGCAGAACCGTCGGGCGCGCTATCAGTTAGAACTCTGATTGAATTTCATGAGAATATTTGCATTTGCCCTCTGAATCGATTCCCGTCGTTATGAACAACAACTTTGGACTTCGTCGCTGTAAGCTATTTTAAAGGTTTCTTTGTAACCACGTACACCGTGTTGAAACGACAGGGTACTAAGTCAGCCATGATTTTGAAGTGACTGTTTTATAGTGGTAATAAAGGCAAGACCCGATAGGACTTGTGTTCAGCAATATTGCAGACATTGAGACGGCGATAGCTAAATTATTGATGTACTTCTTTTTTTCCTATGCCTTATCATTGGCGTTCAAAATAGAGGAAAATTCACCGACCAGCATAAATAACACATATTCTATAGGGCCAATAGGTACTTAAGAAGACATACCTACGTAAGTTTTTTTTTATCGACTTGCTAACCACTTCGTCAGGCAATCCCCTATTTTCCAGGCCTCTTCAATAATGTAATAACCTGGTCAAAGAGTAACGACAATGTTCTAAAAAATGATTTATTTTTGAGATTGCTGAAAAAAAAACCTTTGAACTGCTGCTTGACTACGTAACTTTGCATGAGTCCACACTTGACTGCCGGAAGTCCGTGTAATATTACTTTGGGAATGATTTGTTTTCCATTTCCCTTGTAATGGAAATAAGTACTTGGGCTCGGTTTTTCATTAATTTATAAGCAGACATAGAGGTTTTTGTGGCAAAAACGTCAATTTACTAGGGACTTCCTTCCGATATTAAATTTATCGATAACTGTTTCAAATACTTATTTCAAAGTGTCATTAAACGAATTATTTTTCCAACGGCGGTTTTGTGCTTTTGAGTATTTAAATGCTTCTTAATATTGTATTTATTAGCAAAGAAGCTAATCTCACATTTGGTACAAAAGATCCACGTAGGTATACTTAAATCCGGAAAGTTTTTTAACCATGAATTTATTGAATTTTCTCGACACTGTTTTCTAGGTTAGGTGGCATTTTTACAGTAATATTAGTTCCATGTAATTAATCATCTTTAGCGGACAAGACTGTCATGTTATGTCAACGTCTTATTCATCTGTATAGGATTAGGTTAGGTTAACTTTCTTAATCGTCCTATACGGACTTTATACTGAATAATAGGTATCCAAGTTGCATGATCACATTATACCTTACGTCTTACTCATAACTGTCATGAATGAGAAAGTACAATTTATCGATAAATTAATATCGTTTTGAAGTCCCTAGGACAATTTTATTCGTGCCACAAAAACTTCTGTCTGTTTATAAGAATAAGAAATCAAATATTAGGTTGCATTTCACCAAACTGGGATAAGGTCTTATACGTAGATTACCTAAACGCCGAATTTGTATAGGCTAATCTCCGAGTAAGTCTTATTCCAGTTTGGTGAAATGCGGCCTTAGCAGAAAAGTCTGTGGATCGAAGGCGTTGGTTCCGACTTTTGTAGCGTTATACTGAAGAACTATATGTTATACATATAAGTAGTATGTCTAATTGGCTACGTCTCATTATAAGTACTTCACCTAGGACCTTTTTTTACTCTAACATTCAAGGTTCGATAAATCAACCAGGGTTATAATTATAAGCACGAACTGTGCTATTAGCCAATTATGTATCTAAAGTTCAACAAAATGTACTTTACAAAATAATACTCTATTATCCATCATTTTTACAAGCTTTTATTTAGCTTGCACTGTTCATATTGTATGTATGTTTGTAAGTTGTCCGTCAAAATTTGCAAGTCAATTTTGAACCAGTTCTCGTTAATGTAATGGGCTGTAACTGGACCACGGATGTAAACCCGATGACAACGCAATG
Organism: Acleris cristana; assembly: GCA_948252455.1. Lineage (NCBI taxonomy): Eukaryota > Metazoa > Arthropoda > Insecta > Lepidoptera > Tortricidae > Acleris > Acleris cristana. The sequence goes on along the minus strand of OX411783.1, from coordinate 1,041,727 downwards.
TTATGGTATCTAAGAGCTGATCTGATGATGGAGTCGGAAGGTGGCGACAGGATCTCCGCTATACTTGACGTAGACCCGCCATGTTGGGACTCCATTAGTTTGGTCTTGATAAGCAGATAACAACCTTGCAAAAAAAAGTACAGTCGACAGCAAAAGTTTAACAACATTATTTTTTTCTCCAACTTGTGTACGTAAAATTGATTTCAATACCTCGGCCTTTAGTGTCGATAAGTCGATAGTGATTAATTAGAAAGCGCGTGAACAGACGACGCATGCGCTACGGGAGCCGGTGCACGTCCATTGATCACTAACATTGCACTCGATGCACCCTCCTCCTCGCCACTGCAGTACCGAAACTGGAGGATAGCTAGCCTCCTTGACGAAGTTGAACAGAACCGACCACGCGAAAAAAACGCACGCAAGAATTGAATTCAGAGGTAGCCGTACACTTTCGTACCTTTTCGCAGCTACTGATAAACTAAATTTAAACCACTCTCGCTCAAATACGTTACTGCGACAAGGTACTAAAATATAAAGCTACTTCTGAATTCGACTGTACTTTTTAATTACCGACCGCAATTTAGCCTTCAGCAGCAGCATCGCGTGACAAAATGTGGATAAAACATCCGTCACTTTCTGACACGTATAAATAAGTACGAGAGTGAAGGATGCTTTATACACATTTTGTCACGCGATAGACGCAACCATACTAGGCCCGCAGCAAAAACAGGAGGAAAAATGTACGATGTTATTGCAAAACCGGAAAGTCTTAGATTTTTTCCTTGCCTTATAACAAACGCTGAGACCACGCGAGCGAAATATACCTACTGAAATAAATAGTATTATTTAAGACGTTTTACTCTTATAATGATTACTAGACTAGCGACTCGCCCTTGCTTCGCTTCTGTTCACGTGACCGTGAGTTGTCTTTAACACCCGTACTCATATACCAGAATTTTACTATAGGTACAGTCCACTACAACGAGATGTATCCACTTTTGGACCTTATCTTATTACAATGCAATTAGGTGAAAAATTGGATACATCTCTTTGTAGTCGACTGTACCTACATAATAACCTTCCGTGAAAAATGATCTAACCAATGGTGAAAAACGCATAAAAATCCATTGCGTAGTTTAGGAGCAGTTAACGGGTTTACAAACACGGACGCGGAAAGCGACTTAGTTTTATGATATGTAATGAAGAAGATTATACAATGGGGACGAATGGTGGAAAACAAGGTAGGCCTTTGCCCATCACACAGACAGGTAAAAAAACTCTTGTTAAGTTACTTTGAACGTTAGTGTATTTCCTTCCCTATCTCTTAACAAAGACCCTGAAATTCCTACCCCAGCATTCCGGTTGTCCGTACCGTGCCGCATGACGCACCTGGCCGCCGGGTCAATGTCGGGCCGCGGGGGAGGGGGCAGGGAGGGAGGAGCTGCCTCCAAATTGAACGCTGAAACGCATCAGCCTAGGGCTATACAATGTGCAAGAGTTGCCCGCTGCCAGCGTTTATTCAACGGTATATGGGTATAGTTTGTTGGCAAAAAAATTGCTTATAATGTAGGTACACATCAAAACTATTTAAACGTAGAAATGCTCAATAATATTTTCTAACAATAATAGTCGAGTTCAGACAGATATTTAATTGATGTAATTCGTATTTTTGGTTTTTGTTGAGAAATAAATGTGTATTATAAAGCAGGAATTAACTTTACGTGTTTCTTGACAATTATTATTTGAAACAGGGCTTCTATTATTTTCGGTAAAACCATATTGCCTTTTACATGTTATCTAATCGTATAGATTACATTAATATAGCTCTCCACCTACCTACGTGCCAGTAATGGCGACCGAGTTAAAAACAATGCGATAATACCTCAAAAGCAATATTGTTTAACGTCGTAGAATAGAGACCCGGTTCTCGTTACTGGAATGTGCTCAAAATTGGAAAAAGGTGCATTATTTGAATCTGTAGAAATCGGCAGTTGGCAACAGGACCTCCACTAAAAGGCCAACCAAATTTAAAAACTGTACAGTCACCAGCAATAATATATTATTCAACATAGGGCGCAAAAATATCTGATACGCTTTTATACCCCTAGTAATAAAGATGTGTCAGATGTTTCTGCGCCCAATGTTGGATAATATATAATTGCTGGTGACTGTACCTATGCCAACGCTAGACTAATATCATCTATATATTATATAAAAGAAGAAACTGATCTGACTGATCTATCAACGCACAGCCTAAACCACTGCGTCTAAAGATTCGGAATTTAGCACGTAGGTTCCTTATAAGGTCTAGGGGTGCGCTAAGAAAGGGTTTTCTTAAAGTCGACCCCTAACGGGAAGAAATAGGGGGAGTAGCGGGGAACTAATTCTACGCGTACAAAGTCGCGGGCATCCTCTAGTTAATGTATAAACGTACAAGCAAAACCTTAACCTAATTAAAAAGTTCCACATCATACTAGGTACTCGTAATTTTCGTTGAAACGCAGCCGAAACACACGCAAATCCCATAAGGCCTTGACTCGCCCAATTGAACACAGCCGGTTATCAGGCGAGCTCGTGTTTTTTATCAAATAACCGGAAACTGATAAATCCTCCCCTAATTGTATTACGTTTCCAGGGGCTATTCGGATGCTCCCCTCAATTAAGTATTAATCTGCGATCATGAGCTGAATGATAGACAAATTGGGAAAGTAATGTCATTAAATGGAAAATGGAGACTCATTTTTATATCCGCGGATTCATACATTCGAGTATACTCCTCTTCCCCACTACTTGCTATTATATGTATAGGTTAGGGCTTTATTCATTCAGCGTTCAATTATTAAATGCACAGTCGCCATCAAATATATTAGAGCAGACAAGATGCTTAAAAAATATCTGATCACGCTCGATTTCAGATATCTATGGGCTTCATTTTCTGATATATTTGAAGGCGACTGTTTTAAAACATACATACTCATCACGATAAAGTCAATCGAGTCAATCGTAGAGTCGATTACGCAGTGCCGACCTCTACGATTTGTACATACATACACATATGTACACAGGTATATGTCTACTAATATATCTATGTACATATTGCGCAAGAAAGTGCAACTGCACTGAGGAACCAAGGACGCGTCCTGAGGGGCTAATACTGCAAGGGAATCCGAGTTCGACGTCGACTTTTGTTTTTTTTTTTGAAAAAAATATATTTATTTCTTATTTGTTTCTAAGTATTATTGTAATATTACATAATAATCGAAAATTAATGCTTAACCTTTTGCTCGAGTTTGTTGCGGCGGCATTTTTTCACAGCAATGGTGGTAGCTACCATATAACCGGCGTGTAAAAGAGTGGCCAATTTATTGAATAAATTATTTAAATTAATAAACCGACCACAATATTTTGACTCTTAATGGTTTCTATTATGCTGGTTTCTTGTGTATTTGTTTGGTTCTATCTATTTTAATGTATTTGTTACAGGAGTTTTGTTTGTAGTTAAATTTGTAGCAGGCACACGCAATTTTTACGTCTAGTGAAAATTTTTACTCAAAATTAAACATAGTTACCTAAAATATATCCTTATAATTGTTTTTAAGAACTATCTAACAAAGTCTCATTTGATATTAAGATAAATAAGTCAATATTTTACCGTTGCTTTACGGAAGGCACCCTGTTTTTTTTCTACTAATTTCCACCATAACCACCATCACGATCAGCCGTTTTAGCACTTAGTCTGTTTTTTCTATTTGTTTTTTTTTTTCTTTCATAATTATTAGTCTAACTGCCGCACTCAGAGACGTCAATTTAATCTAATGCTTGATTAAAGTTGCTGCTGTCACTTTTTTTGACATAGCAATAGAATAAGAGAACACGTCACTAAACAAGCATAAAATTTAATTGACGTCTCTAAGTGCGGCAGTAAGGCCGCATTTCACCAAACTGGAATAAGACTTACTCGGAGATAGCGGTCTATACAAATTCGGCGTTTAATCTATATATAATAAGGCTAAACTGACTGACTGATGTATCAACGCACAGTCGAAACTACTGTACCTAGAAACTTTGTACTAGAAATTTGTTACAGGGGTTCCTTTCATGATGTAAGTGAGCACTAAGAAAGGATTTTCCGAAAATCGACCCCCAACGGGAAGAAATGGGGGGAGTAGCGGGAAACTAACTCGCGGGCATCCTCTACTCTAGGTATAAGACCTTATTCCAGTTTGGTAAAATGCAACCTTAATGTGAATTTAAACTTTGTACCCACGTGTTATTTGTACTTTTAACTTGTGGTAACTTTAGTTGATGTAATAATATCGTTTTTAGGTATTCGTTATTATTTTACCGTTTGTTACCCTAATAAACATTAAAACATTAAAACAATTCTTTTTTGGTCTTTGAATAAAAGGTACAGACAGACAGACAGTAGGACGGACAAGGTAAAACTATTAAACTATAAGATTACGCAACCCTTAAAAAGGCAGCCGTGTTGAAAAAAGCAAGTTGGTTCAAAAACCTATTAGATATAAGATAAAGTGGAATACACACCAGTTTCGAGTTACACCCGAAGTCTATATTTAGATGTAGCGGTAGATAGTAACACCAAACCACTCCTGCGCGATCGATGCCGCCGCCGGGAGCCGCGCCGATTTAAACCGAATTGGGATACACCTGTTTTTAACAATGACTGTATGAAAATTTAAAAACCATGTCGAGGAATAGGCTTTACGAATCATTCGCTGTAGTTACAGATTTTAAAATGTGCTACAATGAATGAATTATATAAAAATAAGAAAAATTACCTTCGTTTGACCGCTAAATGCGGTCCAAATTGCACTCTATCAACCTCTTTTGTGGTTTTACATCTATATAATAGGTATGTATATAAAAATCACCGTGTTTGGGGTCGAATTCCTCCAAAATGGTTCAGTTTGTCAAAAAGATAATTCGCTTATTTTTGCTATTACTCGTAACAATGCTAAAAAGGAGTGCTGCCATGCTACTCCCTTCTGGTTGAAATCTTTAGATTTCCACTATTAAGAAAAGATGTTACGTGAGCTTGATAGGAATACGAAAACACACGAGCTATCGTAACGTTGACGATACGATAACAATGCAAAGGCAATATGGTTGTACCCTGTAGAATAGAGGCCTAGTTTAGTTGTGCCAAAATGTCAGTGTTACATCTTCAGATTAAAACTATGTATACCATAAAACGGGGTAAGTAGGGACACAATCTAAAATGAAGCATATGTTACTAATTATAAGACTGGAATTATTTCCAATAGACGTAACGTTTTTGTCAATTTAATACTTGATCTTATTTGTTACAAGTTATGACTTATTTTAGGGTGTGTCCCTACTCACCCCTTAATTCCTTCTCACCCCGTTTTACGGTACTTTTTAGTGCCAGTGGCCCTTTGTTTCCACATACTAATAGCGAGTGTGTTTATAATTTGTACGGATAATATCCATTTACAAAGCCAACATCATCAGCAAAAGACTCTAAATACTCCCTCGGGTCTCGAAACAGCCCGTAACAACCCAATATCCCTTGTACAAGCACTATATTCTAATGTAGCGACTTCATTAGGATTTTTCCAGTATAATTAGGTTGTTACCAAGGCTTATGCCATCATTCTTAATGGACTGAGTCAACATTACTTCTAATTAAGCAAAAACTGGACTCGAAATTGTTTTGGACAATGGGGGAGTGTTTTCGTCTTTAGGGTTTAAATTAGCTTATCTTGTGTAAGTTTGTTTTTAAACAAGAGTTACAAAACCCAGCTGTATGTTTTCATGTTTTTGTCTTTATTAGGTCAATAACCATGTAGGTAAGTGCCTTTTTTTTTAAGTATTAAATCTAACGACACACCTCGTCGTTTGTCGAACTCGGGCCAGTCTTTACGTGGGAACAAAAACAATACATACATACATACAGTCAAAAACATTAGGTACAGTCAAGGGTAAAAATAAATATCCGCACCGCAATATATACCGTACACATAGGCCTAATTACCTACATATACGTCTGTCTACTCTCTATACGTATTTATATCGTTATCTAGTACCTATTATAGTACAAGCCTAGAGCTTAGTTGTGGACTAGGTCATTTGGTGTGACATTATCCCCTGATATTTACTTCACTTCGCCATCGACTTGCAAACAAATCGCACTCAGACGCAGATGACGCTGATGACAGTGATGACAGAAGTAAGTAGAGAAGATTATTGTAGTATTAAAATAATTTAAACCATTTTTATAGGACGCTGACCGTCTTATCTCAGAGGAGCGTCGCCGCGGGAAGCTACCACGCTACAAACGCGTTCAAGTCACGTCCACTAGCGACTAGCTTTATAGTTGGCGCATAGTGCCTGTTTACACGAGCTTAGGACTACACTTGAGGACTTGCCAGTTGCACTTGACATAGACACTTTGTTCTGTAGCTCGAGTTGTAAGTCGAGCGCAAAGACTTCCTAAAAGCATTTACTATTTGAAAACTTGTTCTCAACCTATCCATAGCTAGAGCCCTAAAATAGATTCATGTTTTCATACATTATTTTACTTCTTCACCTTTACACTCGATGAATGTATACACGAACACCAACGTCATGTATGTATGTAAAGTCTTCATTGCACAAAAAACCAATTAAAAGTAAATTCGTAACTACATAAACTTAAGACTAACAACTTCAACTTAATCAATCGACTTCAACTGGCTATCAAATTTTAGTGTTCACGGACACTGAGTGCTGATACCAATTTTCATCCAGATCTTTACGATGACATTAAGTTAACCTAAAAACCTAAGTGGGACACACTCACAGACGGATGACCGATGGGTGTTGAAAAATTCTCGAGTTGCGCCCGCGTACGGAAGACTCAGCGTGGGTAGAGCTTCAACGAGGTGGACTGACGACGCGGCTAAGGTTTCAGGAAGCCGAAGGACGCAAGCGTCGCAGGTCCTTGCAACAAACCCCTGTGGGCTTAGCATGCGAGGCGAGGAGAATACGTCAAACCTCGTCAAACGCGATTTAGTGTCAAATATGTCTATTCCATATTCTAACGTAAAGGCAATTTTCTGTGAATTGAGTCCTTTTATTACTAAGCATCTTAAAGTGTGACGTTATGTCATATTTTCTTATTTTCATATGAATGACGTAAAATATGACAGTAAATCTCGCGTAGCATACTAAGCCCCCTGGGGGAGGCCTATGCCCGGCAGTAAATGCCTTTCGACTGAAATGATCAGACGATATCTTATCACTTGTCACTAAGCAGTTTAGTACTAAGCCAGTCTAAACTCTGCCCTCAACAGACGTTAAGTCCGCAGCGACCCCCGCCCGTCGTAAAAGTCACACAAACAACCCCTCTGGCGTATTATGAACTTTTAAGCCATCCAAGCTTCGAGCACTATATGCGACAAAACTGCTCTTATAGCACATTATGTATGTATAATAAAAATACTATCTTTTGCACTCGTTTTTGTTTGCATAAAGTTATCTATTCATTAGTATCATCCATCATTATCATGAACAGTATACATACATAGTATAGCGTAATAGGGAACTACTCTGGCTGTTTTTTTAACGAAACGTAGCGTAACCGACAAACATGAGTAGTATGACAAATTGTTCTCAAATTACTTTTTTAAGTTCAATAATAGATTATTATACAAACCGAATAATAACTGCTATTTACTCACGTATTAACGTCAGGAAACAGTCCGACATACGTGAGTGCTTACTCACGCAGGTTTATTCATTAGTATAATGACTCACTCTAGTTTTTATTTTATAATTGATATTTCGTTTGAAATTATTTTTTTATGCATATCATCGAGTGTCAGCTCTGGATACTCGGCTCATTCCGCTGGCTCGCGACTGGATCCCCTGACTATGTCAATGTAAATCCGCCTTAATGCTGCAAGTTACGACATCGAGTCAGTGTCAACATGGCTTTATGCAAAGCTGCCTTATTTGATACCCTTAAATAATGTAGGCCCTTTGCCCCATGGGTTCTCCATGATAAGATTACCCCTTATGTTATCCTTATCAAAGAAAACTGGATCAAAATATCAATGAAGTGCAAGGCCATTATTTAAGTACGTTATCTTATATCTTATTTAAAAAGAAAACGTTCGGATATTTTTCGACGCAGTGTTTTTCTATTTCTGTTCTTTTATTATTGGTCTTTTGTACTGAGGCTTCGTATACAATAAGAACTCATGTATCTCTTAGTGGCGTATGTGCAAATTAAACACCTAATTCTGAGACTCAGCCCAAAAGAGATGAATAAGAAAGTAGGCTTTGTGGTTGACATTATTTTGATGATAATTTTATCAAATACACGTGATCTCAAAAACAGTAATTTTAGATATAAAAACCTCACATCATAAAGTTATTCTTACTTAACCCGAAAGGAAAAGCATTACATAAAAACACCAAACGTATTAATTTAAATTGCAAAGTATTCATAAAATAAGAACCCTCTTTCACAGTCAAATGGGCACTGCCTGTTCAGGATCTGCGTACAAAGTTGACCCATTTTAAGGTATTGGGCACTCAAATGTTAAACGTAAAACCTCTAACCAACTCAATTGCAAAGAAAGAAATAAAATGCGCTATAAACCGTACAACTAACTCACTTCAGCCTTGCGTGCATACGTGTGTTAACATGTACAGTCGACTACAAAGAGATGTATCCACTTTTGGTCCTTATTACAATACAATAAGATGAAAAAGTGGATATATTTGTAGTCGACTGTACAGATAAAATGACTGTCGTAACTCTGCCGCCTAAAAGAAAAATGCAGTAGGTATAAGAGTATTAAGTCCTTATACGCTACTACCTTTGTGTTTTGATCGGCAGAACTTTCAATCTCACACGAGTGCCGGGATGTGCACGTGTGTGTCAATGTTGACCTGATTCATTATTGTATTGACTCTTCAACTATACACAAACAGCGCAAGCTCTAAGTGAGTGAACTATAATAAAAGTGCAACGACCCGAGGCGACATGCTACGTATGCCGACGTAAGTAAAACGCGAAAAACGGCTCTTTTTATTCTAATAGAATGCCCATTGATGGGTCATCAAACCAGTCCAGGCGATAAATATTGCCTCTTTGAAAAAAAGGCATATCCGTTTCTCAAACAAGTAAAGTATATTCAACCATATGCACAGTTACATAAGGATAAATATTGTATGACCTCTCAATCACAGATAGCCTTTTTATAAGTTATGCAGGTAGAATAGCTGGTCGATTAATAGCCACTTAAAAGAAGCACACCCGCAAAACTCCATTTTACTGGCATAGTTTATGGCTCATTTGCCGAATCGTCTTTACATAAATCTCAATGAGGACTCAATAAACTTAACGGCCTGTCTATTAGGGCTCTAATTACCTTGCGAAGGGCCTAGACTATTAAATAGGGAATTGATTTTACCTTTATAGTGGCAGAGGTTAAGTTTTAAACACTGAAGTACCAAAGGAATCATAAGGAGTCAATACGGTAGAAAGGGAAGGTCCCTGAAACGATATTTAGGGATTTTTACAGAAGCAATGTTTGTATTTTAAACCAGATCCCAGAGTTAGTGGAATGGGCTGAGAGCCTCATATATGTAAAATGCAATATTATGGTATCTAAAAGCTGATGATGGAGTCGAAAGATGGCGGCAGGATCTCCGCCACACTACTGTGTGTGAGCGGCTTGTACCTAAGTACGCGCTACAAGCAGGAGACTGTCAGAAACTAAGCCAGTTAGGGCTGCGTCGCACAAAGTTTGGCTGCGTAACCAAAACAACAGGTTTTGACAACCCTCCTCGAGCTTGCATTATAATGAAGTTCTTTTATCCCTCTAAAGGGACATGATCTTATAGAAGGGAAATCCATTTCTCGCAGCGCTTCCAGGTGATACTGGGGCATCCAGGTTTCTCAAGCTATCTCAAGCCTTGTTATGAGGATCTGAGATAGTTAAATGTGTGTTGGTAACAATAACCTTAAAAAACCGGAGTAGAGGGGTCTACTTTTCTGTATATATTTTGCACTGTTGTGTGCGCACTACGAACGCGGCTATCAAGCCTACAGCGTATACGAGCGTAGTCTGTAATTTGCGTAGGAAAGCCTATAATCTTATTTTATTAGATCATATTGTTTACGTCATCTCGCCCACTGATGCGACGGAGTGGCGGACAGTTCGCGGCTTTACGACAGACCTCATAATGTCGATGACAATATTGTTAAGGTTATTGAGATGGTAAAGACTGTAAAATTTATTTTATTTGAGTTAAAAACAATACGATATAACATGCCGAAAGCAATACGGTTTTACTCACTAGAATCAGTTTTGCAAATGTGATAATCCTCTAACAATCCAACAAACACTTTTAAGACACTCTATCTATTTGTTGCTCCTTTTTGATGTGAGGATGGAATAAAAAAACACACTAACCCATTGACAATACCACTTGGCTTGACAATATGTAACATTCCTATATCCCACATGTCCATGATGTCCAAAAGAATATAGTTGTCCTCGCGCAGTCCAATACAAATATGAAGTTATACAGTTACTGCGAATGTCGGCAACATCCCGACCCTTTGTGAACGGCGTGTTAATAGAAATATGATATCGCCCAAATATTTTCCTTCGACAGTAAAGGAAAGCCACAGCGTGGACAGTTCGCAGTATGACAGTTTCTTTCAATATTCTATTCTTCACGATTCTCCAATTTGTTTTAATTCATACTATAGCGTCTCTCTAAGGTTCACGATAGAAATACCCCTTCTACTACCTATTTAGTCGCGGACTAGTTGTGCTGTGCTAAGCTCAGCGAGTCTAGGTTCTAGATAAATAACATTTTACGATAGCTAACGAGTTACAAACACTAACAAATTTTATGAAATCGATATACGTCAATGCGAAATATTTGTGATTTCGAAAATCGTTAACGATCGCAGAATGCATCTCGAACTGCGTTCTTGGTCCCAAAATTAAAATCATAAGCATTTCCTGATTTTGCTGCTGGGTATTCCAGTATTTCTAGGTCTCATTGTATGTGTTAAGATAAAAGATAAAGATAAAAGATGTTTATTCAGTAAGTAGGCCGCACGGGCACTTTTACACGTCAATAATCTACCAGCGCTTCGCAAGAGACCACTGCTGAGAAGAAACGCCGCAAGAAACTCAACAGTCAGTCGTTTTTTAAACATTTCTTATGATATGATATTATACAACGAAAAATAAAACTTAACCTAGTATTATATAAAACAATGAATGTAACAAAAATATGTCTATATATATCATGCGTAGTTGAGCAGGAAAATGTGTCAAAACTCAAAATTTCTACAAGAACTCATAAATAGTAAATATAAGAAATAAATAAAAATTAAAAATTATACTTACCTATGACGGTGCAAAACAACACATAATTAGTTTCGATACATTCCCCTACAGAAACCGTGTCCCCTAGACAATACACAATGTTTATATATTGGTATGATTAGGTTATTATTAAGATATTTAGGTGTTTAATTTAGGCCAAGCATTTTTATCTGTTAGATAGTCTTCGACCCTATAGTAAGCTTTAGACATCAACGACTTTTTCAAGTAATTTTTAAGTACTGGAAATGGTAACTTTAAAACTTCGTCAGGTAATTTATTATAGAAATGAATGCATTGACCTACAAATGATTTATATACCTTACGGACACGAAATTTTTTAATAGCAATTTTATTCTTATTTCTTGTATTCAAATTATGTATGTCACAATTCTTAATAAAAGAGTCTTGATTTTTAATGACATAAATAATATTCTCATAAATAAATTGTGATGCTACTGTCAAAATATTAATTTCTTTAAATAATAATCTTAAGGAATCACGGGAGTTTAGGTTATATATAGAACGAATGGCTCTTTTTTGTAACACGAAAATAGTTTGTATGTCAGCAGCTTTTCCCCAAACAAGAATACCGTACGACATAACACTATGAAAATAACTATAATAAACTAAGCGAGCTGTCTCAACATTGGTAAGTTGTCTAATTTTCCTAACAGCATAAGCTGCCGAACTTAATTTACCTGCTAGTACTGCTAAATGGGGACTCCATTGCAAGTTTTTATCTATAGTTATTCCTAAGAAAAGTGCCTTATCCACCATTTCCAAACACTCATGTTTATATCTAGATCACATCTTTACAAGCTTACTGTCAACGTGTTCAATCTCTGGCACCTGGTAACATAAACAAAGAAAAAAAAAGACGTTTACCTACTGATAAAATTGTATGTTGTTACTTTATTCCTTCCAACATGGCGGCGACCCTCGATATTGCGACACCTGTACCGCCGACAATTGTGCCGAAGTGTCAACCCTGATAACTTTACCTCTTTGCTTCAAACAGCTTGGGAATACAATGGCTTTATCCGTACTTACGACTAGTTTTTAACCTACAACGCAAAAAGAGGGGTGTTATTGTAGTATTTTTCATATTTTATTTGGCCTGTGACAGATTGAAATTTCATATTTCACGAGAACGTTGTTCCAACCAATTGAGCAGCTAACTAACTTTAAAAAATACTAGGAGTATAGTAAATACACACATTACCTACAGTTAATTAAATGAACAACGCATTTTTAAAAACCAATTAAAAACAATGCACATATGTCATGGAAGTAAAACAAAATACTTAAACTACTATTACTTCCTGTATGCAAAACGGACCGTTAAATAGTATTTGAAAATAACCTCGTATTTCGGCCAAATGAATGCGAGTTTACTTAGCAGCGTCACTAAATTTGCCAAATGACACCTGTCACACGAACAAGATATGAAAAAAAAAATACTTAGTTTAACGCTGCCGTAATACCAAAGAAGACTAACTGCATAGTAATAGTATAAGTATTTTAAATTCAATTTGGTTACCAATAGAGTATAGAATGCTTTGACTAATAAATACATTACAGTTATCCGCCTTCTTACGCAGAACGTGTACTTACACCTGAGTGTGTGTGTGTCTGTATCTTGGTGTCGGTCTGTTGCATCTCGTAGTTTCTAGTCGGATGAATTGATTTGGAGGTGTTTTTTTTTAAATTCCAGTTAGATCGAACTGATTCTTATTGTTAGTTAAGTTTCATAAAATAGGTTGAGTCTTTTAAGAGATTTCAACTCTAAAAGTAAGGGTTGCTATTATATTGGAGGTTATTATCAATTTAATAGTTGTTGATTATATAAACAAGATAAAGAAAAAAATTAAACAGAACTAGAACAAACTAACAAGAAAGGGCAAAATCTTAGTTACTTTCTTTAATAGAAAAGAGCTAACATTAGCCGTCCGTTAGCGCACGTCAATCCTGTATATTTTCGATAACGATTAACACTCGTCGAATGCATCTTAATTAGGGCCGTGTGTAAATAGCTCTTAAATGGACCCTTGGTATTATACTTCTCTTTCACTCGCTCTCATGCGCTCTTATGTTAGTCTAATCGTTTGCACCCGAACCGGAGAAACTTTGATAATTTTTACACAGGGCCTCTATTCTACTGGGTAAAACCAATATTGGCTTTGGCATGTTATCGTATTGTGTTAACTCGGCTGCCATTACTATCAAGTAAATAAGAGCTTTCGTGACGTTAATAATACCATAACATGTTAAAAACGATATGGTTTTTACCGCCTTGGATAAAGGCCTAGGTCAAAGACGATATGGTTTTTATCATCTATAATAGAGGCCGTCAAAAGCATTACTGTTTAACCGGGCAGAATCCGGGCTCTGGGCGTACCCACGTACGGCGGGCTTTATTAGATCAATGTTTCAAGATGGCTACGAACTAGGGCTACGGCGTAGCACGCCAAGCGCGTAGCTCGCCGTCCCCGCTCGAAAAATTAAATATAATTTGATATTTTTACTTCTGGGTTGTTATTCCTTTAATAACGAGTGAACGAGTGAACGCGGCGCAGCTTATATAAACCGGCGAGTTTAAGTAGTCCCGTCAGAGCGTACAAAACACATTTTAGCGCGTGCATTCTCAATAAGGCAGCCTTATACGTTCTATTGTTTTACGACAGAAGCCCTGCGCCGACCCCAGATGACTGGGATAAGGGCAAGGAGATGATGATGGTGATGTTTAGGTTGGGTTACACCCGCCGCGGGCACAGGAGGACTGGTGTCCGCGCTGTCATCTTCGATGTGTGTATGTTTGTCTTACCTGTCGTTAGTCTCAATCGCGTCAAGACCTGAATTTATGTCTTATACAAACTGCCTCGTAATGTCCGTCTTAAACTGCTTAATAAAACCTCCAAGACAAGCAACCTACTACTTAATAGCCCACAACATTCGTATAGTAACCATAACAGAAATATTAAAATAGCATTGTACTGTTAAGAGTCCCTAGCTCAATATTTACCAGTCCCCAAAGTTAACGCCAACCCTTTTGCTCTTAGTGAGCGACTTAAAAGTGTGAGTAGGATAAAAACATCTGACTTTGTGGGAATAGACCTCCCGAGACGCGTGTAAGCCACTTTGCGGGCAGCCCGGACACGTTCCGACTCGTTACTCTCCCCCCCACCAACCCCCACATTAACTTGGATTAATGGACCTTTTTGCAAAGCCGAGGGAATGTTAATTTTACAAAGTGTAAATTATGTTTTGAGGGTAATTAAAATAGACAGGGCTGTAATTAGAGAAAATAAACTCAAAATTCCTTTGACAATTACAGTCTTGTACAAACACTATTAATAATTATACACTCACCGACAAAAATACCCACCCACCCGTCTTTTGTTCAATCAATTGTTAAAGTATAAGTTCTTAAATTAGAGAGTACTTCGATGTAGCTTGTAGTGTTTTGTTACTAATTAACCTAGGTCCAAAATGGCCAATAAATAAAAAAATTTTGAGATCCTTTTCCAAAGCAACCAAAAAGATCCGTAATTTTTAAAGCTGTACAAAACACATTAGTTTACTACGAACAGGTATGGATAAGTATGGATCTTTTGGGTGGATTTGGAAAAAAATACGACCTTTAAAAAGAATATTTGTTAGCCATTTTGGACCTACGTTAATAAGCAACAAAACCCTACAATTGACATCAAAATTGGTTAAAAAATTCATCAGCACCCACTTAAATAGGTTATGACAGTGTATCAGCAGGATTGTGAAGGGCAAGAAATGAATAAAAGTTTTCTAAATCTTTATTTAATGGTGGTAAGACCTTGGGCAGGGTCCATCAGATCACTACCACCATCTCATTCTACACCCACTGCCAAGCCAGAAGTTCGATTTGTTGTGTTCCGGTGTGGAAATAAGACAACAAGTGAACTGACTAGCCTTGACTCTATATTAGTCCTCAGGATTAGCGACACATTTACTGTACGGTCAGGAACGTTAATTTGTGACACATTTCAAAAAAATATGCTTGAAGTCGTCAATGTCATTAAAGAAGCCAAGTCATTTGTAACTTATAAGAAACTCAACCTTATTTTTGTAGAATGTCAGATTGACTTTGGACCTAAGGTCTCCATTCTCTTCTCCGTTCCATAACTACTTATACTTAGGTACATAGTTTTTATCTGTGCCATGAAAAAGACAAATCTCGAATATTTTAATACATAGATAGACCAAATCAGTGTTATAAATTTTAGCCCACAGTAAAGGTATTCCTCGGTCGGGACCGGCGATCACGAGACGATGACGTAACGTACTCGTAGCTATACGAGTTCAAGGAATGAGTCATGTCTTGGTCGGAGCCGTTGTAAAGATATCTTGATAGTACCAGCGTATCGCTCTGGATTTGAATAAGCGATTAGGGTTTGCCTATACTTATTTACATAGAATGCTAGCTTTTCCCCCCGATTTTTCCGTGTATTCCCTGAGTAATTGTCCAATTTTCCAGGATAAAATGTATACCTGAAGATGGGGCCGTAATCTCTGTGACGAATTATACGTTGATTGGTTCAACCATAAAGATTGAATAAACGAACGAATGAATTAACAAACTCACACTTTCGCGATTTAACTGTTAGTTAGAATATTAAGAAAGAAAAAAAAACATTTATTCGTGACAAACAACAACAAGGAATAGAGAAATACGCACAAGAAGAATGTAGTCATGAAATGGTCCCAACTCCGCGTAATGCTGGCATTTAAGTCAGCACTGCTGGTCTTCCGTTGGAACCACCTGGTGAAACCATGAAAAGAAAACGAACAAATTATAGCTAAGAAGCACGGTATCTTTTATGCTCTACTTTCATTGATAGACTGGGCAAAGGTCTTCTAGCCTAAAGCTTATAGTAGGGATAGCTACCTATCCCATCCCTAACTATAAGCATTAATCAGGTAGATGACTCGATACGGACATAACAGCGTGTGCGCTAACATACAAAATTTGCCCCTAGCTTGGTTATTCTTATTTAGTACTAATAAGTACCTTACAGTTACTCATTAAGCCAAAACCAAACGACTTCCTCTTTTTAAATTAGTTACTTCTTGTCTAATAATTACCGACGCTTTCAAAATAGGACACGGTGCAACTTTCGCACATATTTCTAAAATACAAAAGTTTACGAAGAACTTTTCCCTATCGCTTGCAATTTTACCACCGCCTAGATACAAACGGCCCGACGCAAATATGAAGGCTTTGCAGGCTATTTTACCGCCGACCTCTGCGCCGCCACTTAAAAAAGGTATTGTTCCACTAACAGCTGTTTTAGATGATTTTTAGGACAACATTTCTACGATAACACGATTTTTATACCTACTAAAACTATAAATAGGATTGGTGCGTGAAGACGTTGAAATCATAAAACATCAAAAGTGGAATCCAGTCATCAGTAAGTTCAAGCGAAGAAGTGTGTCTCTCTTCGGAAAAATCGTCAGATATTGTCAGAGTTTTATTTCTTGAATAAAGAAAAACAAGAGCAAGTGCTGGTAGATCGAAAAACTCGCACGACAATCAGACGATAATCCTTCTCTTGGGATTTCTCGTGACCACGGCTATTGAAACACAGTCGAGACGTCCGTTTATGGTTTTAAAAACTTTTTAGGGTTTGTGAGGTAATTTTGCAGAACGTGAACACAAATATATTCGGGCAGTAAATGTGAGTAGGTAGTGAAACGGCTGCCGGCCGAACACTGTACCGCACCCACACAATAGGCAATAGTTATGATATTTTTAACTACCGCAACTTTATGTTACTAGATATTTATGGTGTAAACTTAACACATTCGGCATTCGCGTAATAAGTTAAACGGGGCTGACGCTTTTTTGGCCTCTGTTAGTGTCCTACTGCTGGGAATAGTATATTACTGCAGAGTCCGGGAAAATGGCTGTTGCGGGACGAGCATGAGTTAGCGTGGCCAAGACGCAGTCGAGGCCGCGCTAAATATACGAATCCAGCAACCGCCCATCCCGATTGAGGCTTGTATAGTGCTTTTCTCCAACAACGCGAGAAAATATCACACAATCCATCCGTCCATCATCGTCAGCTCTTCTTACCGACCCTCGCTAAAGCCATGGTTGAAAGTGAAATTACATGGCACGCGGTAGTAACTTTCAGCGACAAAGTAATGTCGCTAAAAGACGTGGCAGAGCAGAAGCGAGAAAATGATCTTATCTCGCTCCCAATGAGACAAGGCAGGTGGCGGTTGGCCCATGTCAACCGGTTGCCGTCCTAATGGGGACCCGCAGGTGATGGGGGGGTCCATCGCTTGCACTCAAGGGTCCCTGAGCTGGAAGGCATCCGAATGTTCTGGGGTGCCTTTAACAGAGAAGGGAAAACGCCCAATTGAAGACGGGCCCTTAAGGGCAAACGTCGATAGACGAGTTAGCGGATGGAATACCACTCCCGCGACCTCGTCCAAGGTGGGAGAAGGAACACCTCAGGGGTTTTAGTCGGTATGAGTCCGATATAACCACTCGGCCCCCCCGGGTCGCTTGTTATCCATAATGGATTTCCCCTGAGAAAAATAGGGTAGCTCTTCTTCTTGACATAGAAAATAATGTCAATGCTAGAATAATAATTATGGTCTTAAGTAAATTATAATGTAATTAATGTTTTTAATTATTGTTTAGTCAGGCTTGATAATAGGTATTATATTACTATGATATTTAGACAATTGATATGACAGCAGTATCCAAGGTTAAAACGCCATCCTAATCCCGAGCCTTGACATAACAATACATGCTACAGTAATAAAATAAAGACGCCTTTAAATTCTCCACAAGTTTATTTGGTGGAGTAAATAACATAAAACTTTTATGTTTTATAGCTTGTGGTGTGTTGCCGTCGTCGTGTTCTTTATTGCCGGGGCTTCTTTATTGCTAAAAAATATACAAGCTGAGAACTCTGAGTATATTGGGGTGTATTTCATGCGCGGGTGCGAAGGTGGCGGGGCCATGTCGGGAGATTAGAAGGATGTATCGTAAATAATGTGTCCATTGGAATATTCAACAGTTGCTGTTTTTTATTGTTCAAATATTGTTGCGATTAGGATTTTAAAAAAAGGGGTTTTTATTTGACATTGTCTCTAAAGTGATATTTGCATAAAAATAACTTTTGAACATCCCTGTTGACCACAAATTAAACTATCAAATAATCATTACTTATTACTCGTAATTCGTAAGAACAAACAGAGCGGCGTTCAAATAATATGCAGCAGAAAAAAAGGAAAGCCTTATCTACCTACCTACCGAAAGGAACCGAAGTACTAGGAGCACACGTTATGGGGTCAGTATCGGAATTTTCAGTCCCGGTTCTGGAAAAAGTACCGGCACCGCATTGCAATAATAAATGAACTTTTGACAATGTTAAAATAATTATAACGATTAAACCGATTGAAATAGCCCCGTGCTGCTTGCGTTTTCTTTATTCGCAAAGCATGATGATGCGCAATACAGGGGGTTTCGTGATCTACCACCATTATCCAATTTTAAACTCGGATGCGGTTCATTTTGTACATGCTGTATAACGTCAAGGTTACCTAAGCTGAGGTAAATATTAATCATCATGGAATTGCATGTAGCTAATATTACATGTTTTGTACTTATTTAGTGTAGAAAGGATTTTTTGTTTATGCTTCATCATAATAGAAATTGTAACAATCAATTGTCCTTTTTAAAGATTACTTTTGTTTATTTCAGTTTTCTCCGAGCAACTCTGTTTTTAGGGTTCCGTAGCCGAAGGGTCATAACGAAACCTGATTTCTATCCCTCACGTGTCGGTCTGTCACTTCGTTGTATTCGTTGATTTTATTTTCTTTGTGTTTATTTTCTTTTTTTTACTTTGACTTGTAGAATTATCATTTGTTAATTTTATAAAATATTTTTTGGGATCATAATCGTTGCGTTTTTATAGTAATTATTTCATTTCGTTATAAAAGAGAAATAATTTCATTTCGTGATAAAAGATACAAACGCTCTTTCTTAATATAAATAATTTACCTACCTAAACAGTAAATTGGCCACTTTAGAGCTCTTTTACACGTCGCTTTAACATGTGAATATTTTTTCCAGTGACTGTCTGCGCGCGCAGGGGTTGTTTTTCACTTTTCCCTCAGGAACTTTACGATGCGCTATTTCCGTGTCTAAGCTACAAATTACTTGTCTTGTGTTCACCGAGATCAGTTTCGGCGTTGAACCAAGAAGACGGAACAAACAAACAACACACACTTTCTTATTTATCATATGAGTAAGAATTACATAATTAAATTATAGGGAAATGTTAAAAATATAATTTAGAATTGTACGCCTTAAATGCTATCTGTGCCGTGTGTCTGTGTCGTCATTCTATGCGAAAGTGTTATTATTATTACAATAATTGTATTGTATATTAATTAAATAAATTTATTTAATTAATATACAATACAAAGTAAAAATTACGAATTAAAACTAAAACTACGGCAAATTAAATTAAAACAAAAATAAACCTAATTATAAACTAGGCTAAATACGATTAAAATAAACTAAAAAAGAGTGGGCTCCCGTGGCAAAGTACCACAGATGCCGGCGCATTTTCTCGTTGTACCTATAGCAATGCTAATACGTTGCTCCAGAAAGCTGCCAGCTCTGTGGTCTCCGGTTGTTTCTATTCGCCTTTTCCACACAGAATAAGTAATAGTACAAGTACAGAAGGAACACTCTGTGACCGCAAACATGCGAATTTAAACTTACTCAGAACACGTTAACGATAATAATACCTTGCACGGCACTGAAGTGACCTTGGTTACATTTTTCCGGTCGATAGTGGGGGCGCTCGTAGCGACGCAAAATGCACCTTAAATCTGCGCTGCGAGAGTCTGTATTATTTCGCCCGTCATGAGCTTTACTGACTCCGCCCAGTTCTTAGGGCAGGCAGTTGTAAGAAAACAAATTGAATTCATTGTTAATTGATTTTTTAAGTTGTTTTCTTAAGTAGTTCGCTTAAGTTAAATGACGAGAAAAATAGTACATGCCTGGAGGGCTAGCAAATATCCGCGACTTGTTATTCGACCAAGTCATAAGTGTTTAATTGTTAACCATAGTATTATGCTGACGTTGCTTTAGTAGGCATTGCAGTCACCAGTAGTGGGAGATCTACTTACACTGAACAGTCTTTAAGGTAAGTAGGTAATAGATTTATGATGCGAAAAAGTCGAAAACTACGAAGCTGTGGACGGGTCGTTAGTGAAATAAATAATATTCTTAATACCTCTATTTTTGCGTCGAGGGTTCAAAACTGTAAAGATGGTGTCAGTAATTAAGTACCTACTCGTAACTGACCTACCTAGATCGAAGTTATAAATAATATTAATAATAATCTTACCTTTCGATGTACTTAGGCAGTCTAAATAATGACAAGTCGACATTTTTGTCGTTATTTAAGCACCCGTATGCTACGCAGTACCTTACTCAAACAAATTCGAATTACTTTGGCAGCGTACGGCGCGCGTCAAGACGAGCTCGCGCGTGACACTCAACTGATTACACGCTCGTGCCAGCTCAGCAGAGTGCGCCCGGCCTACCTTTTCGAAATGTCCTTAAAAAGGCTAATAGCACCGGGTCCCCACGGACCAAGGGTCTCGACGCCGAAAGGAACGAAGTTATATTCTGCGCCGAGACTCTTGTACTTTTTCATAGTTAGTTTCAGCCGCCTCAGCAACCGCGCCTGGTTTATTTACTGTCCCACGCAGGTGTGACGAGGCTACACAAGTAGCGTCCCACACCATCACTCGCCCCATACTCCACGGAATTAAAGACATACCATCAGGTCTCTTGCCATCGTCCCTAGTGATACCGGTTGGCTCCAGTAAAGCGGGAAAAATGACGGAAGCAAGAGATCTGGAGGCTTGCGCTTTTTTGGCATGAAAGTCCGTGGTGACCCAGGTAATCGACTTCGTTGCCACAGGGACATATGTGTGGAGTGCAGACCCGGATACCAAGACGCAAACAAGCTGAAATTCGGAGATTTTCAGGATCTAAGGAAGTACCAGTATTTGGCGACGGGTGTATATGAAGCCAGTAGCCAGCCTCTTTGTTTCCCACCGCCAAAAACATGGCATTCTCAGATCCTGAGTTGCGGCTTACAAGGGTATCATAAGTCAAAATAGAGGTTATGTCATCCCACTCCTCTGAGACTCGTTAATTGCAGCTTGGGTAAGGAAGTCTCCAGGCATTTTTGGCTTCCTCCAAGTCGGCGGTCGTGTAGTTTGAGGGCAAAGCGCTAAGGACTTTACCTACAAAACTGGCCGAGCTATTAACGGAAGAAAAAAAAGCTGGAAAAGAAACAAGAAATTTTGCGGATCCCTATAGTCCACCATAGCGGATGGGGAGGGATGCTTGAGTACAGGATAGCTCTTATAGTCAGAAATTTAGGTGCAGTCAAGGACTTTAATTGTTATGGAACTATAAAACCCTGTCACCGGTGATTTGTCTGTATTGAGCGTTAGTATATTATTATTTAGCCATCTATCTTCTTTAATCCTTGTTCAGCTTTTACATTTACGTCATCCCACGATTAACCGGTAATAGTCACAGCTGTATCACTGGCATGTGAGTAAATTTTTGCGTTTTTGATTGCCATATCACACAGGTCATTAATGTATAAGGAAAGGACCTAGTACACCTCCTTGCGGAACGCCGCATGACACTTCTTTGGCTCCACTAATGAAGCTTAATTATTTATTATTTATTTAAGCCATTTATTTCCAATAGATTACATTCAACATGCATTAATTATTACATTATTTTATATAAATCATATTATTTCATTTCACATTTTACTTATAACATAAAACACGATTACTTATTAACTTATTGTGTACATATACGTTATTATCATAAATTATTTAATATGGTTACTTATTGCTATTGGGTTGTCCATTTCTGAACATAGGCCTCCTCCCTCCTGTTCCATTCACCTCTGTCAGCGGCTACTCGAGTCCAGGTGATGCCTGCCTCGGCGACTATGTCGTCTCGCCAGCGGCGGCGCGGGCGGCCCCGCGGCCGCTTGCAGTCGCGTGGATGCCAGTGTAGCAGTCTTTCACTCCATCGATCGTCTGTGGTACGGGCCGTGTGTCCAGCCCAACGCCATTTTAATCTGCACGCCATTTCCGCTGCGTCTTTAATTTTTGTTCTATGGCGGATATCTCTATTTCGTACTCTGTCCTTTAGCTTAAGGCCTAGCATGCTTCTTTCGGCTGATCTTTGAAATACCTTGATTTTATGTATGACGTCTTTCGTTAGCGGCCATGTTTGGCATCCATATAATAGTGTAGGTGTTACTACCGAGTCCATTACCTTTCTCTTAAATTTAATGTCCATTTTGGACTTAAATATATGTTTAAATGACCAGTATGCGCTCCAGGCCTTTTTAATTCGTCTCTCTAGTTCTCGGTCAGGAAAGTTATACTTAAAAGATATATTTTGCCCGAGGTATAGATATTCATCGACGTATTCAATATTGTTGGAATGTATTGTTGTAGTTATAGTGTCGCTATTAGTCATTATACATGTCTTTTCGGGGTTCATCTCTAAGCCGCAATTCTGACTTTCGTGTTGTAATGTCTCTAGCATGTAAACGAGCTCGGCGTGATCTTCCGTAACCAGAACGATGTCATCCGCGAAACGCAGGTGGTGAAGGCGTTTCCCGTTTATATTGATGCCACAATTTGGCCAGTCCAGTCTTCTGAATATGTATTCGAGCAGAGCGGTGAATAAGTTGGGCGAGATTGGGTCTCCTTGCCGGACACCGCGTTCGATTTTAAAATGTTCACCTTTTCTTTCCAGTTTAATTAGTGATTTTCCTCTGCTGTATATCTCTATAAGAATATTTATATATTTAGTGTCGACGCCTTGCTGCTTAAGCGCTTTCCATAGCTTTTGGTGTGATATTGTGTCGAAAGCTTTTGTATAGTCCACAAAAGCTATGTACAGTCGTTTACCGTACTCTCTATATTTTTCAATAATTTGTTGTAACGTAAAGATGTGATCCACCGTAGAGAAGTTTCGCCTAAATCCTGCTTGCTCTACTGGTTGTTGGAACTCAAGTGTTTTTCTAATTCTGTTTAAGATTATACTTGTAAATAGCTTATATGTGGACTGCAACAGACTTATAGGACGGTAGTTATTAATTTTAAATGGGTCTCCTTTTTTAAATATTAGAGTGATAATAGACGTCTCCCATTCTTTTGGTATTTTTTCTTGATTAATAATGGCATTAAATAATTTGGTCAGTAAAGGTGTCACGGGCTCATTTATCGCCTTCAGGATGTCATTGGTTATGCCATCTTCTCCTGGACTTTTCATCGTTTTTAGTGCGTTTAGGGCATTGCGTATTTCGCTTTCTAATAATGGCGCTATGTTTTTTATTGGTGGTCGTGTTTCTCTGAGATGTTGATGGTCTCGGCTTTCAGCACTATACAGGTTTTCGTAGAACGACGTGGCCGCTTTAATAATGCTGTGTCTGTTTGTATGAAGTGCTCCTGTGTTATCTTTAAGCGATGGTATCCAGGTCTTTTGGTCATTCATACGTTTGTTTCCCCGCTTTGCAGATCCTCTTTTTAAAAGTTCTTCTTTCATAATTTTTAATCTATAGTTTTGTTTGTTTCTTTTCAGTTTCTTACGTATTTTGGAATATAAATGTTTAAGTTTTCTTTTTTCAAGGGCGGTTTTGAATGTTTTGTTTTTTAGTGTGGTTCTTTTATTTATTAAATCTTGTATAGTTTCTGTGATTATCACGGATTTGTTCTTTGGTTCCGATTCGGTTGGCAATTTTAGGGTGCAGTTTTTTATTTTGTCTTTTAGGTCTGAATAATATTCTTGAATGTTGTTACTATGAAATGGTTCTAAAGATTCTATAAAAATATTCTTCAGAGACTCTTTTTCTAAAGAGTTAAATTCTTCCTTTTTTCCTTTAAACGCAATTCTGGATTTTTTAATTCTATGCAGTGTGTAGGTTGCTCTTACCAGTCTATGATCGGTTGGATGCGAGGTATTTAAAACTTCTATATTTTGTATAGTTTTGTTATTTTGTTTCCTCGTTATGATGAAGTCTATTTCATTTAGTGTTTTTTCATCAGGCGACTTCCATGTCCAACGGAGCCTAGGCTTTTTCTTGAAGTGGGTATTCATTATACATAGTTCGTTCTCCAAACAGAAGTTGATGAGAGTTGTACCTCGGGAATTTCTTACCCCGTAGCCCCATGGTCCCATGGCTGCGATGTCGTCGGAAGTGGGTAAACCAATCTTCGCATTTAAGTCTCCTATAATTATGGTGTTCGAGGAGGTCTGTTCCATTGCGTAACGTAAGTCGTTGTAAAAACTATCTACGTCTTCATCTGTGCCTTTTTCAGTGGGTGCATACACTTGGATGATATTTAGCTGCTTATCATTTATAATTAGGTCCAGTCGTGCTACTCGGTCTGATATAGGTTTGAATTCGCTAATGTAGGGTTTTATTTCCTTTTTTATCATAAATCCGACGCCGTTTTTACCACTTTTTTTGCCCGTGTACATTAGTAAGTAGTGTTTAAACTCTTGTATTTTGGTACCTTCTTTTTTAACCTCTGATAGGCCTAGTACATGCCATTTTATTTTCTGTAAGGCATGTTCAAGTTCTTCTTGGCGTCCGATTCCTACTAATGATCTCACGTTCAATGTTCCAATGTAGAGCTTCGTAGTAGCGCTTTCACGTTTCCTAGTTTTGTTTGAGTTTGGAGTGGAGGGTAGTGGTCTAACACTCCCGCGGGGACCAGCCGTACTGGGAGTTTTGGTTTTGTGAATATTTTTATGCTTAATTTTATTAGGTGTGGTGGTGGTGGTGGTGGGGGCCTTTAATTTTCACGATTCTTTGTTTCTTGTGACGACATATGCCCTGATTGAGTTATTTGTTTTATATTTTTTATTTGATTGTATAATTTGTGGTTCCTGCGTTTGTTGTGTTGTTGGTGTAGCAGTTAGAGTACTCGTATCATTTGGTTGTGGCGGGGAAACGGGGAGTTGTCTTTTGTTAGTGTTCGTTTCATTATTTTTGCCCTTGATGACTAGTTTATCGTATTTTATAAAAGCGGTGTTGCCTTTATCGATTTCTTCTTGGACTTTTAGTTTTAATTCTTCCCTTGCTTTTAGAACCTTCGCCGGAAATTCTTCTTTTATGTATATGTTAGATCCCTCTAAATTCTTTTTGTTTTTAAGAATTTTTATCTTTTTTCCTAGTGTACTGAAGGTGACGGAGATAGGTCTCGGTCGCTCTCCTTTCTTGCCAACTCTTCTAACTGTTTGCACTTCCAACTCCAAAATAGATACTTTCATTTTATTGTTTACTATATCAATTATTTTGTTTTGCAGCTGAAAATATGTTGTTTCCATTTCTTCAACCCCGAAAAACATGAGATTTCTTTGTACGCTATTTTTCTCCAGTATATATAATCTTTTCTCTTGCTCCTCCATCTGTGACCGTATATTTGACAAGTCTGTGTTCAATTCGTTGAATTTTATATCTATATGTGATGTAATATTTGAACTAATTTGTTCTTCTAAATGCGGAATCTGTGATAATTGTGTTTCTATTGACGTAAATTTGTTATTAAATTCTGTTTTCATCTCAATAATAAGCTTTTGAAGTTGTTCCATATTGGTATTGGTAGCGCCCTCTGTCGTTATATTGATGCGATATTAAGCCACTTAGTATAGCTTCATATGTCGATGATCAATGAGCCGCTAGGCGTTAAAGTTTGAGTCGCGTACGGTAGATGGCGCTGTTATCAAATGAACTTCGTATAGTGATATGCACTTTTGTTTACATTAAAATAGGTTATGAGTCCGAATATTTTATTGTTTATCCGATATTAACACTTCACTTAGTCCACATTTAATCCATTGAGGTCACATTAACACTGGTTTTCCGTTTCTTTTGCGAAAATAATAAAGTAACTTCGCTATTTGTAAGTCAAGTTTTTGTCTTTTAACTGCTTCGTGGGTTATAACTTGCACTGTCCACAATGTATGACCTGAATTATCACCTTCACAATCGACTAAGCCGTTTTATTTATACATATAATAACAAAAACTTTAACAATTTTTAGAATATTTCATTACGGAGTCGAAGTTAACGGTAGCTCACTAGCGCCACCACGCACGTTTTTATATTATTATTTAGCCATCTATCTTCTTTAATCCTTGTTCAGCTTTTACATTTACGTCATCCCACGATTAACCGGTAATAGTCACAGCTGTATCACTGGCATGTGAGTAAATTTTTGCGTTTTTGATTGCCATATCACACAGGTCATTAATGTATAAGGAAAGGACCTAGTACACCTCCTTGCGGAACGCCGCATGACACTTCTTTGGCTCCACTAATGAAGCTTAATAGGATAAATAAAATAAAATAGTTAAAATTGATAACATATTTAACTAAATACATACTTAACTAAATAAGTAAAAAATAATTATGAAAAGTAGAAAGAAAGGTTTAGAAAGTTTTTAAGTAATGAAACAGATTGACTGCGACATCCCGCTACCACGTCTGAGTTCAAGCTCTCATAGCCATTGCTCTGATCTGCGTCACTTTTGGCTGGATTTTGGTGCATTGCGTGGTAGTTAGAGTGCCTTCAAGTCCACTTGGCGATTGGCCAGGATTTTGTAAAAAATTAACAACACCAGTAATTCCACTAATACCTATAGTTGGTCATTTCTGGATTTCATTTTCATATGTCTCGTAAACAATACCTATGAAGAAATTGGAACAGCCCACGGCTTCTATTCTGCTTATAGGGTAAAACCATATTGCGTGTGATATGTTATCGTATTATCAACGTTACGATAGCTCTTATTTACTTGACAGTAATAGCGGCCGATTTAAAAACAGCGCAATGTTAATGTCGAAGGCAATATGGTTTTACCCAGGAGAATAGATGCCCAGAGTTACAGTAATCACGGAATTTGAAAACCAATATCACATCTGATTCATCGTAAAATGCCTGTAAAAGGGCTTGATCAGACATAAATCCGACATTTCACAGTACTAAAAAAAATCTAATTTCAGTTGCGACAGCGCCTGATTACGCCGCCGCGCCGACGCCGATGCCGGAATTCATGAAGTTTTTTAATCAAATCTCTGCAAGTTAACAATGTAGATTTTTCAGATTTGTCCTGTGAGGGGGAGGGAGCGGATGAACTTTTTTGCTACGAATGAATATTTTTTTCATCAATGTTTTTGATTCGGGAAGTTATGTCTGCGTTTTTATTTTTAACCCACTTAAAAAGATGGGGTCTCATTATTTTGTATGTTCATCATATCATTGTTCTCGTATGTTACGCGATATCTTTGATGACTTACAATTTTTGAAGATATTTTTTACAAATTAATTGTAATAAAGCA
Organism: Acleris cristana; assembly: GCA_948252455.1. Taxonomy (NCBI): domain Eukaryota; kingdom Metazoa; phylum Arthropoda; class Insecta; order Lepidoptera; family Tortricidae; genus Acleris; species Acleris cristana. The sequence continues at coordinate 1,013,868 of OX411783.1, read as the reverse complement.
CTTTTATTGATTAAAGATGGAACTAAACAATTATAAAACTATTGTCGCGAGATCGCTATTTAGCGGTAAGACCGCCAATTGTTTACCTATAATTTAGATTTAAGTTGGCCAATATACGCGCTAGTTTTATATTCGCCAAACATTTCGTTATGTTTATCTGGCCCAAAAGGCATCAGGCGTCAGGGACTTTTTCGGTAGTTATGGTCACGTTAAATCACGAATGATGAGTGAAAGATATGGGCCATCGTCAGGCGAGATGAGAGTAGACATTCCGATTTCAGTTCAGCCATAGATAGTATAGCAAAAATGTTACTTAAGATATACGTACTAAGACGATATTTCCTACAATCTTATATTACTCTTATTTGTTAGCTGGGAGTGTTTTGACATGCAGAGCTCTAAGCACCCAACATGTCAACTTCCAACGTCGCAAATACAACCAAAACAGAAGTTAGACTTCTCTTCCTTAGTCCACGAACCGACAGAAAGTTAAGGTAATGAACGGATGTAGTTTAAAATAAAACATCTGAGTTAGGAACGAGAATTCCGATTTCAAACCAGTGGCGTATAGTTTAAATTCGTATGCGACTGCATTGTGGATTAGGTCCTTTTATCGGAAGTGGGTCCAAATTGGGTGTAACCACGTCGTTCGGCCCGCTGACCCAGTTCTGGCCTGGAAGCAATTTTCAACAAAGCACGACTGATATTAAATTGTAGGAGCTCGTGGTTTAGATCTATAATAATATTGTATACAAACTACAAATGTCTAACGCTGTTAGCCTTGTCAGTAGTGACCCTAAATACAAAACTAGTGGTCGCAGGTTTGATTCCCGCTAATTTTTTTAGTATTTGTTTTATATTTATAATATGATTAATATGTTTATCGTTCTCTAATCTAGACTATTTTGAGGCTAAAAGTAAAATGGCCTACAAAACAACGATTATATTTTTATTCAGGAATAACTTAGCAGAAACAGGTCACCTTCTTGGATGACTTAGGTACCTAACCTAGCTTATAGCTCACTTCAACTCCAATGAAAACATATGTTATACAACCTGTATCGCGAAACACCACGCTGCCTACGCATTATACGCGTGTGTGGAACGTGTAGAACCACCTTAGTTCCAGCAGGACCTTATGCAGGGTCCTTCTGGATCGCTATCACTATCTCACTGCGGCAAGTAAAGCAGCACTTTTTACTTTGTTGTTTTTACAATACATTTTTATGATTTTAATTACTGACTGATTAATTGATCCATAGGGACAGATTTATTTAAAATTTTGTGCAATAAAGATTAAATAAACGAATAGTACTACAAATTAAAAAAAAAACATATTAATTCCTTTACTTGCGCTAAAAGACTGACACCCGTAGACAGGAAAAGTAATTATTTGAGTAGGTAAAAGTAATTATTTAAGTAACGATTCTCATGTGACTTTTGATATTAAATACTATCGCTCAAGTAATTTACTTTTCTTGTCTATAATAAACTACTTTCTTGCTTCATTTCCCTCTTCTAGGGCACTGGGCCGTACCTTTTAAATGAGTTGACTTAGAAAAAGAGAATAGAATCTTTTTTTTCTTTCCTGCTAACATTTTCTAGGGACCGTAGACCGTAGACAGTATTCAATATCAACTTCAACTGAAAACCTCTACCTATTTCTGAGTAAAAGGGTATTGACAGACAAACTAACAACAAAGCTGTCCTAAAAGGATTATTTATGCCTTTTTTAAAGTGGGGAATGCAAAAAAACAATATTCTCACCCTTTCGGGGCAGTGGTCCAACTGCTTTGTCCAACTGGCCAATAATTTCCATTTGAATATCAAATTAACAGGCTCGACGGAGCTCCTACTTCTGGGTGGTTTGGCCCTTCGGGCCAGCTGAAGACCTTAGACCACAGCCCCGTCACTATTCTCACAGCCTCAAAATTAGATGGTTTGAAAACTCCATAAACGGAACCACTATACCGAGCGCCACGTTTTACCCCGGAGAGTATTCATAACGCCGACGTGACCCGCATGATGCTATCTGTTAGCTCCCTCAATCTCCTATGCCACAAAGAAAACATTGAAAATAGGACCTTATAGTAATCATACTAAAGATAAAATCTCCATATGACGTGTTGCCATTATGCGAGTTTTGGAAAATTACGTGACTTATGCTACTTACAACATAAATTTCCACCCCTTCCCGTAAGTTCCAAACTTGGGGTATTTTGCGGCTTTTAGCCCTGAATGTGTTAGTAGAGGTCCGTTAGCTGCTTTGATTTAATTCGAGCTATGTGAGGGGTTCCACTAGGTTGGATAATTATTGCGCCGGTCAAACTGCCTTCACTAGTGAAACTTAACACATAATACCTAGGCATAGTATACCTACACGACAGCGGTTCTTAAATAAATATATTTTTTCTTCGGAACCCATTTGTAATACTTTATATTTTACGGAGCCCATAAACAAACTACTTGGGTCTATATCGTCGGTCATAGTTATTTTTAGTCATAATGTGTTTTAGGTCATACTTATCACAAATCATAGGTAATTATTTTTCTAAGAAACAGTACCCTTACCATGAGTTACAATTAAATAACGTACTCGCTAGCGAGTCGAATGCTCTGTCGCTCGCAGACCTCACAGTATTGTTATAGAGTGCGAGGGACAGAGCATTCGACTCGCTAGTGAGTACAGTAATTGTAACTCATGGTAGGGGTACAGTTCCTTTTTCAGGATTTTTATAAATCAAACCTAACCTAACCTAGCTTTGTCTACAGGTTAGATATTTAACGAGTTCTAAAAAGTTTACGGTTTGAGCGATATAAAAATGATGACTTACATATGTTAAAAAAATAAGTAAAGCAACGGGCTACCAAACTACTTACCTGGTTTTATACGTGGGTTCTGCCTTCCAAAATAATATAAATTATAATTAAACATTATTTTATTAATTATGGTGTATTTTTGAATACCTATTCCTCAAGAAAATTGAGTTTTATGTCATGATATAAAACTAGATTGTTTATTACGTATGTTTCACAAGTATCGCTTTCGCGGCTACACCGCAGAACTGATTTTGATGAAATTTGGTATATAAGCTTGATCTCCGAGAAAGGACAAAGGATACTTTTTATGCCGGAAAAATAGATAGTTCCCGAGGGAAGAGCAAAAAACGACCTTTACGTGGACGGAGTCGCGACCAACAGCTTCTAGGCTTGTCCTATGGCGACAATGAACATACTTCAATAGAAAAATACAAGAGGACTTAAGAAAAATACTCGTGCCTATGCCGGGAATAGAACTGAGTTATTAAAACTGTGAACCGCAGTAATAACACCTAGAAATCCTACAGTCATGCAACCAAAAGGTCACAAATAACTTACATTATACGATACTCACCACAACTAAACCTTTTAATACCTACCTATATTCTCTCCCAACCTCCGACCTGAATTTCTTAGGACCAAAACGACGCATCTGCTACATATCTACTGTAACTTCATCCTCATTACTAAAACCAGAAGGTCTAACCTACTCTGCCGATAAACTGTATATGTCCAGCTATGGTTGGAGTGTGCAGTGAAGTGCCCCGAAGCTGCATCGACCTATCCAGGCTGAGGGCAGGTGGAAGGTCAAGCGTCTTTGTGCAAGATCTGAAGGCCTTAATAACCTGATGTCGAGTGAGATGCCCATCTTAAGTCAGTAAACGTTAAGTAATGTCTGACACATCTTAGCCCTAAGAGGCTGGCCGCATGTCCAAGGCGATTCGAGGCTTCGTTAACGTAAAACGGCACGGTACGGTAGAAAGGCACGTTGCCGCGTCGTGCAACAACGGCTTTAAGCTCTTTTAATTTCTACGCGCAGGACACTCAACTTATTGTTTCAGTTTAAAATGAAACACGGCATCGTGCCACGGCACGACGGCGACGTGTCGTGCCGTTACACGGTGGCGGCGCCGCGCCGTGGTGATGTGGCCAGGACGTTAGATGTTGAAATAGAGTAGGTATGTCACAGAGGACAGAGGTAATATTGACTATAGTAGAAAGTTTTGTGTTTTTTGCAGTCCTTTTGTTTGAAGACTGATGCAAATTATAACTACTATAAATTACAGCATACTCTCCATCAAATGGCCAGTGAAATTTACGCCAGCTTTACCAATATTATGCCAATGGTCCATGTCTCTCTCCGTCTCACGTTCAACAAACTACATCAAGCAAATCAATAGGTAGTCAAGAATAAGAAAAACAATTTATCTGGACACAGTAGTCTAACAAGAAAATAAAGGCCAGAGTAAACTTCTCTCTTCAGATATCACTTACAGGGAATATTGCGGCCCAAAACTTGGCAATTCCAGTCAATAGTCCGGCAACACGCACAAGTTGTGCGTCGGGAGCCAGATGTCGGCCCTGAGTAGGCCAGCGTACTTAGAAACGTCTTCATCGTAAACCGCGGATACACGTGCCGAGGGACCGGCAAAGACTGGTGAGACAGATGGGTAACGTAACAGAAGCCTGAGAAAGGCGATGGCAGGGGTAGAACTTTTGGTTCCGATGACGTCGAAGTGTCGAAAGTTTGCCCACAGGGTGCACTAATGTAGCAGGTGTTTAGATATTAACTGATACAAATAAATTAATAATATAAAATAAAAATAAAAACCTATTAGGATCAAATACACTTTAATCGCAATCAAAATACGGAGGAATCACAGCGTAATTACTTCACCATTTATTACAAAAAATGGCAAATTGAGTCCATATTTTTTATGAATGTCAATTCAGCGAGTATTGTTTAAAATAATTAATTATAACCAGAATAAATAGTATTGAATCATAGGTACTATGTACAATTGGAAATTGAGAAGAAGAAATTGAGTTTTGTTAAACGATAATGTTATCTTGATGATTATGCTACTGTCCGTCTGAACATAATATAGGTATATTACCTATCGATGAACTCGGAAAGGGTTATGCAGAACCGGTTATAATACTAGTCTTTGATCTATTAACCTATACAGGGTGAAATCTAAATCGTGAATCGTTATATTTTTAGCTAATTCCATAATTGACATCATCGACACCAAAAGTGCGACCCCTAGCGACGAGTATATTGCTCTAGTATGTACCCACGGTATGTACCCGCTCTTCAGTACCGTTGCCACATTGGGCTTTCATGTTACTAGGTAAAACCATATTGCCTTTCATATGTTATCGTATAGTTTTTACCTCGGCCGCCATTACTCTCAAGTAAATAAGAGTTATCGACACGTTGAGAATACGATAGCATGTCAAAAGCTAAATAGTTTTACCGAATAGAATGAGCTAAAGCACGGACATTGATCCGTCATATATTATGTAGCTATAGCTACCCCCGAATAGTCGATCATTGTTCTGTCCTGCACACTTGATTATTCCGCGTAGCAAATTTTCCCCTTTCTTAATTTTCCCCAATCGCATTTGTCCCCATTCTTAATTTTTCCAGGGGCCCTATTATGGCTGCGTTTATCGCGTGACAAAATGTGCTACATTATTATTTAGGTAGGTATACGTGTCAGAAAGTGTCGTATGTTAACGCTCCCATACTAACCCCCTGGTCGCATATATTCCATTCTGGATTTTTCCCAAGTGCAATTTTCCCCATTGTAATTAGGCCGAAATAGGTAGGTTTAGGTTATGTTAGTTTTGCAGCAGGCCGCCCAGAAGTAGGAGCTCTGCACCAGCGGAGCTCCGTCGACTCTGTGGAAATTAAATGATATAACTATTCAGATAAATAAAAATAAATATTCAGATAGATTGGGAAATTATGATAATGCAATGAAGAATGTCAGTAGGTACGCCAAATCGCTTGAAACTTTGTAAGAGTAAAGCTTATAAATAAACAAACATACTACTTTTTGTTTCATTCAAATAGACCCAGTAGTTTTGATTTTACGAACGTATGAAATTACGGTCAAAAATATTAAAGGGTGCGGGCGCCATCTTACTGGAGTGACGTCATGGTTTCGTTGCGGTACGCCTCCTTATATGATTGAGTAAGTTTACAGGGCTATATTTTTTTAACCGTTATAAGTAACCAGTTGAAATTTTCACAGATTACGTGTTATTATAAACTCTATTGTTTAAAATTACAAAATGAACAATAAATCAAATCCCAAGAGGGGTCCCCATACAAGAAACATGACAAATAACCAGTTTTTTTAGCATTTTTATACGGATTATATTTTTATAATGGCTTATTATTTTGATGCTATTTTAAGCTTAAATTGCAGTCGAACTTTCATAGTTTACGACTAAATAACAATCTCAAGTAAAACTGCTAAAAATATTTGACGAAACTGATTTTATCAACACGATGTTTTAAGCGGTCACTCATCCTGTTTTAGAATACACTTGTAAGTAGGTAGTTGCTTAACTTTGGAAGCCGAAGTACGGGTTGTATTTGTATTAGCTTTTTATTTCGGTGTCACACAATAATCTAAACTCCATACTTACGACCAAACAGTAATCTGTAGTAAAACAACAAACAACAAAATCTTACACGATGTTTAAGCGGTGTTTACTTAACTTTGGTGATAGCCCTTTCTTTACAAATGTCGTATCTAATGTAGAATTCATACCGCTAGGTACCGTATAAAATAATGAACTATAAAACATGAGTTTTTGATTGACCTAGGTAGTAGTTCTGATATTTTGTGTACTTATTCATTTCATCGATTTCAAATTTCGCGGGCGGGCTCTGCCAAGTGGCTCACTCGCCATAAGTTAGGTACCTAGACCGCCTCTCTCTCTCTCTCTCTCTCTCTCTCTCTCTCTCTCTCTCGCTAGTTGTTGGTATTAGCGGCCGCTGTAGCAAGTAGGTAGTTTTTGAACTGTTTTTGAGCATTATTACTGTTATTTCGTGTATGCAAGATAGCTTAGATAGCGTGCGTGTGTGTGTGTGTGTGTGTGTGTGTGTGTGTGTGTGTGTGTGTGTGTGCGTGCGTGCGTGCGTGCGTGCGTGCGTGCGTGCGTGCGTGCGTGCGTGCGTGCGTGTGTGTGTGTTACGTGTGTCCGTCTATCCGCAGCCTAGCTCAGAGACTCTTAGTACTAGAAACGTGTAATTTGGCATGAATATACATATTAGTCACGCCAACATAGTTAAATAAAAGTAAAATCATGAAAATATATATATTTTTTACGTAACGTGGGGAAGTTTTTTTTTCTCGTCTACCCCATAGTGTGTGGTGTCGTTGTATAGGTCTTTCCAAAATATTGCGGATTTGTGAAAACAATATTTCAATTAAGGTATCCGTTTATGAAAAGCTTTAAAGCGCAAATTTTTGTTAGAGTCAAGTGTCGTCGTCCCCTCCCCACTACAGCCAAAACTACAAATAAAAAATATGAAAAATATCTTCAAAGGAAAACTATCACGACTAAGTAGACTTCATTGGCTCTTGAGTTAAACGGTTTAAATGTTTATACCTGCCGAAAACTTATTTGCGGTGTTGGTGAACTGACCGCGACCTATATCGATGTATGGGGATAACAGTTTTCCAACGGCAAAGTTAAGTTTGTCGCGAGGTCTAATTTGTTTGTAGTAACGGCTTCGGAACCCTACACTGAGCATGGTTCGACAGGCTGTTGCCCGGTTTTTTGCATTAATGTTTTGGTATTTTTATGTAGAATACGGTGAACCCTAAATTAAAAGTGCTTGATTATTATTCTATTTTTATTTAACCAACTTATTCGACAAACATTACAAACAGAAAAGCCGGTCAGCAACGGACAGTTAGTTTAGTTAAACAGGTTAAACTGTATGTAAAACAAAACAATAGATAACCATAACTATCATAGTCACATCAAAACGAATTCGTAAAAAATTACGACTTCCAAAGTTAAGCAACTACGAGCGTAGTCTAAAACAGGATGGGTGACCGCTTAAAACATCGTGTTGATAGAATCAGCTTTGTCACCTATTTGTAGCAGTTTTACTTGAGATTTCTATTTAGTCGTAAAGTATGAAAATTAGACTAGAACTTAAGCTTAAAATCGCATCAAAATAAGAAGCCATTATTGAAATACAATCCATATAAAAAAGTAAAAAAAAATGGTTTTTTTCATGGTTTTTGTACGGGGACCCCTCTTGGGATTTGATTTATTGTTCATTTTAAAAATTTAATCGATAGAATCTATAATAACACGTATTCTGTGAAAATTTCAACTGTCTATTTATTACGGTTAAAAAGATAGAAGCCCTGTAAACTCACTCATTCATATAAGGGCGCGTACCGCAGCCAAACGATGACGTCATCATCCGTGAGCGCTAGCCGCCGGGTTTCGAGCGCCGCATACGAAGTTTAAAATTCAATATCTCAGAAACTATTAGACGTATCGAAATGATTTTTTTACAGCATTTTTTTGTTTTTAATGAAGAATACGATAAGCCAAAAATCTAAACTGGTTGACATTCTCTATTATTTCTGCTGAGAAGAAAAAGCAGATTTTGGAAAAATATCGCTATGCCTCTACTAAAGAAGGAAGTTAACTGCAATGTATTTAGTAGTCGAAGCATTCAATACTCTATTGGTAATCAGAAGGTAATCATAAATTTAAAATGCTTATACTATTACTGTACAGTTGTCTTAGCTGCCTTCTTTGGTATTACGGCAGTGTTTCTGTGGTTACGAACACGCCTGTCCGGTCTGTCCGGTTGTTCCGGCCCGGCACGTCCGGATCCCAGGATCATCCGGATTACGCGCCCTTTGACCAACAACGACGTTTTTACTAGCCGATCCATTAGTCCCTCCGATGCGAAGTAGCTTAAGTTAACATTTGAGGGAATTATGAACATTACCTGTTTTAGAGTGGTATACATTATTCACTTGTTTAATAACCTATCCTACTATCCCACTAATAATATTATAAAAGCAATAGTTTGTGTATGTATGTATGTATTTATGTGTGTGTGTGTGTGTGTGTGTGTGTGTGTGTGTTTGTTAGTTTGATACTCCTTCACGATTTGGATGAAATTTGGAATGGAGATATGTAGTCTAGGTCTTATAGCACCCCTCATTCTACGTCGGGGGTTGAAAATATATCTACTAACTACGGTTATTTTTAGGGTTCCGCCGTAGTCAACAAGGAACCCTTATAGTTTCGCTATGTTCGTCCGTCTGCGGTTCAACTCGGCGACTATTGGTACTACAAAGCTGTTATTTGGCATGCACGCCAGCAAAGTCATAAAATAACATTAGGTAAAAGTTTTTTTTTCGTTTATACTTACATGTTTATTACGTGTTTATTTATTTGCAATCTCAAGACTACAATGTCAAGACTGTAATCATAAGACAACGTACAACTATACAGAATGACAAGGAATTTTGACAAAAATAATTAAATTTCAACATGCCTTCAATGGAGCGCTTCAATCAGTCTAAAAACTTTTTGCATAATTTGATTTCACTACCTACGAAAAGCATAATAAACGTTTAGATCAAAACAAATTGTATAATTTTAGAGAGTATACGATGAAGTAACATAATAATTATTATATCATTGGCTTATTATAGAGATCGAAATTATGCCATTTATGTTATGCAAAATGAAAATTAGTACATTAGTTTTTATGCAAATCAATACATACTCGTAACACCCCCCTCCAATGTGTACCAAGTATTCATAGATATTGAATCCGCTTGTCAACCAAATACTCGTAATCACCCATATCGATCTGATCGCAGAAACAAAGGCCTGGCCATTGCCCCCGCAGGGTTGTAAACAAAGCGACCCGCCGGCGTGAAATCGCACCACTTAGACTCAATTTATCAATGCTGCCGCTCGGCGTCGCGGGAGGATCGACTTACATTACAGAAACGCTGGCGCCTGTACCCTTGCCATGAGTTTCGCTAGCGAGTCAATACCGACCGAGCTGGACAGAGCATTCGACTCTCTAGCGAGCTCGGTCACTGTTTACTCATGGTAACACACAGTCATGGTAGCGATGTTCGAGAAAAATCCACCAATTGAATAGTGAGGCTAGTAAAACAAAATAATCCTATTGATGGATTTTTCCTCGCTCACCGCTTCGCTGCCTGTCTCCACTCCAGTGGACAGGCAGCCTAAAACAAAACAATCCTATCGGTCGATTTTTCCTCGCAACACCGCTAAGCTGCCTCGCACAGCTCTGGTGAAAACGCAGCTTTAAAGGGAGCGAGTTGCGAATGAGTGCCAACCTTTCCGGCTATTTCAAGCGGCAAGAGCGACCGTGTTCGCGGGTTCCTGACTTCGCGCCGTCAATTACTACGCTTCATGTCGTCCTGGTCATTAAATCGCTTCAGCTTTGTGTTTGGATACATGTGAACAATTAGATGACAATCAAAAATGACATTTAATGTCACACGAGCACCGTGACCTGTGTGTATCATTTTGACTGTGTACGACGAACTCATAACTGTACATTTTAGTACCTTGTCGCAGTTGCAATACGATAGTATTAAAGTGAGAGATGTTTCAATTTAGTATATCAATAGCTACGACAAGGTGCTAAAATGTACAGCTCTTACTTCTTAGTTCAAACATTACATTAATTTGCTATAACAGAAGTAGCTAGAAATAAGTGAAATAAATTAGTACTCATATTGAAAAGTATATCTGGTAGCATATATCGTCAGATTCCGTCAATACTTTTTTTGTCGGTTTTCGAAAATCGGTAACTTATTGTTGTAAGTATGTAGGTAACAATTTTATTGTACAAAAGAAAAACAAAAGCAATGAAGTTTAAAAAAAGAATGTACAAAGGCAAACCTGTCCCTTTAAGGGAGTAAATAATGCATCTTGCCTAGGCTACCTGGCGGTTTAAATATACCGTAGACCGTATAGTTTTAAGGCGTCACACAAGCGGTGTGACATACTGTATGAGGATACAACGCAGTGGAACGCGCACGCGTACGGGCACGTCTACGCGAACTCATCCGGTGTGGCTCAGCCTTTAACTCGAAGTAATCTTACCTACCCCTGGGGCCGGTTGCATAATAAAGTACAAGCTAATAGTGTTAATGGTTTTGTATGGATTTTTACTAATAGTATGGGTTTGTACTTTATTATGGAATAGGCCCTTGGTTTGAATCGGGAATGGAATAATAGAATAAAACCCGAGTCAATCAGGGCCTCTCTACTGGGTAAAACCATATTGCCTCTCACGTGGGCTTATTCTCAGTTATCCGCACCCCTTTGTTCACACTGCGGACTACTGGGATTTTTTTCCCAGTTGTTTGCTGTTTGTCAACTGGGAATAAGCCCTCACGTACCTATAGGTACCTATTTGTATTTAAATCGGCCGCCATTACTGTCAGGTATAAGAGCTTTCAAAACGTTGACAATACGAGAACATGCCAAAGGCAATATGGTTTTGCCCTGTAGGATAGAGGCCCTGGAAAACTATATCTTGTATGAAGTACTCAAGCATGAGTATGACCCCCTCCCCCCTCTGCCCGGGTCCGTAATATTCTTAGAGCGGGGGCTCGCAATCTCAGCATCCCGCTCGGGACCTCTGTATTACACAATGCGAAGGATTCCCTGATAAATGCGAACGTTTTCCCTTCAAAGGCCGAGGAAATACGTCAAATTTCGAAGATTCTCGAAATTATACATTTTTTTCTCTCACACTTTATCTTAAGTAGCGATGTGGACAAGGGACGAGTGGAACGAAGCGTCCATTTTATGCGTAGCTTGGTCTAAGATTATTTTGTTTTACTTTATTTCGATTCTTAATTTTTTTGTTGAATGATGAGCAAAAGAGTTTCAAAATGGGTTCGGTGCTTTCATGAATCATTTTAGACAGTTTGATTAATCAATAGGATGAATAGAAAAAGGTATTTTTACATAATACAAATCGACACTCATTCAACTGAATGTATCATTTTCATCGAATTTCATTTCATCAAAACCTAATATCTGCAGAAACCTTATTGTTTTAAGGTTATCATAAGCATGGGTTACGTAGGTTAGGTTATTATGTTAAACCTGTGACCACCAAAAAATTATAACTCATGCACGTGTAAATGCCTGGCGATGAAATGAAAATTAGGCGAAGTAAAACATTCTATGAATTGCGTTTAGGTGATTCAAGAGTAAACCAGCTACTATAGAACCTTCTTGCTCTAGAACTGAAGTTAAAGCAAGACAACAATCAACTTCTGCAATTTTTAATGCTCGTATAATTCGCGCTGTGTTCGCGCTTTACTCTTCAAATTCTTTCAAGCTGCTTAGGCTACAGGCTTTAACAATGGAACAGACATACAAAACATACATACATGCGCGCGAAAAACACTATCCTCCTTCTGGGTCAGCCGGGTAAAAACAAACGACGACATAATTCCACCTCTTTATAATTTTAGTATAGATAGAGGAGAAATGTTTTTGGTGAACCGCTAAAATCGGGAATTATGAAAGAACCTACAGGGCTGTAAGAAACTTCCAACAACATGCTCCGAAGTTATAATGAGTTCACCAACTGAAATCAATATCTATAGTATCGGGAAACACAAATAATTTGAATTCTTGATAATAATGTGGAATACCTAGGGAATATTCACAATTTTTTTACACAGCATTAATAAAAGCTGATTCATGTAACAAACAGGAGAAAAACCATTTTTTGAATAGAGCTATGAAAGTAACCAAGATATAAGCTAACAAAGATTAGTTCCTATCTCTTTCTAGCAAAACGGAGTTTAAAATGTAGTTTATACGGCCGATATGACGTCACACGGCGTATAGGATCTTGCTGTCTAATCGCTGTCTAATTAGCAGTTTAAAATGCTTGTATCATCATTCATCCGTATGGAGTAGCTTAGTTTGGGACGTCAATTAGTGTGAGATTGTCTTTAAAAAAAACATTTTGCTTGAGTACAACATGGCAAGACGGCTAGTAATCCATCCAATCTGCATTTAATTTAATTCGGGAGTCGTTTGAGCTCCTCCCTCCCGCCTCGCCCAACTGCGTTGCTTTTAAATTACTGTTTTTGCCACGGGTAATAGTTTAATCAAACGAGGCAAGGGACTGCCACGCCCGATACTAAATGGAGGTAAGCTTCGTTACGATAATTAACTCGACGACCTAATTATTGATTAGAGTTATTTGACAAGTTAACTATTTATCAGAAATTTGTTAAGTACATTTACAAAAAAAAAATACTAATAATAATAAACACCTACCTATCCTTATTTATTTACTTACAATATTGAGATCAATATTACAAACTGTTAACATTGAGATCAGTAAATCTTTAAGATATACAAGGTACAGCGGCTACGCGCCTAAAAAAATACGGACGTAACCTCTTCTAATCATAAGTGAAGCATGCAAAATGGTTGTCCGTGGGCGTGCACACGCACGCACATACGGAAACTGTCACTCGTGCCGTGGCTCGGCACGTTGTCTTACCCAGTGTATCTATGTGCGTGCAGTAATTCGTGTATTAACGAACGAAAGGTGCCGACCCTGCTTGCTTCACACCTTTTTAGTGCAACGTTACGTCTGTATTTTTTTAGGTCTGTAACAGCGGCCTCGGCCCTAGACTCAAGGTCTGTATCACGGAGACCAGTTCCATTTAAAACCAGGTTAATTAATTATAATGTTTTGTCTAAATGCGACGGAAGAGGTCTATCTATCTATAGCCTGTGTCAATTGAAATTGCCAAAGATGTAAACAAATAAGTACTGTTTGAGAAATAACCTAAAATATTCATCAAGCGTGTTTTTGTTTTTATTTAAAATAAAAATAACGTATAATTCCTAATTACTTAATCTTAATCTTAATGTGAAAGTAAAGACCAAGTAGATAAATCACAGCTTAAACCTCGCTTGATCTTCAAAAGCACGTGATTATCGAGTAATAATGGTAAATTGGTTCGTTTGATTGTGTTTTCATCTTTGCTAATTTCAAATGGCACAGACTATAAATATCGGCCAGTTGATTCGTGGGCATTCTAATATAATATAATTCCTCAGCTTTGTGCAGCCCATTTGTACAGCAGCGCTGGAATTAGGGTAAGCTTTCGGGTATGAATATGAATAAGGTACAGTCGGCCATGAATCCCCATTAGCCTTCTATGAGCGCGATTGTTGTTTATTGCCGCGAGAGACACGCGTTCGCTTTTACTCGGGGCAGAGACAAACGGCGGTGACAGTTAGCCTTTTATTCGGGGCATAGACTAATAGCAGTGATAGGTTTTGTTTTATACAGGGTGCAGACGAAAGGCTTAGTGGTGTAGTCTGACAAGTCTATCTTACCGGTGGGTGTTAAAATCTACGTATGGCAATAAAGGTACAGAAATGACACTGTCATTATAGTTGTCTGTGGCGTTCTTGTTGGTTTATAGTTGAAGAATTTCTATAACTAATCTCGGGCTCAACCGATTTTCATGAGACGTAGATTAAAACCACAGCTAGAAAACCTGCCTTTAATTTAAAAAAAAACACGTCCTAGTCGGTTTTCCCGTGCCACTGTGCGTAGTGAGGAGATACATAATTTATAAGATGTTCAGTGCATACAAAGAAGAAAAATCTAGTTTCCGGCGTTTCCGACTGAGGGGTAAAAGCGTCATTTAATTTAAGGGAAAACGACGTTATAAATATTTAAATTTGGGATTTTGTATGGTACGCACATTTCTATAAAAGGGAGCAACAATAGTTTTAAAACGTTGTATTCCTATTAAATCTTTTTAAGGACATTTACCCCTCCCTCGGAAAATCCCCGCCCGACCTAACAAAACTATAGATATTCGCATGTTGCCTTTTGGTTTTGATCACAATGTATCCCAGTGTTGCTTACTCTCGTTTTCTTTTTTTCTTTTTAAATAATGGGGAAGTAACTTAATTCATTTGATTGACTCTATAAGTGCAGTTAACCTCTACTTTTTAGCTGTTAGTTTAGTTCTTGCACGGCGTTCATTGAAACCTGAGGAAATGTAACCTGTTTATATAAAAACCCATCATTTTGGTAAATCGTTCAGTATGATTTATTTTTTACATGCATAACAAGATAACTTTAAATAACACGATTCAGAGAACATTGCTATGACACAGTGGGGAAGTCTGCTCATTACCTAGTCAAAGTTCAACGCGACGCTTGTCACCGTCACGTCGTTAGTAGTTAGCGGGTTACTATTGACACAGGAACTACGAGGAACGCGTTGACTCGGTCCATGGACGAGGAATTTGTATGGTTGGCAGGTAGTCGCAATACTGGGTAGTAAAATTTACTGTGTTCTAGACATACGGCAGTGTCCGGACGGTGTTTACTTGAACCCTATTAGCTATAACCCTATAAGTATATAGCTTTTTTCAAAGTGCCACTAGGACCATGATATTCTACAGATTAATAAAGATTTTAAATTTCTATAGTTATCGAATAGTGTTTGGTACTGACTGAGTGAGTCACTAATTAAAACCTATAGGGTACCTACCTATTTGTTGTAGGAGTAGTCGTAGAATATGACCTAGTGCCAGTAGTCGGAAAACTACAATTCTTTACATGTAAGTATATCTTTGTATAGTACCCTTAGTATAAGCAGTGTTTACTTTCAAACTTCGTCAATATGTAAATAAATTAAAAAAAAAAACAAAAATAACAAGCGATATTAAAAACATTCAGCAGCAATATTGTTTAGGCTGTCGTGTCCGCTGCGTGCGTGTTTCGCAGACCGTACTTATCGCTCCATCGCTCATTATTTTTTTATGAGCATTAGAAAGCATGGCTGCCGGCTGTAAGGGTAATTGTACCCGTGTTGACGGGGATTATATTTATTTAGCTAATTTTGTGTACGTTCGTAGTTACAGCTTGAACCATTGGGCAATGTTAAAATATTTTTATACATATACACACATCAAAAATGTCTAAGGATCAAAAATATCCCTGACATTTTTTTATAGTATGTATAAAACAAAGTCGCTTCCCGCCTTCTGTCCCTCTGTATGTACGCTTAGATCTCTCAAACTACGCAACGGATTTTAATGCGGTTTTCATCAGATAGAAGAATTCAAGAGGAAGGTTTTTATGTATAATAATTTTTGGTTTATGTACGGGTGTTACAGAAAACTCACATAAACCAAAGCGAAGCGAGAGCGGGTCGCTAGTTTAAGTATATGACTATAAAACTTTTTCCTTTCAATTCAATTTTTTATAACTATTTTGATGAGTACTGCGTTGCGATGCATTGCCAAATATCTACTTAAATAATATAGGGAAACTTTTGATAGGTACTTAGACATTATTGATGTATGTTTTATCTGACTGCGACATCACCTATGTCTGCCCAAGATGCGTGGAGGGAGTTTTCGGGAATATATATATACATATGTATGTATGTATGATTTGTTTGTGTAACGGGGAGGGGGAGGGACAAGTCGAATTTTGAAATGATAAAAAAAAGAAATAATAAAAACATTTTATAGATAACACACCTCCACCAACAAAATGCGAGGTATTAAAACCCATAGTCCTGATCTACCTGCCCGTCCCTATAATATCAATTACGTAACGCTATTATTGCGTACCTTCTACAAATTACGGCTCAAAGCAGCCTTTGATTATATAATTATTATTATTAATTATTATCAACACGGCTTTGATTGCTTCCTTATTATTCACTAACAATAATATCGCAGAATGTAACGTTTCAAAGAGAATTTCCTGAAATCTAACACGGCTACATGGTACAATTGCATTGGTTTTCTTTTCTTAATAGGGAATATTCATAACCTTTTTTCACAGCTTCAATAAAAGCTGATTCATGTAACAAACAGTTGAGACAAAATATTTTTTGAATAGCTATAAAAATAACCAAGATATAAGCCAACAAAGATTTGTTCCTGTCTCTTTCTAGCAAACACAATTTGACATGAAGTTTATGTATATGGCTACTTGTTACATGACGTCACGTCACTGCAATTCTGGGTCTCTCTGTTTAACCAATAGTTTAAAACTTTATAATGCTTGTATCATTCGTGGGTATTTCTTGACCGATTTTGATTTTAATTTTACTTTTAGTAATTTATTTTACGGTATTTTCATATTTTGTTGAGAAATGCGATTTAAAAAACATTGGTTTTCTTTGCTTAATCAAAGGTTTTTCACTCGTTGTTTTAAGTTAGGTATAATCTGTATGTTACGCTCTCACGGTTTAAACCGCTGAACCGATCCGTACATTACACCCCTGATAAAAGGGGTGTCATAAGTTTCCCGTGCGTATCTGTGTATCTTTGTCATCAAAGCTCCTAAATTAATGAATTCACCGTTTTTTTTTAAAGAAACCTAGTTAAATAGAGATTGTTCCATGATAACCGGTTAAGACCTTTAAGAGGTATCAGGGGTTTTATCTATTTAATAGATTTTTTTTATTTAGTTTGTTACAATGCGTCTATGTCAATTCTGTTCTGAATCGTTCTTGTGTTGTATTTACGCCTACACACATAAAATACCGCAACCCGGCTTACATCATACAGAAAAACCAGCCAGTATCAGTAATTCAGTGCCAGGGTTCCAATTTCCATATAAAATTGACACCAAAAGCGTTCATTCGATAATAACGACTAGACGTACGTTAAATAAGGCTGTAAATAGAACACTGCCGAGTTAAGTTTACGAGACGCGCCACTATGCGTACTGCGCCGCGAGGGGCCTTGAGTTACCACTCCATTTCGCCTTATTTTACGACTAAAGCAAAATAAAATAAATTTCTACTATACAACCTGAACAAAATAACCGCACAAAACAACGCCGCGTTTACATGGAACGTGAATTTCAAGCTCTTTGAAAAGCAGCGTTGGTCATCGAACAGGACTGAAGCGACGCTCAAATACCAATTTCCACCGCACGTGGCTGCCGCCGCGATCGATAGCTACATACAACAACTGTTGCTTCGCAATCGCGTTCTCGCTCCCGCTTACTACAAACTCCGTGAGCAGCCGAGACGGAGCGAAGGACATCGCTACAAGCTCATTGCGCAAAACTCACGCAACACTAGCGTTGGTTCCGCCGCACGTATGGGGTGGGTTTGAAGTGGGAGGGGGATGGGAGATGCGGCATCGCATGCTCCTAAAACGTCACAAAGGAGGTCGGGGGATGAATAACAATGCGGACTGCGGAATGATGTCCTTATCGACGAGAACAGCGCGCGCGCGCCGGGCGCTGGCTCGAACAATCTTCAACGTTCACGACCAGACGCCTTAAATACCCTACTAAATTGACACTAAATCGTGCTCTTGGGTTTATATCTGCGACTAACTTGAACACTCAGTGCCCAGGAACTTAGATTGCCTACAAATTGGCCTTTTATTTGAGTTCTTGGATGCGATAATGTCATTCAAATTAATCAGCGCTTCCTACACTGTTCCATCTTTGTACCTAGTCAACATGAAGGAACTCGCTTATATAAAAGCGCTGTTAATGTTAACTTTGTTCGTACAATTACGCTGATGAAAAAGGTATAAGCTTTTAGGCTTGGTAATAAAAAGTTGGTGAAGTTAGAAGAGTTCGACTGTAGGCTGTGTTTTTCTCTCTTTGTTTACTACGCCTTTGGGTGCTTTGATAAAAGGGAGAGTGACCCGGAGTATTTGGGTAGGCAGGTCGTACCCGCAAGTACTTATATTTTTTCATTTTAGTACCTTTTCGCTGGCATTAATGTAACTCGTATCTATTATTGACATACTTAATTGAAACCACTTTCACCTTAATTCGTTACTGCTACTTCTGAGTTAAAAAATTAATGCCCACTTTGGGCAAAGGCTTTGATTAATCGCTTTAATCATCGAATACGGTATAGAAATAACATCTTCAGACGATTGAGTTTTGACTTGTATATATATATGTACGAAATGAAAAAAAAATACGGAAACAGGTTCTATAAAACAACACAAATATATAGACATGGTAGAGGCCACGTAGAGGCTGAACGGATAGCTCGAATTCGACAAACGAGGGATCGTTACATTCGACGTAGCGTCTCAATCGTGTAGATGCATGCTCGATCGCGACGCTGCTATGTGGAATCTAACGACACCTATTATGTACCTAGTTTAATTTAAAAAAAAACCGAACTCAAAAATATTTATGGTCAACGCGGGTGAAGTCGCGGGCAGGATCTAGTTAGTATGTTGTATGTTTAAGTAGGCTATTTACTATATCATTATACGTTATTTTTAATAAAAACACGCTTGGTGAATATTGAGGTTATGTGTCAAACAGTAGGTACTAATTTGTTTACATACTCAGCAAATTCTATTGACGGCGACTTTAGCTTTGTATTTAATTAGTAGGTATGTTTAAAACGTAATTTGGAAGTTGGGACTAGGTCAATTGATGTTATTTTCTTTGATGATATTTATTTATTTATTGTTTATGCTAATAATTAAAGTATAACAAGTTCAATTTAATCAAGTACGGTCCTTATGAATAACTGGCTTCGTAAACGTACTAGCTGGAAACCAAGATGGCTACGCCGCCATTCTGTTGCGTAGCGAAAGTGTTTGGAAAGCGAAACGCGTTGTCGCCATGTTGTCGCATCGCGCTGCATTGCCGCAGTGCATACACAACACGTCATCCCTGTCACTCACGTATGCAGACTGGGCCTCTATTCTACTGGGTAAAACCATATTGCTTTTGACATTTTATTGTATGGTCAACGTTATGATAACTCTTATATACTTGACAGTAATAGGGGCCGAATTAAAAACAATAGCATCACGTCATGTCAAAAGCCATTCGGCTTTACCGAGTAGAATAGAGACCTGTGCGTGCGTGCGTGCGTGCGTGCGTGCGTGCGTGCGTGCGTGCGTGCGTGTGTGTTTGTGCGTGCGTGCGTGTGTGTGTGTGTGTGTGTGTGTGTGTGTGTCTGTGTGTGTGTGTGTGTGTGTGTGTGTGTGTGTGCGTGTGCGTGTGTTTGTGTTTTTCGGTGTATGTGTGTGTGTGTGTGTGTTTGCGTGTGTGTGTGTGTGTATGTTTGTGTGTGTGCGTGTGTTTGTGTTTGTGTGTGTGTGTGAGAGAGAGAGAGAGAGAGAGTGTATGTTTGTTACTACGCCTCACCGAAACGACTGGACGGAATTGATTATTTTTTTAAGGAAAGCTAGTTTATTCAGAAAGGTTAGCTAGGTTTCATGCAAATCGGTTGGGCCGTTTAAAAAATATCTGCTCTGAAAGAAGGGGTCGAAATTATATTGGGGGTTTCATTTCAATTATCATCTGTTTGAACGTAAGGCCAGCCGGCTTAGAGCAGACCCTTACAGGTTCTAAACTCCTGGTAGGATGACTGAACCCCTCGTCTCAATGATAGTCAAATTAGAACAGCTTCACGAACTAAATTCCTTCAAGGAGACTTGACTCCTTAATAATTATAGCTGAATAACAAAGGTTGCAATTAACCAACAATTTTAGTGGCAGGTGACGACACTCGACAATTATAATAATTGAATAACTACGCCCGTGTGCGGCAACGATCGAGCGATAAAGCCCTTTGGGGTGAAATATCCCACGTACACACAAACGCTAAACAATTCCAAAACATAATGCCTTACAATTCGTGCCACAGTCGGTTAAAACATCAAACAAACTTGAGTCAATTTCGCTGTAGGATACAGAATAGTTTTTTCAAAAAGAGCACATGTGTTATAATAGCCGAGGTATATTTAAACCCTATACGGTTAAGGTAAAATCCCTTATAATGATGATTTTATCAGCAGATGTGACCTTTTCACGAAGGTTGGATTAGATGGATATTTGTTTCTGCGCTTGTTGTTAGCTTAAGTATTTTTTTATTTCCTTAGGAACTGTAGGTACGTACAGTGGTGGCCAAATAATTGATGACCCTTGCGTTTAACCCAAACAATGCCTATGAATATCTAGTCCTGGACCTCGCTACATTCCTGTAGGGAAGTTCGCGTAAGGAGATTTTTATCAGGAATGTTTAGTAGGTGTCCTATTTTAGAGTTGAGTAGACATCCGCCACCTGGACCGTTTTCCGGCTATGATGTCATTATTATATAAAAAAACATATTTACATGAATGTTTACTATGTTTTTTTTAATTTGTGAAAAAGAAGAATAAGTTCTTGATAAAAAACTAGAGTGCAGTCCAGTGGGAAAGTTTATGGAGATTTATCCACATTTTATCAGGCGATAAACGCGGCCATATTAGAGCCCCTGGTTCTTATTATCAGGTGTAATGATAGTTATGCAACTCGCTTAATAATAAGTAATAGACTATGCCTTTATCTTCGTCCTCCAAGGGCAAGAGTTAGTTAAGATGAAACCCAAACCATTATCAATAAAAATAATACGGATCGAAATTATTCGGGACTTTTATCAATTATTGTATTATACTCGTAAATGGGGTGTAGGGTTTTGAATTATTTATTCAAAGTGCTTTCGTTTGACGCCACGCGTACAGTAAATAAATTATATTACAATTTACAGGTAAATATCAAGTCAACACGGAAAACTTGAGTTCCCCTCCCCCCGCTGTCCCCCCTTCCGTCCCCAACACGACATCCCTCTACCCTTTTACATTCAATATCGCATTATGGAAATTAACAAGCGGGTTATTCCGGCTGAAGCATTTAATATGAAACTTCGGAAGTCCCTTTCATTCTTTAGTTAATACGCAACTGTGAGATGGGGAGAAGGCTACGTACGTTCGAACTTCGATTTCTGGAATAGATGCACAGTTTTTCTTTTGAATTACAGTTGAAATAGGTAAGCAAGTATTCGTCGTTGGTGTATTATACATACTCGCCTTAATAACTTAAAGTGTCAGCAAATTTCTGTGAAAGTCAAATACTTTTAGGGTTCCGTACCCAAAGGGTAAAAACGGGACCCTATTACTAAGACTCCACTGTTCGTCTGTCCGTCACCAGGCTGTATATCATGAACCGTGATAGCTAGACAGTTGAAATTTTCATAGATGATGTATTTCTGTTGCCGCTATAACAACAAATACTAAAAACAGAATATAATTAATATTTAAGTAGGGCTCCCCAACAAACGTGATTTTTTTAATACCTAACGGCAACTGGTATAGTTCTAATGTTGTATAGCCTACTGGACGGAACCCGTACCATTATCTATACAAAGTCCGACTCGCACTTGGTCGGTTTTTTATGTTGGGGTCTCTATTCCACCATAGCTATAGACAGTGACAAAAATCATCGAGCAATAAAAGTGTAACTGTTCTTATGTTGTAACTAGCTTTTGCCCATGACTTCATCCGTGTAAATTTCGAATATAATTATTCCCTCGGGAACTTTTAATTTTAATGAAAAGTATGTGTTAATCCAGGGTATAAGCTATCTCCATTTCAAATATCATCCAAATCTGTCCAGCCCGTGCAGCGTGAAGGAGTAACAAATTAACAAACTTTCGCATTTATAATATTGTTGATTAAATTTTATTTGGCAGTATTATTTTGAACATTACAATACTAGCCGAATTGACATTCACAAACGAACATTAACTCAATTTGCCATTGTTAATAAAATAGGAATGTGTTGAAAAAAATCATGCTGGTGCTGTGATCCGTATATTGGTTGTGATTAAACTGTATTTAACAGTGATAATTTAACACTTTTTATTCTATATCATTTGAAGCAGATAAAACCTAACCACCTGCGAAATGAGAGCGCCCTGTGTGCAAAAACTGTGACGTCATCGGCGAAAATTTAAATAAAATAAAATAGGAATCAGTTTTGTAATATGGGTCGAAAAGTTTTTGAAATATGAGTTTTAAAGTAACTATACCTACTTTAAAAACTCACGTTTATCCTTCAACCGACTTTAAAAACTTCTTCAGTTTGTCAATCTACTTATCATTTTTTTGTGTGTATGTTACCTACTAGTACTAATTGCCAACCGATTCTTTTTTCATGTGTAGGATCTGTGTGGTCCCATTTAAATTTCGTGAAGATTTGGTCCAAAGTCAGTGGAACTACTTGATAATTTGGTGTCAGTTCATTGTTTTTCAACATCTTCTTTTTTTATTATATGTACATAGTATATAACAAAGTCGCTTTCGATGTCTGCCTGTCTGTAGGTATATCCGCTAACTCCACCTTAACTACGCAACGGATTTTGATGCGGCTTTCACCATCAGTTAGATATTTTAAGATATCATAAGATTAAATCTTCTGTAAAATAATAATAATAATAATGTACGGCTGTTACAGAAAACTCACATAAACCGAAGCGAAGCGAGGGCGGGTCGCTAGTTTCAGTGTAATAATAAACTTTTTACTTTCATTTACAAATAAATACATATTGAGATACGTGCATGTAGAAGCACTTTCAAATCTTATTTAGGTAGGTTCTTTTGTATGGTGGCATAAGGATTTACAGTCTTTATTGTAGTTCCCCATGCCGTGGCGTGTTTTTTATGTGGCGTGCCAAACTAGCGGCGACACGGTAAACTAACGATAGTGCCGTGCTGACTTTGAGCGCGTTTAGATAGTTTAATTCGTGAAAAGAGAAAGTTCTTGATTCATTAAGCGACTTTTAATGCGAATGACAATCGAGCACGAATAGTGAATACAATAAGTGAGCCAAAACAACGAATATTTTGATAGGAGTCTTGTGGAAACTGCCAAAATGGAGTACGGTTCAGTCTTATAAGATAAGTACTTTTGTACCTTGTCGTTTAAACAAATTTGACAGATTAGTGCAGCAATTCAAACATGACTTTAAAGTGACAAAGCACTAAAGTTTAAAGCAGCTATAGGTATATAAGGGCGATCGTACGAGAACTTATGGTGAAAACTATAGGTAATTATCGCTTTATGAAACATTATGAGTTGATACCTTGGTAGATATGTACTAGGCTAGTAGCTAAGTTAATGTATTTTGCTTTACAATAAAATTACCGTTAAATAAGTGATAAAGAAGAATTTTAAAATAATACTTTATTATAATTAAGGAATGTATTGATTACGTCACTTTGACATAGTCCAAAGTGGTCAAGGAATCATTTTCCTTGACTGCACACGAATACATTTTACCTATTATCTTAACGTAACACTGTCGCGTTTTTTCGACTTGATTTAATGGCGAACAAGCATATTAACATTTTGAAATAAAAAATTTTATTCCAATAAAGAGTTCCCAGGGGAAATAACTCCGTAATCGCCATCAAGTCATGTTAAACTCGTGCTCATAAATATATTCTTCCCAACACGCCAAAATAAAGTAAAACTCGATTTCCTTTTGTCAAACGAGATTCGAAACTTCGTTATAGCTATCTGTTTCTCTTTTCAATCGTTGATATAAACGTGGGTGAAAGAGATAAAAGTCTGGAGCTACGTCAGTATACTCAGTATATGCTTGCCATTGTTTCTCGTTGTGTCCCATAGGAATGCTTTAGCTTGGAACGGAAAATTAACTTGAAGTTTATCATTTTGTTGAATTTCTGGAACGATTAACGCGATGCAATGGTAAGAGTATCTTTTTGACAGTATATCTGATTGAAATATCGCACGTATGCTCATATTTTTAGGGATCCGTACATCCAAATGAAAAAACAGAACCCTTGTTTACTCGTAAGTCTATCCCTTCTGTCTGTTCTGCCTTTACGGCTAAACCGCTGAACCGCAATTTCAATTAAATTTTCTGTGGATATAGTTTGAGTCCCGGGGAAGGACTAGAATAATTCTGAGCCCGGAAAATGTAAACGCGACAACCGACTTCTAAGCGGACGGAATCGCGGGCAACGGCTGTCATAAAATAAACGAAGCGAAATGAGTTACGGATAAAAGCCAAATCCATCAAGCTGGCACAAGTGTGATAGTTCCCCGCGCAACTATTGGCAAAGTAAAGAAGCGTGTGAACCGGGCCGGCGGGGCAGCCCGCCGCGCCGCTGTTACGGCATCGATCATCCGTCGGAGGCACGGCTCGAACTAGCAAACACAAACAAAATACTATGTACCTAGGTGCAGGTGTAACGCGCTACTTTGAGAAATAGTTTCATAACAACTAGTCTAAAGCCCAGCGCAGTGTTCTACGTTAATCTGTTACTGCCGCACTCTGAGACGTCAATTAAATTTAATGGTACCCATTTAGATCAACCAAGGCATATATCATAATATTGAACTTGGCTCTCATTTCACATTTATGTTTTTGATGGAATATCATTACTTTTTGTACATAAATTATTAGTAGGTACTTATTTATAACAAAACTAATACGAAATGGTTTTTGTTAAACTACTGTATTTTCCTACAACTAAGTATAAGTTAAGTGTTCCTAATAGAATCGATTAAGTGAAAATTTTAATAAAATGATAAAAAATTACCAGTTTCTGATTTATTCCTTTGTATTCACCTAATTACCTATCTGCATGCCAAATTTGAACTTTCTAGGTCATCTGGAACTGGCTTAGAGTTTTGATCTATAGGTCAGTGATAAAAATGACGATTTTTGGACGTTAATATCTAAATAACCGTTTGAGATGTGTTTATGAAATTTGGAGCACTTATGTATCTCGCAAGTCTCAATATATGAGCCAAATTTGACACGTTTATCTGAAATAGTTTTTGAGTTATGAGGGGGTCAAAAGTGGCTCCAAATGGTTCGTGTAATATTACACACGGTGCTGCTCGCCAGTTCTGTTCCTTGAACTTGAATAATAAGTATTCGGCGCAAACATCGAGTGGTGTGTAAAGCCGGGTCCAGACGAGTGTAACGTGTAATGTTATTTACCGTGTAATGTAACACGAATTCTACGTGTGGACGTCACTACGAGCATTACATGTAACGCTCGCGCGGCGCTCGGTGTTGATCCATCGGCTGTCGGTTTTTCGCGCGAACACAAAGGCGCTCGCAGTGCTCGTTTCGCTTTGAGTTCGTGTGCCGTCCACACTGTTGACGCTAAGACGCTAAATTACACGTAATGTTACATTACATGTTACACTCGTCTGGACCCGGCTTAAGCATTGTAACGCTCGGCTCAACGTCCACACCACTCGAATATTCACACGAATGCTCTCAGTGAGGACGCTCCTCTAAAGTACTCTAAACATAGTAGGTAAGGTTCACACGTTCATAACGTATTTTTTTATTCTGTGTCGGTGTCTCACTGCAGAGCAAAGGTGTCCCCTCTTTAACGCCATTCTTCCCTACTGATTGCGTGCTCCCGCCTACTGGTTTGAAAAAACCCAAATTAAGAAAAACATTCCTAATAAAGAAGAACAAGACCAAGTGCGAGTAGGACCGAAAAACTCGCACGACAAGCAGACGAACACCCTGCACTTCAGTCTCCTCGTGACCACGGCTGCTTTTGTAACACAGTTGAAACGGCGAGGTAAATGTTTATTTTATTTCGCGCTTAAGTCCCGTTTCATAGTTAAAGTAAACCCAAATTACATCCATTGCTAATACGAATACAGTCAAACTCAGCAGTAGTTGTACCCTTCTTGCAGTAACTTATTTGAGTGAGAGATGTTTGAATTAAGTATATCAACAGCGACAAGGTACAAACATGGCTTTGATCCTAAAGCTCCTTTATATTCGCGAAAGCTAAAACCATCTCGTTTTAACATCGTCATAAATGTAACCCTTATTATCTTTCCAATCGTTGCCCTATATCGCGGCGTAAATAATGGTTTTAATGTCGCTGGGACGCGCGCCGGACCGCCCGCCAGCCCTGCTGCGTTTGAGAACGGATTACATCAATGGATTTATTAGATGTACTCATAATGGTATTGGTTTGAATTAATGGTAATGCAGTGCAGATGCATTGTGAGAACATTATTGTTATTGAAAATGTATAGGATTGGCGTAAGTAAGTGAAAATTTATAGGTCTGGCGTAAGTAAGTGAAAATGTATAGGATTGGCGTAAGTAAGTGAAAATGTATAGGATTGGCGTAAGTAAGTGAAAATGTATAGGATTGGCGTAAGTAAGTGAAAATGTATAGGATTGGCGTAAGTAAGTGAAAATGTATAGGATTGGCGTAAGTAAGTGAAAATTTATAGGATTGGCGTAAGTAAGTGAAAATTTATAGGATTGGCGTAAGTAAGTGAAAATTTATAGGATTGGCGTAAGTAAGTGAAAATTTATAGGATTGGCGTAAGTAAGTGAAAATTTATAGGATTGGCGTAAGTAAGTGAAAATGTATAGGATTGGTGTAAGTGAAAATGTATAAGGATTGGCGGATGTGCAGACAAACAAAAAATTAAAGGGAATAAAGGTTTGTAGTACTGTTAAGCGATGGGCTAGCAACGTGTCACTAATACGCTGGTAAACATCTTAGCCTATTTGAGCAAAATGTGGTTATAGAATTATCAACAAGTTTTTAGAGTTGTAGGTAATTCTGTAGCTCTGCCTACCCCACTCTGGGAACGAAAGCGTGAGTTTATGTATGTATGTGTATGTAAAAAAGTAAACAAAGGGAATAATAAGAGGGCCCCATATAGTTAAGAAAAGCTTTTTTCAGCGCATTTTTATTTTTGTTGTAGCTATCGTAAAAACGGTAAAACATACAAGCTTCAAATTTGGTATGATTATAGTACCTACAAACCCTAAAAAAAAACAAATAATGGTCAAGTGTGAGTTGGGCTCGTGGAATATAACAATACCTGTTATGCGGCGGTACGGAACCACCGGTGCGCGAGTCCGACTCGCACTTGACTGGTTTTTAGTGACGTCTCTGATTTTACTCTCTCACAATGCTTATACTGTTTCGTTAGATCAAACTAGCCTAACTACAATCAAAAGTGCCTAGGGATATTTTTTATCCCTAGACAGTTTTGAACATTTCAATATAGGCATATTACTACTGAGTCAAAATATCAAATTTATCTAGGGATACTGAGTACACTAAGAAGGGCGAGCCCTCTTCATAAATAAAAGCTTCTTCTTGTTTGTAGTTAATTATTTTCTTTTATTTTCTTCAATTATTAAATTAATACATGGTAGGTGTGCCTTGCACCATGGTTCTGGAGCGACTCTTCGAAAATTCTCCAGAAACAAACGGTCGCTGTTCTATCGAATAGTTTACCTTTAAATTTAAATAATTTAAAAGTAAACTGTGCATACGTGTATAAAAAGTTATAATGAAATAAGGTCTATTTTACCGTTTACGACCTTATTTCAGTACAGTACACTATCCCAAGACTTTTGTGATGTGTGTACATAAGCAAGACGTGTCTATCGCGCTGGTTATAATCTACAGTAAGGGAATCAGCAACAATTTGACTGGCTAATAGCCGCCAGTTGTCTCGGCGGCGCGGCGCGGCGGGCGCCGGCGCCGGGCTCCGCGGGGCGTCGCGAGAGTCTCGCAGCCTCTCATTGTTTGAAGGGATAAAGAAAATCTAGATAATATATTGCCGGGGTTGTAGATTGTTTTTTTGTTCAGTTCTGTCACACGTAATT
The DNA here is from genome assembly GCA_948252455.1 of Acleris cristana. Lineage (NCBI taxonomy): Eukaryota > Metazoa > Arthropoda > Insecta > Lepidoptera > Tortricidae > Acleris > Acleris cristana. The sequence continues at coordinate 985,492 of OX411783.1, read as the reverse complement.
TTTTCTCGGTATAAAATAATCTTCTAGCAGATAAGTTAATTTATATTAAAAGATAGTTACATATTAAAAGTTGTTTATGTTGGTATTAAATTCCTTTTTGTACTTATAGTATTTGTCTCTTTGTTTACAATTTGTATACATAGATTAATATTGTGTTGCTTATTTTTAAGTACTTGTTTGTGTGTAAAAATACATGTTTGACGTTTAGGCATCAAGCTGTTAGTCAGATATGTTCTTTGAATAATAAATAAATCTATATATATAAAAGGCAATGTCCCGGGTGACATATCAACGCCCAGCTCAAACCGCTAAAGATACAAATTTGGAATTTTGAGGGTAAGTTGATTTTGTAATGGAGGCGTCGTTTAAGAAGGGATTTTACGAAATTCAACCCCTAAAGGTATGAAAGGGGGTTGCAAAGTTTGTATGGGAAAGAATATTTTTATGGTCTAATTTACTTGAAACTTGGTAGAAATGCTCTTCAATCCAAATAATGAGACACGTATTTCAGCGATTACTAAAATTCAACCCCTAAAGGTATGAAAGGGGGTTGCAAAGTTTGTATGGGAAAAAATACTTTTATGGTCAAATTTACTTGAAACTCGGTAGAAATGCTCTTCAATGTAAATAATGAGACACGTATTTCAGCGATTACTAAAATTCAACCCCTAGAGGGATGAAAGGGGGATGCAAAGTGTGTATGGATAAAATATTTTTATGTTCAAATTTACTTGAAACTTGGTACGAATACTCTTCAATATAAATAATGAGACACGTATTTCAGCGATTACTAAAATTCAACCCCTAGAGGGATGAAAGGGGGTTGCAAAGTTTGTATAGGAAAAAATACTTTTATGATCAAATTTACTTGAAACTTGGTAATATTACTCTTAAATGCAAATAATGAGACACGTATTTCAGCGATTACTAAAATTCAACCCCTAGAGGGATTATAGGGGGTTGCAAAGTGTGTAAAGATAAAATATTTGTATGATCAAATTTACTTAAAACTTGGTAGGAATACTCTTAAATGCAAATAATGCGACACGTATTTCAGCGATTACTAAAATTCAACCCCTAGAGGGATAAAAGGCGGTTGCAAAGTTTGTTTGAAACTTGGTAGGAATACTCTTAAATGCAAATAATGAGACACGTATTTCGGTGATTACTAAAATTCAACGCCTAGAGGAATGAAAGGGGGTTGCAAAATGTTTAAAGATAAAATATTTTTATGATCAAATTTACTTGAAACTTAGTAGGAATACTCTTAAATGCAAATAAGGACACACGTATTTCAGCGATTACTAAAATTCAACCCCTAGAGGGATAAAAGGCGGTTGCAAAGTTTGTTAAGGAAAAAATACTTTTATGGTCAAATTTACTTGAAACTCGGGAGAAATGCTTTTCAATGCAAATAATGAGACACGCATTTCAGCGATTACTAAAATTCAACCCCTAGAGGGATGAAAGGGGGTTACAAAGTGTGTATAGATAAAATGTTTTTATGATCAAATTTACTTGAGACTTGGTAGGAATACTTTTAAATGCAAATAATGAGACAGGTATTTCAGCGATTACTAAAATTCAACCCCTAGAGGAATGAAAGAAGGTTGCAAAGTTTGTATGGGAAAAATACTTTTATGGTCAAATTTACTTGAAACTCTGTAGAAATGCTCTTCAATGCAAATAATGAGACACATATTTCAGCGATTACTAAAATTCAACCCCTAAAGGGATGAAAGGGGATTGCAAAGTATGTATGGATTAAAAATATTTATATGATGAAATTTACTTTAAACTTGGTAGGAATACTCTTAAATGCAAATAATGCGACACGTATTTCAGCGATTACTAAAATTCAACCCCTAGAGGGATAAAAGGCGGTTGCAAAGTTTGTTAAGGAAAAAATATTTGGTATGCTCAAATTTACTTGAAACTTGGTAAAAATACTCTTCAATGCAAATAATGCGACACGTATTTCAGCGATTACTAAAATTCAACCCCTAGAGGGATAAAAGGCGGTTGCAAAGTTTGTTAAGGAAAAAATATTTGGTATGCTCAAATTTACTTGAAACTTGGTAAAAATACTCTTCAATGCAAATAATGAGACACGTATTTCAGCGATTACTGAAATTCAACCCGTAGAGGGATAAAAGTTGATTGAAAAGTTCGTTTAGGAAAAAAAAAATGGTATGCTTAAATTTACTTTAAACTTGGTAGAAATTCTTGCTCTGCTATGAAAATAATGAGTCAAGTGATAACTAAAATTCAACCCCTTGGGGGATGAAAGGGGGTTGCAAAGTTAATATAGGAACGAATACTTTTATGTTATTCAGGAAAAACTACCTCTGAGTAGGTAAAACGGGGGGGGGGGGTAGAAAATTGTATGGTATATTTAAGTGAGAAACGTGGAAAATATATCGACTACTGTAGTTATATATTAAAAATATTGCTTTCGGCGATTTTCATACGCTACTGTATTTATAAACAAAAAAAAATGTTGGTCATTATTGAAGTAAGAAATGTGGAAATTGGTATTAAGATAACCAAATGTTTACCTTCCTATAAAAAAAAACCTACCTACCTACAAATTAAAATTATGACTGAAGTTAGATACATGAAACTCGGTATCAACACCAATATACATTAAATAATAACCATTTTTTAAAACAATCCCTTAACAGTGTGAAAAGCGGGTGAAAGTTTGAACAGGAGTTTTTTTTTAGCCAGGTACATGAATTATAGCATCTAAAACAGTGCAATTTTCAGTGTTTTTTAAACATTTGTTAGTTTGAATAGTTAGTTAAGAGCAAATCCATTATCAATAAAAAATAACTAAAGGGAAAAACTTGGGATCTAAGACTACTGACTGTAAAGTTTATATCGCTATTATGTAATATTCAAAGTTACATACCTGCAAAATATGAAAATGGATATTAAGACTAACTACCTACTATTACATACAGAAAATATTCAGCTCCGGTGTTTTTCGAAAATCTGCTAAGTGGGTTATTTGTTTGTATAGAAATATGGCAAATTTATCTAGAATCGTATAAAAAAACGTAAAGCCATGAAATTAAAGTTGTTCTTGTGGACCGCTTACTTAAAATTCACGTTCTAGACTTTTTTTTAAGCATTTGAAGGTGATGTTAACTATAACTGTACTTTTAACAGAAGTTCTGACTCTCCGCAGACGAAGTCGCGGGCGGAAAGCTAGTTAATTAATAAAACGACAGCTTATTACATCTAAGATAATAAAAATATAAAAGATTTTTATACAGTAACCGCACAGGTACTTTACACGTCAAAATCTACCAGAGCTTCCCAAGAAGAGACCACTGCTGAGAAGAAAACGCCGCAAGAAACTCAACAGTCAGTCTTTTTTATATATTATATTACTTATGAAATAAGACTAAGTATTTTTCTATTTCTTATTTTAATTTGCAATTCTGACCCTAATGAAAGATTTGTATTTTTGTGTGTTTGTAACGAATAAACTCAAAAACTACAGGAATGATTTAAAAAAATATTTCACCTTTAGGTTGCTACATTATCCTTGAGTAACAAAGGCTATGTTTTATACTTCTGTGCGGACAGAGTCGCGGGCAACAGCTACTTTATGACAATTTGATACTATGTGCAATTTATGCTGAAACATTATCTATTGACCAATTAATTAGTAAGTATTCTTAATCTGAATATGTAACGAAACTCAAATTACACAATTATTTACAGAAAAGTATATATTATTTCATAGGGTACATATGTAGATACCAACACAGCACAGAGGGTACGGTCAAGAAAATGTATTACGTTACCACTAAAGGACCCTGTCGCTGAGTGACTCAATAACACGTCGTGGTAAGGTGGTGGTGGTCATGTTTCCTGCCATTGCGACAGGATTCTATGGTAGTTTTTTTATGTACGCTATCCTTCTTACATTCATGGTATATCAAACGTTGTAAGAATGATTTTAAGCCGCGATAATACGAAATGGATTAAATAAACACCTTGTATTTAAAGTAGAACTTTCCAAAGCTAGTATTTTCCGTCTTATGGTAATTTCTGACCTACTAACCTTTCGTAATTAGGTGGAAGTGTCGGAAATGTTGTCGGGTCGCTTTTAGGTACGTCGGCCGATCAATTATTAACGAGCCTAGCGGTCGATGACAGGTCCGGAACATGCCAAACAAATCCCTGGCGCGGTTCTTTCTACATACATTACTATAAGCCTTGGCTTACAATCTTTGCCAAGAAATGAGAGGAAAGACAAGGATAAAATAGCACTATGTTATAGTAATCTAAGCTACTGCCGTAATTCTATAGAAACAACTAAATGTATTTTCAAGCGGTTTTCATCAACTTTGTTTTCAGCGATGTCAATTAAATTAATCACAATTTTTTTTATTTGTTTACACTGACCAAATTTACAGATATAGTAGTAATATTTAGTTAAGAACTAAACACTACACATTTTTTTTGCTTTTGACGTGATATCGTATTGTGTTAAACTCGGCCGCCATTACTGTCAGTCAAAACGTTGACAATATGATAACAGGGCTGAAATTCTAGGCGGTAAAATCCAAATCATATATGACCTGCGCCTCTATTCCCGATGTTAAAAACGATATCGTAGTTGACCTGTTATGGTATTGTTATGACGTCAGACGCCATTACTGTCAAGTAAATAAGAGCTATCAAAACGGTGACAATACGATAACAGATCCAAAACGATATTGTTTTTACCTTGTTGAATAGAGGCCCTGCGCCTCTATTCTAGGCGGTATAAACGATATCGTAGTTTACCTGTTAAGGTATTGTTATGACGTCAGCCGCCATTACTGTCAAGAAAATAAGAGCTATCAAAACGTTGACAATACGATAACAGTTCAAAAACGATATTGTTTTTACCGTGTTGAATAGAGGCCCAGGACAAAAACGATATTTATCTTACCGTGTTGAATAGAGCCCCAGGACAAAAACGATATTGATTTTACCGTATTGAATAGAGGCCCAGGACAAAAACGATATTGATTTTACCGTATTGAATAGAGGCCCAGGACAAAAACGATATTGATTTTACCGTGTTGAATAGAGGCCCAGGACAAAAACGATATTGATTTTACCGTGTTAAATAGAGGCGCTGTTGTGGTATTGTTTTTTACTCGGCCGCCATTACTGTCAAGTAAGTAAGAGCCATCAAATGGTTCACAATACGATAACAGGTCAAAGACGATATGGTTTTTACCGCCTAGAATACCGGTGCTGGGCGTCTATTCTACGACGACAAACAATATTACTTTTTAAATCGAACCTATTCTATTAAAAACCGCATCAAAATTCGTTAACCGATTCAGAGCTACAATGCCACAGACAGATACACCGATACACACATATAATTAGTTATTATTCGTTTTATTAACCGACTTCAAAAAAGGAGGAGGTTATACGTTCCATTGTATGTATTTTTTTTTTTTTTTTTTTTTTTTTTATGTATGTTCACCGATTACTCCGTCAATTGTGGACCGATTTTAAAAATTCTTTTTTGGTTTGATAGAGTATACTTTCGAGGTGGTCCCATTGTCAGCAAATCTGAATCTGATGAAGGGATCAGTGAGGAATTGAGGGAACTCCTCAAATATTGTATGCAAACATATAGCGATTTTAGTATTGTTAGTAACAAGTGTAGCATTTGCATTCAGAAAGTGTCACTTGGTGAAGCGGAACTGATGATGAAGACCACAGATGGCCACCGGAACTCCTCAACGGAACCGATTTCAAGGGTGGCGATAAGATATTTCGATTAAGATAGTTGAGCGACTACAACGAAGCATATTTCATTGTTTTAAAATGACTATGATTTTCCCGCGGCGTTGCTTGCGGCGAGCTTGAAATGTCTTAAAGTTTCATATATCAACTAAGAAGTGGGACTACATAAGCTTATTATGATCACTAAAAAGTGTAAAATAAAATAAATGTTTTAAAAAACAAAAAACCGCCTTCAAAAACGCTAAAAATAACTTGTACTACTAGGTACTTAGTAGTAGGTACCTATCCTATTAGGTTAGTCTAACTGAAGTCGGCGACCACAATATTTTCATCAAAAAGCCGACTTCAGTTGGACTAACCTAATAGGATAGGTACCTACTACTAAGTACCTAGTAGTACAAGTTATTTTTAGCGTTTTTGAAGGCGGTTTTTTGTTTTTTATTATTTTATTGTCAGTCATCTCCATTCCTGTATGTACACGTGCACAGTCAAATTCATAAATGTCTATACGCCCCTACCTACCCCACTGATAATAAGGTCTATGTATACTATATAGTATACATTTGGCGTAATAGGATATTTGGCGCGAGTGGCCGTATAGACATTAATGCCTCTGACTGTACGTATACGTACTACGGTATGGTGTTGTTTTTAACGCGGCCGCCATTATGTAGATTAGAGGACCTAACGGTAAAGAGGGTGGATCGAATCGTTTGTTGTAAAGGAAAGTGGGCTGAATACAGGTTGTTGACCTCATTTCAAACCTGGTTACAATTTTAATATGACATCAATAATTCTTGGGCAATTTTATCAAAGTCCAATTTTTTAATTACTCTATGATTAGAATAATTATAGTCCTTAATTTGGTCGATGATTACCTACATATTTATTTACCCAAAGGCGAAGCTACGCTCCATGACACGCTCGTAGCTTCGTAGACGCTCTACGAATCGCTATGGAATAGTGTTTAGCGTAAACGCATAAGTTTTGTTTATTATTATTCTGTTCCGTTGATACGTAGTATTAAGGCTTATTCTTCATTGAACTCGCTTCACCCTCCAGTTCTTACTTAGATTTGGCATGTTCTTTTCTTATTTACGAAACTTGATTATAAAGAGTTCTCAATCTGTGCTTCTATTTCACTTTTATAGAGCTCATCTCTTTGAAATGTCCAAAGATACATTACCTGGACGGGTACGAATAAAAAACCAAACTAACACTGCAGTGTATAATATATTTAATTAAACCCATTGAGATCCTAATTTTCACCCTTATGACTTTTTCCGCAGTGCAATTAGAGGCCTAATTGTTTTTACACAGCATTTAAACCTATGACTCAGGTTAAACATATTCAGCGGCAATGACCCGATATTGGGTCCACTGTTCGTAGCAGATTTTTGCTACATAGCAGAAAACGATGCTACGAGTGCTACGCTGTAGCAGCATTTTTCCGCTTTGAAGCAAAAATCTGCTTCTAATAGTGGCCCAATATAGGGTCCAGTAAAAAAAAATAAGTTAGTGGCGATTCAATTATTTGACTGAATTAGTAACTTAACAAATAAATATACCACATTTGTAACCTTATAGTTTTTACGATCCTGACTTTAGCGTGGTTCATTTTTGTATCAGTTAGTGTTAAAAAAGATTGTTTAATTAAATTCATTACGTCACCCGTTACAACCCGGACCCTAAGCTAACCTAACCTAACCTAACGTCAAAACTCTAATTTGTATGTAAGCTCAGTATAACACGTGATTGATCAAAGCGACCGACAAACGCGATGGGAATGATTACAGTCTTATCAGTCACAGACAGGGCGACAGCCTGATTTTACTCCATCGGATAAGATGCGATAAAATCTAGAGATAAGTTAAGATAGTGGGATTGTTAAATGTATAAAGGCTACTTCTCATCCTGAAAAATTTAAAATTTGCCTAGGGAATAACGATAGTCGAAATGAACGCTGACGAAGTCGTGGGTAGAAGCTAGTATAATATAATATTATAATAATATTATTAATATAATATTAAATAAACGTTCTTGGTTTTTAGAATAAAATATTGTACGTTTCCATTATTATTATATTCGTTACTATCGAAGAGTTTTTTTTGGATAGCAATTCTTACAGACCTAATTTTTCATAATATCTACAACATTCAAAAATCTGAAGGGAAGGAAGGAAGGAGAGAAGATTTAGGTTACCTTCTTTCCTGTGGACATACCCGAAGTAAACGTTTTTAAGTCCTATGAACTGAAAAAATAACATTATATTATAATGCACACAAGCCTTTAACTATTGAACACGTGAGAGATAACGTTTGTTTTTTGGAGCGTGTATCACCCAGAAACGTCATCGCGTTTTGTATGGAAGTTATCAGTTTCACGATCCTCTTAATGCAGCGGTTCAATGCAGTGGTTTAGCACAGTGGCAAAGTTCTATTAAATTTACGCAAACGAAGTCGCATGCAACCACAAGTAATAAATAAAAGCTAGTTTTAAAAATAATTGAGTGCACGTTTTTTGTAGAGCGGGTGCATGTGCGAGCAGTGTAATTGCACCGCCCACACGCAGTTGCACCGGCTCGAGCCGGTTTGAGGCGGTGCACGCCAGAACAAAGAAGCTGCACTACCCAGGTACTTTCCCATTAGGTAACTGTAACGTTTGTGAAATTTTAGTGTTAGGTACTCGTTTTTGTCAGGTACTTTTGTATTATTAACTGCTGAGTTTTTAGTATTTGACTCTCAATTTAATCGAGTTGATCCATGAGAGCTGACACGAATGGATCGAATGAGGGAATGAAAGTATACATGAATAAAGATTCTAGTAAAAAGCATTTCTAACTTACAATTTTACTAACAAATGGAACAGTTGGGAAAGAAAAGTCAACCTTCTGATAGGTTACTATGGACAAAACATTGGAAAATATTGGGTTTAATAAATAAACAATCTACTTGCAAATCACTTGCTTACGTAATTTTTTACATTTAGGCACTTGCCCCACCCCCGACGATGAGCGACAAGCGAGTAGAGCCCCGATCAACTGTTAGTATTTGTGTCTCTTTTATTGACACGGGATTTGTATTTGTATCTTTTGTTCGACAAACTAGTGGAGAGAGTTCTCGCCGGCGCGGTGTGAAGAGCCAGCGATCAACTATTAATATATGTGTCTCTTTTATTGACATGGGATCTATTAACTATTTTTTAAATAAAATAAATAGTCGATAGCTAGCGGTGGGACCAGTGCCTTAACATTTCTTAGAGCAGCCCCACTAATCGATCGATCGAGCAGCAATAATTACTATGATCGACGGCTACCAACCTAATTCGTTAACTTTATACCTAATAGCTGGTTGACAACGTTTTAAATCGATCAGTCAAAAAGTTATGGCAACCTTACACTTGATAGAACGTAGCTTATCTATCCACCGCACCCTAAAATAAAAGATAAATCTACGTCAAAATTCTAACTTTAGAGGAAGACGGGTTAAAAAGACAATTAAAATTTTTAGCAAGCCAAGCATGGCGCGGTCCGGCAGGCTCGTCAGCTATGGTAATGAGCCCGTATAATTACAGGGGGCTGCGGGGCTGCGGGGGCCGCGGGGACAGGGGACACCCTCGCGCCCTGAATATTTAATAAATTTTCACGTCTAATTTCACGAGATAAGGACCTAACCACGCTAAATTGCTTTTTTAATCGCTCTCATATTTAATTTAAGTTATTTAATTTACTCTGTTGTTTTAACGTTGCCCAAAACTTACAAGTTACAATCTCAGTAGAACATAATTTATGGCAGATTTGCATAGTTTCGCTATGTATTATGGTAATTACTTATTTAATTTATTGATGTTTCTGTCTTTGTTTTGGAAGTTGTGTCTTTAATGTTTGCTGCTAAAGATAAATGGAGGTTTTGTTTGTTGTTGCGTGGGTAAGTGTTGTTCGGGGCTCCATTGGTTTCTTCAACAAGAATGGTTATGATTTTGACAGTCTATGTGTGTATGTGGGATACAACTACCTCACCGATTTTAATAAATGAGGAGTCATTGGAAACACGATCGTAGATACGACGTAAATTATACTTTTAATGCCATGAATTTGTATGTTATTTATCTACAATGAATATAACTACAGAGTATTATTTATTTTTATTTAACCATCTTCATATAACAGCGGGTTTTACAACATGTTAACGTTTTATGTAAAAGTCACAATTTAAAAGAATAAACTCTGAGCAAGTGGCAATGACAACACGTCAGCGAACACTAACATGAGTATTTAAAAACCAACCCGTTTCACGTTATATCTGGTCAAGGGAATGAATTATAACGTTTCGCTAAAATAACAAGAAACATTTCCATATTTACATTTAATAATGTTAAGTAAAATTATTCCCTTCCTTAACAAAAGGTAAGCCTCTTTAAAAACCCTACTGAGCCAGGTAGGTAATTATACTTAAACACGAAACTCCGTTACCTGTCTCTTTCACACCCTATTATCATTGCAGGAGACTGAACGGGACTTAAGAAGTAATGAATTAATTTTTCTAAGTAATATAGAACGCTTTAGACAGTCAGGTTCTAAAACTAAACTGACTTAAGTCTAAAACCGGTACATTTCTAATTATATTAAATCTAAACCCAATAAGGTTCAAAGTCGAATAATTGAACTATTTGATTTTGCGTCACTTTTGCTCTAGATGACGTGCTTCCATCCACTCGGAACAAAGCTCTAACTGTGCAATTAACACTCTATAAGGGGAAATGAAATAATTTACATTTTACGTGGTATTGTATTTTTTACTTTATGGTTTTCATCCGGTTCGGAGTAAGCTTTGTTCCTTCAGAACCTATTTGATTTTCAACGGACGTGGACTTAAAACGCTAAACTGGGTTAGAACCTTGTCGCAAATAATTAATGATTAATTTCTTTGTTATTGTCAGAATAAAACCTAGGGCTTCTGAGGGGACTGCAGCGAGGTGGGTGACTTAGAAGTTTACGCTTAAGTTTTACGATTTTACTAACATACTCGTAATATGGATTGCATTATCTGAAATAACATTTTCTTAATTATTTATATTATTTATTTATTATTTTAAATATATACACACACACGCACCCCTCTTTTTACGTCAGCGGTTAAAAAGAGGTGGTGGTTTTGTTAATCTTGCAGATAATCTGCCCAACGAAACGTTACAATAATTGTATGGTAGTAACTACACCCCCTTGCGAAGAAAACGGGAACTTTTGGCTTTGTCAAGTACTTTAAATAAACTGTAAGATAATGAGATTTTAAATCAAAAATAATAATATTATAATAAAAAATAATGCTTTAATTATACTATGTGTTTGGAAAAGGGTCTGACAAACTTCAGGGACTAACTCTGTAGGTCATTCTCATCAACTTTTATTATGGGACCAACATCGAAATCGCGAAAAAAAAAACAGCTGTTCCATACATTTCGGCTCTTTAGCTCTCAAAGTTTCAGAACACCCTGTATAGCATCCAATCTCATTTTTAAACTGCTTAATTAATCGTAAGTGACCGCTTTCTTTGCCCCTTGGAAAGAAAGTGGGCACTTACGGTTTATAACTTTCCTACATACCTACTCGAAATAAATAAATAAAGTTATTATACCTAGTAGTTTAGTTAGTGCAGTGTTCACCAACAATTTAACGGACGGTTAGCGGTTTAACGGTTGTCAAATGTATTGACTAACAGCTGATTAAGACTTAACCGTCTGTTAAATTGATTGGTGAACTCGGCCCTTAGTGTGGTTACTAAACGTTTTCGAGATATGAGAAAAAAAAACAGAAAAAGCGACCTTTTAACCCCATCTCACCCTAGGGGAATTTAGTACCTACCAAATTTCAAAACTACACGAAGTGTTACGGATGATTTAGCTAATTTTCTAAAGCTGAATACATAGTAAATTGTGTGGCAGCTACACTAAAGATGCACTTGCACGCGCAATAAAAAGGGTGATTTTTAATTGGTAGTCGTGTCGGTGTCGATCACGTTACCGTTTTTGCAAGTACCACATACTTAAAAAATATACTAAAAAAAAACGGGCAAATATGTTTAAAAACTTCGCTGACTCGTAATGATTCTAATTATGTAAGATACCACTGAAAAACTAATGAAATAAAACATGAAATTAATGATGTTTCGTGACTTGGACATAAGGGAAAATTACAATAATTCAGATTTAAATGATCAATATCTCCGAAACTAGCAAAAATCGCTGAATATACATAGGGGTTAAATCGATAGCTTTTTAGCTGCTCTATCAGCCTTAGACAGGTTGACGTCGGTTTCTGGGACACCCTGTATATATAAAATAAATGTTTAAAAACACAAAAAGCCGCCTTCAAAAAAGTACAAAATAACTTTTTTTTAAATTGTAGGTTATATAATAGCTCAGTCCAACTTAAGTCGGTGACCCACAATATTTTTTAACCAAAAGCCGACTTCAGTTAGACTAACCTATTACTTACCATGTTAAAAGAAGTTATTTTGTACGTTTTTGAAGGCGTTTTTTTTTGTTTTTTAAGACTTTTATTTTATTTTTTCAATAGATTTATTTTGTTTGTTTCTTTATTTCTTAAAAATATTACGTCTTAGAAATAAAAACACCCATAAAATCTAACATGAATATATTTTTTTCGTCAATGTACGGAGGGAGGACTGGTAGGTACCGCAAATTACAATCTGTAGCAGACTGTTGCAAATTGCAACCTACAGTGTTCACAGTTCATTATATTCTTACATTTAAATAAATTAACTGATGAATTGATCCTTCGTGGGTGTATAATAATTATTATGTCCTTAGTATAATGACGAAAAATAACATTTCCGCCATCTTGAATTCCAAATCAGACAACATTTTCGAATTCGCCATCCGCGAAAACATGAGAAACGATACCTATGACGTTTTTTACGAAAAAAATAATGGCCGCCATGTTGAATTCCGAATTTGACATCATTTTCGAAATATCCATCACCGAAAACATGAAACACGATACCCATTCATGGCTGCCATCTTGAATTTCGAATTTGATATCATTTTCGTAAATCATGGCCGGCCGCCATCTTGAATTACAAATGTTACATCATTTTCGAATTCGTCATCCGCGAAAACATGAGAAACGATATCCGTGATGACTTTTTCGAAAACCATTTTGGCCGCCATCTTGAATTCCAAATCTGACATCATTTTCGAATTCGCCATCCGCGAAAACATAAGAAACGATACCCATAACGTTTTTTTCGAAAAACATCATGGCCGCCATCTTGAATTCCGAATCTGACATCATTTTCGAATTCGCTATCCGCGAAAACATGAGAAAATACCCATGACGACTTTTTCGAAAAACATCATGGCCGCCATTTTGAATTCCGAATCTGACAACATTTTCGAATTCGCCATCCGCGAAAACATGAGAAACGGTACCCATGACGACTTCTTCGAATAACATCATGTCCGCCATCTTGAATTCCGAATCAGACAACATTTTCGAATTCGCCATCCGCGAAAACATGAGAAATGATACCCATGACGTTGTTTTTGGAATAACTTCGCGGCCACCATCATGAATTCCGAATCTTACATCATTTTCGAATTCGCCATCCGCGAAAACATAAGAAACGATACCCATAACGTTTTTTTCGAAAAACATCATGGCCGCCATCTTGAATTCCGAATCTTACATCATTTTCGAATTCGCCATCCGCGAAAACATAAGAAAATCGACCCATAACGTTTTTTTCGAAATACATCATGGCCGCCATCTTGAATTCCAAATCTAACATCATTTTCGAATTCGCCATCCGCGAAAACATAAGAAACGATACCCATAACGTTTTTTTCGAAAAACATCATGGCCGCCATCTTGAATTCCGAATCTGACATCATTTTCGAATTCGCTATCCGCGAAAACATGAGAAACGATACCCATGACGACTTTTTCGAAAAACATCATGGCCGCCATCTTGAATTCCGAATCTGACAACATTTTCGAATTCGCCATCCGCGAAAACATGAGAAACGGTACCCATGACGACTTCTTCGAATAACATCATGTCCGCCATCTTGAATTCCAAATCAGACAACATTTTCGAATTCGCCATCCGCGAAAACATGAGAAATGATACCCATGACGTTGTTTTTGGAATAACTTCGCGGCCACCATCATGAATTCCGAATCTTACATCATTTTCGAATTCGCCATCCGCGAAAACATAAGAAACGATACCCATAACGTTTTTTTCGAAAAACATCATGGCCGCCATCTTGAATTCCGAATCTTACATCATTTTCGAATTCGCCATCCGCGAAAACATGAGAAACAATACCCATGACGACTTTTTCGAATAACATCATGGCCGCCATCTTGAATTCCGAATCTTACATCATTTTCGAATTCGCCATCCGCGAAAACATGAGAAAACATACCCATGACGACTTTTTCGAAAAACATCATGGCGGCCATCTTGAATTCCTAATCTTACATCATTTTCGAATTCGCCATCCGCGAAAACATGAGAAACAATACCCATGACGAATTTTTCGAATAACATCATGGCCGCCATCTTGAATTCCGAGTCTTACATCATTTTCGAATTCGCCATCCGCGAAAACATAAGAAACGATACCCATAACGTTTTTTTCGAAAAACATCATGGCCGCCATCTTGAATTCCTAATCTTACATCATTTTAGCCTTGCCTTCAAATCGAAGTTTCAGCACTTTCCCCTTTTTCCCATTCAAAGGCTTCGCGACCGGATTTCCATTGCTAATTCCGCCGTGGTATGTCCGATTTTATTTATTATTTCTACACAATCTACGGTATTGGGTGTATCGAAGCTTTGGAAGTTTTGAAGTTTTGACTTCCCACATTATTCAGCTCTGGTACAGTCGAGTTCAAAAAGATGTATACACTTTAGTACCTTGTCTTTTTAATGTCATGTTTAAACTGCCATATATGAAATGTCAGACCGATTAAAGCGACAAGGTACTAAAGTGTATACATCTTTTTAAACTCGACTGTACCAAAGAACATCTAAGTCTGAAAAATACCATGTAATTTTGAGGCCCTTGAGAGTGTCAAAGTACACGTTTTATGGTTTTTTTGGGGCTTAAACGGCGGTATCTTTTTTTTACGTTACGTTAGAAGTTGCTTCAAGGTCCTGTCGACTTTAGTAGCTGTATATGGTTTTAATTTAAATCGAATGTGGAGGCTAACAGATCCAGACGTGTTGACAATGGGACCACCTAGAAAGTACTACCTTTTTCTTTTGAAATCCTAGTTTAGCAACTCATAAGTTCAAAACATACAATATTATGTAAATTTTATCTTTCCGAAGCATTTATTTCGGTTATCCACAGACCCATTCAATTATACAAAAAGCCCGTGTGTGTTTGTCCGAATTAGCTAAATGAGAGGCGTGGCCAATTACTCAGCCATGGTGTTATTTCTATGAGCAACTTGCCTCTCAATTCGTCAGCAACTTGACGCATAAGTCACGTCGCTGCGTTTACTGTGCGACATCGTATTTTGAGTTTGGTAGATGGGTGCCTCGAACGCATTATTCATCGGTAGGATTTTATCCCTAATCGCATTTTATGTATAATCGATTTTTACCTTAGTCTCCCATTTCATAATCTCAGTTTTTCTAGTCGCATTTAGTCATAAACTCATTTTTTTAAATCTCACTTTTTGTCATTGTCTTTAAACATTTTATTATATTTTGAGGGTGACACACGTAAAGAGAAAAACAAATTGCAATCTGTCATTTTAAAGGAGGACAAAAAGCATACAAGAGTACATGCTGTTAGGCAAATTATTTATAGAGCACGAAGCGAATCAGACAACATGCTGTAAGGAAAATTCTCCATAGGAAAAAATACGATCAAACGTAAAGCACACGTGAAAACACGATCGTGGCAAAATGCGATTAGGGAAAAAATCCTACCGATGAATAATGCGTTCGAGGCACCCATCTACCAAATCCATGGATATCCCATACGACTAATTTGGTTTACAATTGATATGATAAGCAGTGATGGAATTAAAAAAATAGGTACCTACTTATCTATTTAGGATATATATATGAACCTTGAAAAACCACTAGTTTTCTAGGCACTCGTGTAAAAAAAACTAGAGCACTTAACAAAACTTAAAATTCTACACGAACGGTAATTAAACACAACTATATAATTTTATAATGAACCCTTATTCCAACTTCTCACTAACTTATAAGATAATCATCTCACCTACTCGTACCCTAGTTAAGTTAACTGCACGCTTTTAAATGGTTCTTTCCGCTTTAGAAGTAATATCGTCCATCCAGTCCACGGAACGGAGGGGCCGCGGCCGTGTAGAGTGGATTTACGAGCCAAGTTCTTGCAGTAGTGGAGCTAGTGACGCTGATTTAGATATGGTAGTAAAGATGTAAAGAGTAGAGAGTCTAGCTCTACTAACTCCTAGCGCCGCTCGGGGCACAAAACAAAGCGTGCGAACGAGCTACTTTAGTTTTTACAATGTCGTAGTCAAACTTATAGTTTCGCTGTGTCCAGTCTGTTTTTCTATTGTAGTTGTGTGCTTTAGTCATGTTTCTTTAAAAAACGATCAAAGCCATAAAGCTAATATGCGGTTTACAGGCAGTCTCTGTGCATAGGAACCAGTAAAGCCTGTTTTAAAAACGTCAGAACGTACAAAAAAGGGAAAACAACAAGATATTTGGTGAGTTATTCCCACTATTACTACCACGAATTCTTACCAGTAGGATACTGTGGCTTTTTTCCCAGCTGTTCTACTAGTAAGTATTAAAAATTGGAAAATTAATCACAAATTGCAAAGAAAATATATGATCACTAGGAAAAAATGTGCATTAGTGAGTTAATAGTAGGGGAGCCCATGACACTACACCTAGTTCGATAAGACTACCGGATGAGATGTTTATGTATAATTAGTCACGTCATTAATGGGGGAGCATGGCGATGCTGCAATGCAAAAAACCTGGTGCAACTGATGCATAATGAGAGGCCTTCAAATACGAGTGTGGTTTTATAAAACGAGCGTTAGCGAGTTTCATAATAGGATCACACGAGTGTTTTAAGGCCTAATTATGTACAGTTGTATACACTACTTTATCTACCTATACACACAGATCATAAGTACTCTAACATGGGTTCAGAAGTCGATGACTTGACGACAAAAATGGCGGCAAAACAAACTTGTGCTGTGCCAGTGTCACAAATATGAAGGTTTTTTTTTAAAACATGGGCAAACGAATGAAGTCCTTATTCTCATGTCACTCAAAATCAAATGTCGTGCGGTTTATATTAAAAAAACATACCAAATTGACGTTTCGTATCGATAACTGTTTTAATATCTATGGGTACTAGAATAGAGACCCTCTTGAAATTTGATAACTGTTCCAAATTTAAACTCATAACCTTATAGAAATTGATACTGTAATAACATTACAGTACACATTTTACCTACTACTACAGACAAAAAAGTTCTCATAGTATTTTTTTTTGTTATAATGGTGGTCATTTCCTACGGTTTCTGAACGCATTTTAGAGCACTAATAATATGTGCGTAGATAAAACCTTTTTAAAAAAAAATAAAAAAACCGGGTCTAGTACGATAAGACTCCCAAGTTTCGTTTGTTCCTCGAAACAGGGGAGGGGTAGGACTATACGATAATGCAGTGCTGCAAGCACAAGCAGAGACAGAACTCTCAAAAAGCGTATCCCATACCTGCTCAATAGTTTGCCTGAAGCCATTAGACGTGAAACAAATATGAATAAATTCAAGAGGCTATTAAAAAAGCATTATTTTGATCTGCTTATATAATATTATAAATATATGTTTAGTGTAATTCACTGATTTTTAGGACAGCATAATTCTGTTAATTAATTTTAATTTTATTTTAGGTTAGTGAATGCCTATCTTAGACAATGTCGTTCCCACAGTCAAACTGTTACTGCAGTTTTGTGGGGCAATGCCTAAATGTTAGTTTTAATTAAAATTGTACTTATTAAATAAATAAAAATAAAAAATAAAAAAAGCCCCCATCACTGGCCTTATCAGTGGCAGCAGCACGATAAAGACGCCTCGTACTTAGGTATCTAGTATGATCGACGTCCTCAAAAAACCAAAGCTCATCTGAAAGAGCATCAATTTCTGTGTAAGAACAACCACTGCTGCATTTTCCAAACAGTGGGGAAAGTGGTTGCTGCAGCGATTGAAGGTCACCCTTTGCATACCATTTAAAAACCGCTGGTAGAAAACGTAAGAAAAAATACTCAGTATTACTGTAAATTGTAATACTAATAAAATTGGTAGTAATAAAATGGAATGAAAATTCTTAGTACTAGTGTAGTATTCCTAGTAGTAGTACTGGTAGGAATTCGTGGTATACTGTGGGAATGACTCCATTTGGTACGACACGGCATTTATCAAAAATTTCATAGAAGGGAAATTAAAAGGTGACATAAGGTAGACGCCTTTAATTATTTATTATTCATGAATTTATCCTTAAACTCGTTATCGGGGACATTAATGTAAAAAAAATAAAAACCGAAACCTACAATAATTTTGCTTGCGTATTAGAAGAACCTAATACTATTCCACAACCTTCCACAGACACTTTCTTCAAATTACAACTTGTCATACAACTTCAATAAACCATAGTAATAATTTAAAATGGCCTCTGCAATAGAAAAGTGTAGAGCGTCTACGACGCTACGGCGTAGGCAATTACGTAAATACATAGGGTGTGCGCCGACCTTGGCATGACGTCTGCTAAATAATACACTCGCACTACTTCGGCGAAATAAAGTAAACATTGTGAAACTAAAATAGATGAGTCATAGTGTGATCGATATAAATTAGGCATTATAACAATAGCAGGCGATCTAAATCAACCTAAGTCGCAATTTATTGGGAAAACTGTATCCAGTCACGATTCTTAGCCACCAGGGATAAAGTTAATAGAAATTTCGAAGGCATTTAATAGGGAAAATGCATGGATTTTTAAATCGCATTTCTCAACAAAATATCAAAATACCGTAAAAGAGATCACCAGAGTTGTAGATACTATGAGAAACTAGGTGTGTACGTTTTAAAGAATATAAATCTTGGAAGGATACTAATAAAAATCTAAAACGGAAACATTAAAAAACCTAGTTTTTAACAACATATTCAAAAATCGTGGAAATCGGCTTAATTTAGGGGGTGAGAAACGTTATGACCCAGAGCCAAAGACATTAAATGTATAGTAGTAATGTATAGTAGTAATAGACGGGGCATAGCGAACAAACCAGTGATGCAAAACTTGTTACCTCGAGGTAACAAGTCGTTCGTCGTTTAGTCTACTTTGACACGCCCGTCATAGATGGCATTCATGATGCTTATGATCAAAGTTTTTCTATGAAAATGTATCCGATGCCCACTCTATTACCTATAATATTAAATCTCTTTGCCCAGAGCTAAATTTGCATGTTTTTTTTGACAGGTACAGGATTTAAGTGTCGCTTCAGAATCCTCTTCACACTTCGCTGAGCTTCACCCTACAGCCCTGACTTCAGGCTCGTGAGAAGCCCGATTACTCAGCGGCCCCTGGCAGGCGCCGCGGCTGGCAGCGCGCACCGCCGCGGCTGCCAGCGACTGCCCATTTGGCAACCGGCGCGGGCGCCGGCTCGCCCCAATTATACTAAACAAAGATCTGGTTTAACTGTGTTGTTATATGGCTGGACTGTGCCTACTGGAAGAATTACGAGTATATGACTTCGACGGCGAGGTTAGCCTAGTCGGTCTTCTAGATTTGTTAGACCAAGTTCCGAAAATCGTCATTACTTAAATAGTAGCAGAATTTCCTTTCGCATTTTTTCCCGTATTTAGTTTTCACAGTCGTGTTTTTGCACTTAAATGTTTTTTCCTCAATCAATTGATAATGTCGATGGAGCTCCTAAGCTGTCCAGGGTAGTTCGGCCCTTGGGCCTGCTTTAAAATTAACATAACCTTAACGAACCTACCTACCTGTTTCAACCTTATACAATAATTTTGCGATTAGGCAAAATCCGGATCGGAAAATATGCGACTGAAAAAAATGAGATCGAGAAAAATATAAAACTTGCGTCAAAGAAAATGTATTTAAATGTTACTTCTGGTTCGTTTTAGCTAATACACTTGTCTTACAGCCGGAACATTAAGTTCCTAGCTTGCTAGTAATTATGGAATGTATCGATTCGTCCTAAGCAAACAGCGAACAAAGGAACCCGTGTAATTGGGGCAGGGCGGTACAACAAGAGCCGGCCATTGTAACAATCGCATTATTAGAGTATAATAGCCAACAGTTTAGTGCCTTGTCGCTTTTATGAGCGTCAATATTTCTTAGGGCAGTTCTAACATCCTGTTAAAACGATAAGGTGCAAACGAATTGGTTGCGTTGTATTAATTTCTGTATAAGCAGAAATGCCGATCCAGTGCACGCTGTACATAGAAAACAACAATAAAAGCAACAACTCCGTCCGCTCCGTACGCTCCGGTTCCGGCCCAGTGGACACGGAGCTATAAAGAAAGATGGTGGAATGGCGACGTGCAGATCTTGCGCACATTCTCCGGTATAGACTACGCACAAGAGGGCGACGGTAACCTATTGATGTTTCGAAAAACTTTTGTCCGCTGTTTCGTTTATCCGAAATTTTCGTTTGTCCGAAAATATTTTTTCTCTGAAACCATTAACTTTTCAAAATGTTTAAAGAGATTACCTTCAGAACCTGTAGGTTAGGTTAGGTTTATAACAATCCAGGAAAGTTAAATGGTTTCAGAAAAAAAAACCTTTTCAGACAAATGAAAATGTCTGACAAATGAAACAGCAGACATAAGTTTTTCGAACTTAAGATACCTACTCGAAGGTAACCTTTATATTGGTTTTTTTACTCCAAATTTCAAGATGCAAAACTTTCGAAAAATTCAAAGTTTTAAGAGTTTGTCTAAACGTTTTATGATTTAGGTACTAGTAACCGACCGTGTGTTAGCGTCGTTTTAGCAAAGAACAACAATTAAATACTTCAAAGTATTCGGTACAAGTAAAATATAAATTTATACAATTTCTTGAAGCAAATGTATCCCAATGTTATTTCATTTTCATGTTTTACTGTGTAGTCGCGGCTCGTCTCGCATCCCGACAACTTTCTTATTTTAACATACATTGCTTGCTACCTTTTTGAAGCGGGTACGAGCTATGTATGTAGCAGCATTGTATGCTGAAGTTAAGGGGGGAGTGGGGTAATATTGTAACGGGAGGGCCCAGGGGAGCGAGAGGAGTGGGGAAAGCTTTCCAAAGCAAATATCAACGCGGCGCAAGGCATGGACGAGCCTTGAGAGATATGAATACTTGTTGGGACCATAGTCCATAAGACTGCGTTTCAGACAGCGTGGAATTTATTCGTATCTAGCTATTCTGTAAGAAGCTGAACCGTTAATTAGTACTTAATAATTCCAATAAATATGATTCGAAGTTTATGAATAGGATTATGAAGTTTTACAATCTTAATTTTAAAAGTTTCCGATGGAATAACGATAAGCGATTTTTAAAGAACTAAACCAAACCTATTCTTCCCTCCAAGGCAGGCAGAGCACTTGCATATTCCTATTGTGTTGCGGATGTTCCTGCATGCGTCGCGGTGGTCGGTTACCGTCAGGACCCCCTGCTTGTCTTCCTAGTTATTCCATAATGAATAGCCGCCGCGCTGTAAGTTGTAGCCAAGCTGTTAGAATAGCGAAATTCCGCACATTGTAGCGGTCGCAAATTGTATATTAGAATTACATTACATTTCTAAATGACATAATGAAATGATATCTTAGCTTGCCCTTTCTTTCTCACTTTGTCACTACACCTTTTTTCAATCCATACATACATACATTAAATCACGCCTGTTTCCCAGAGGGGTAGGCAGAGACCACTTCTTTCCACCTGCTACGATCTTGACAAATCTCTTTCGCTTCTTCCACATTCATACATCGAGTCATGCACGCACGTCGGTTTCGGGTACTTAAAATTCGGCCCTTTTCCAGTATTTCTCCGATTTTTCAATCCACATTCTCACTATTCGCTTTTTGGATCTCGCTATTTCTTTTTTTGACGACACGTTAGCCTAGTGGGTAGTGACCCTGCCTTCGCAGCTAGCGGTCCCGGGTTCAAATCCCGGTAAGGCTGATATGAGGGATGAGCACGATTACTTATTCCTGAGTCTTAGATGTTTTGTATGTACTTATTTAAGTATCTATTTCTCTATATAAGTATGTTTATTATTGTCTATTACCTATATTACAAGCCTAGAGCACCTAGAGCTCAGTTTAGGGCTAGGTTTTCTATCAGGCGTGATACCAATATATAAACATTGTGTATTGTCTAGGGGACACGGTTTCTGTAGGGGAATGTATCGAAACTAATTATGTGTTGTTTTGCACCGTCATAGGTAAGTATAATTTTTAATTTTTATTTATTTCTTATATTTACTATTTATGAGTTCTTGTAGAAATTTTGAGTTTTGACACATTTTCCTGCTCAACTACGCATGATATATATAGACATATTTTTGTTACATTCATTGTTTTATATAATACTAGGTTAAGTTTTATTTTTCGTTGTATAATATCATATCATAAGAAATGTTTAAAAAACGACTGACTGTTGAGTTTCTTGCGGCGTTTCTTCTCAGCAGTGGTCTCTTGCGAAGCGCTGGTAGATTATTGACGTGTAAAAGTGCCCGTGCGGCCTACTTACTGAATAAACATCTTTTATCTTTTTTTTTTTATCTTTTATCTTTATCTTTTAATGTACCGTAAACCGGGGTGAATAGACACGATTTTCAACTTCAAACGCGTTTTTTGTATTTGATTCTAATGGCAATGGAAATAAGCTTGTTTTTAAATTGTGAGTCTCAACAATTTTTTCAAGTTTACATCGGAAAAATAAGCCTTATTGCTCTTAATTTAGCAAAAAGATGAAAAAATACAAGGTTTTTTCGTATCCGTGAAAACGGGGTCAGTAGACACGACATATGGGGTTACTAGACATTTCGATCAGGGTTGTCACTATTTGTCTAGTGTTAAAAAAATATCAGTTCCTACCTACCTAGGTATCAAATCAACGGGTAGGTACTTATTTGATGAATATAAATCCTATCCTACTTTTTTGTTTGTATTTTTTTAAGTTGTTCACTTTGTTATTAAAAAAGTTTAGTTAGTGTTAAGTGTATCCTATTTAGATTATTGAATTATCCTTCAATTTAAATTATTTTATTAAATGCTAAATAGGCTAAATTATCCTTAAATTAAGCCATTTTAATATTTTTTAGGGAATATAGTGAAAATCGGTTTTGACAACCCTATAACATTTATTTCTATTAACCCCCCATCTGTTATTTTTCACCCCTCTCTCGTATCTTCCGACCCCGTACGGCGTGTTTAGTAACCCCGTATAGCGTATCTAGTGACCCCGTATGTCGTTTCTATTCACCTCATTTTCAAGTCAAAACGGATGTGGATTTATTTTTCCACATTTAAAGCCTAAGACTTAAGAAACCCGGGGTTATTCTTTGTTATATAAATACTGCAGATACAGGATAACTGGATAAATACGTTACGAGAGTATAAAAAGCACTAAAATCAACATTATAACAAAATTTAAAGAACCGTTATTTCTTACCTTGGTGACGTCTGTTTTCGAACTAAAATATTTTTCACTTGTGACCAACTTCATGTATATCGAGTGTTACCAGAGTAATGAACAAATATTGCACCTTAATTTAAAAACCAATAAGATTGACAAAAGTTATCATATTTCTTTTTGTAGCCACGTGAAAAAAATCCCGAAAATATTTCTAGTCACCCCGCGATTTCTATTCACCCCGGTTTACGGTATGTATTTATTTATCTATCACTCTAACTCCACACAACGCGCGCGATCTGAGTGCAGTCGGGGCCTGAGGAGAAGGGCGCCACGCCTCTCCTCTCCCGCCTGCAGTGTGCACTACAATATATAGCGCCGTCCCGTACTAGCACATTCCTAACAGCCCGTTCACACGGGGTTTCCGTTTTACTGTTCCGTTTTATCGTATACGTTTTTTTCATTGATGGCGTATGGAGTTGTATGATCGACTTCACACATGACACAGTATTCAGTATACAGTATTGTATATATATTGTACAGTGTTGTATCCGTTAAAACGGGTCTAAGGCCGGCACTCACGTCGTGCGCGTACTGTACTTCTCAGCGTATGAGTATGTATGATTATTAAGCCGGCCATCCACGTTACGGTCCACCTGAGAGGTTACCTGCGCAGGCGACCGGAGGACACGGCACACACGCACAGGTTCACCGTACGGTGTCACTCGAAAGAATTGTTTTTTGGTTTTGCTCCGGTCGCCTGCACAGGTAGACCTCTCCGGTAACCGTAACATGTATGGCCGGCTTTATGAACGTTTTAACTTTCCCATGCCAATGGTCCCATCGCGTATAAATCGCACCACGCGCGCATCGAATAGACTCCGTCGGGCTATGGACGGAATATTATTCAATTTGAAGCGACCATTAAAAAGTTGCTCAGCGCCGGGCCCGGGCCCGAACTCAGACCGACTTTGATGGGTAACTCAGGGTAACTCCGAGGTAAATGTTTACATGATTAAACTCAACTATACCTACATAAATTTGACACATTTTTACAGTGTCTGGCTCCCAAAATTGTCTAATCAGTATTAGATTCCGATATTTTATGTATTCGTTTTACTCTTGTTAGATGACAGAACGAAGTAATGCAGATGGCGATAGGAAATAATGGATTATTATTAAAGCGTGTCGATTGTAAAGCGTATTTTATTTCGGAAATTGAAACTATTATTAACGAAACCTAATCCTATCCAAGCGATATATATATAGATACAGATACAGAAATCGATAAAATTAAATTGAGAAATGTATGGTTTGTTTCTTAATATTTATTTTTAAAAAATAACCATATCGAAGAACAGAACACAGAACCTAATGCTAATAAGGCCTTTACACTACCACCCAACCTAGCTTCGCGTATATCTTCAAAACCCTAAGTATCAACAAATCAGTGCCAAAACCTCTAAATCGTGTCCATATTCCACATCAATCTACCAGCTCAGCACTTATGCCCGGATTGGTATACCCTTCGTGTTTGTGATACAAATTTGACGCTATATCGAGCTGTTGGCCCCGAACGTGTAAAGTCAAGAGAGATGTCACAGCGCAGGCGCGGGAGGAAGGCGATAATAAAATAAGGAGCTTCCGCCCCCCGCCGACCGAGCAAACTTTGAGAATCTATGCATTTTAATATTTCCCAGCGAGCTTTAGCATAGAGGTTTATACTTGGTTAAAGTTTGTTAAAGTCTTTGGAAAGTTACAACCGCGATACGATCAAACTAGGGCCCTATTTTAGGTGGTAAAAAGCATGTTAAAAGCATATCGTCGTTGACCTGTTACGGTATTGTTTTTAACTTTTTACTTAAGTACTGTCAAAATAAGTGAGTATCTGGCCACTTAAAATTAAGGATAGTACATGTACATTATGTATTGTTTAGAAAAAATCTTCACTGTCAATTGAGTTTTTCACTAAAAGTAGGTATGGAAACCTAGATACCTAATAACTACTTGTTCTTACATAAAATTCATCTAAGTATCTAATAAAACCTAGTCGTTATGCAATCACGACGTTTTGCTACCGTGACTTTTAAAAGCCGAGGCCTTATGCTACCCGGACACTTGGCCATGCACCTACCTACAACTTGAATTTATGCTACTTTGTCGTTTCCAACCATGACGTTATGCCTAATTATTTAGTAGGTAATTAATTACTTACAACACAGACATTTTGCTTCTTAGGGCATTGTACAAAAAGGTTTTTTGTTTAATTAGTCTTTATGCAACAGCAACAACGACCTTTTGCTTACATGGTCATTATGCAATCTAGTCCTTACAAACCTAACCCACCACCACGAAAAGCAACAATATTTGGGTAAAAATTGTGTCATTTTGTCCCTTAGTCAACTCTTTTGACATCCACGGGAAGACATGGAGTGACACTATTCGAACCCGGCAATCACATGGGTAATTTACTTAGGTATAGAAGATACAATTATATTCCATTTCTAAGTATCTAGGGTTTTTTTTCTCAAATCCCGTTGTAAGTGCATTACTTGTTACTTGTTAGGTGGTTTAGTTTCTCCATAAAACGATTGTGAACAGTTTGTATCGCGTGGGTATATTTATCATCGCGTATTAAGGACATAGGTACAATAATTGTTATAAATTATGTTGTAATAAAATTAAACAAATTAAATATGTATATAAAAACTTTCATTCGACACAATATAATTAATATCTAGCCGTAATGATGATATTGCTATCGGTACCTACCAAAAAAGAACACCATCTTCAAAATTCTGCTGTCAACACAATGACATGACGCTGTGTGCGTGACCTCAACGCTCGTGCCGATACTGGCCGACACCTATATCATAACTCCATACAGTTTAAATGAGGTACATAATATGTACAGTCAACCAATTTGATGCCTAGGCCACTATTGACTTTGTCAATGTGACGTTGTAAACCAAATTATAAGAAGTCTGTAACGTTTGGTTGTCAACGTTACGTCACTTTAACATGGTCCAAAGTGGCCTAGAAATCAAATTGGTTGACTGTACATAATTATCATCACTTTACGGTTTGACAGTAGCAGTTTTCATTCTACCAATTCTACTGCAAAATAACTGCAAACAATGAAAAGTCACACATTAGGGTACCTACCTACTTACTTACATAATATGAAAATTTATAAAAAATAAGGTTGGCAACATTACAAATCAAGATGCCGTCTTTCCATATTTCCGATTGCAACCAGCCAGCACGCAATAAGTAATCGAATAAAATATAACACGATCATTAACAATCGATAAATACTTAATCGAGAATTTATTATTAATAATATGCCGCAGGTCACACAACACTAGTTACTTATTCGAGCAGCGAGCTATATTAGTGTAAGAGCGTTTTTAAGTTTTTCGGGTTCGTCTAGATTGGGTATGACTCGTGATATTATGAAAGCGAGTAAGAGAAAGTTGTAACCCAGCCCTTTTAAAGACAATTGCACTGTACACCCCTTTGCAAAGAAAACGGGTACAAAAAAGATTTTGAGTACCTAGTTTTTAGATATAGGAGCAGAAAATAGAATACAGATATTATTTACTCTTCTTGTCGGTGGTGTAATTTCCATTTTACTCTATTCTGATATCTTTAACACACTGATACGGCACAACATTTCCATCTTTTTTCTTTACTTAGTTAGTCCATTTACAAAGAAAAATAGAAGAGGTATGATGTTTAGTTACCCTGTTACGGCACGATTTACTGTCATTAGGTAGAAATGGAAAATCGTCCACGTGAAATAACCATTCTGAAAATGGGTCAAAAGTAATAGTGTCCAAAGTGAATTTAGTCAAAATGTAATTGTGCTGAAAAGTATTTACAACCAAATTTATTTTCGTTGTAAATTAATTAAGTCCCAATGGAATTTTGTCCATTATAAATTATGACCAAAATGAAATACGCACAAGTGAATGTAGTGTAATATGAATTAAGACCATATAATATAATATAAATTGTACAAATTTCAGGTAGGACGTATTTACAATTGGTCATATTTCTGAGTGTACGTATATACAAAGAGACATACTTATTTTTTTCCACCAATATCATATTGGACAATTTTACCATGGGACATGATTCCATTTTAGACGTTTTTCAAGATGGACAATTTTCCTTTTTGTTGTATTTCAAATGGTCATTTTTCTGAACTGACGTATAATTTCAAGTGGACGATTTTCCATTTGAACCTAATGACAGTAAATCTACGGCACGACTAGTTACATTAAGATGATAATTGAAAGAAAAATATAAGGAATAAGGAAAAGAGTTAGACCAAGAACATATTTAAAGCAATTATTCACTATAATACAAGTAATATATAAATATTTATTTACATTTTGTAGCATAAAATCTTATTAGCATTGTGTAACAATATTAAACTTTTCCCTACCTACACCATATTAAAAATGTGCATGGTTTCTTTGCAAATTTAGCTTCCCTTCAGTAAAATAATATGAGAAGCTGATAAGTCGTTCCGGAGATTGCCTCCTACGAACAAACTCACACACTTGCATATAATTTTACCTCCTTACAATACAAATCAGTAATTGTACTCTGCAATTAAACATGAAAACCGAAATATCGAAAAATACTATTAATAACAGGAGATCTTACCGCTAAATACCGATCTCTCGCAGACAAATTTCGATAGATCACATAACATAAAACTGACAACATTAGTATAGATAGACATACCAACCTAAGTAGGTATATAACTCTAAATAATAATGGCGCAGCCGAGTTAAAATCGGAACAGAAGAAAAAGTCCACAATTTTAAGCAATTCAATAAACGTTGCCGAAACGAAACGCAGCTTGCCAAGTTAAAAGGATACTGCCTCTTGAAATATTCATTACGTTTATTCAAATACTGTCTTTTATTATATTCCAATGTCGTATTAGCAAGCTGGTCACGCGTACTGCCAAATAACATTACGAGAAAATGAAAACTTACTTCATTTGACGTACGTTACTGCTCGCCACAAAAAGTGGTACAAGAAATCCTTGAGTAACACCGCAATGTAAATACGCAGATCTGAGGCATACTGTTCTGTTATTCTTTTACGCAATACCCAATATATTTTGACCTGAGGTTTCATAATAAACATTTTAAATTGGAGATCATGTTACATTGGTTAGTAGTTAGTCTGGGAAACCAACATGCATGATATACGATTTCAAATAGTTGCTAAGAGACAAGAGTTCTGGAGATTGTGGTAGTGACCGTTTGGAATGTTTGTGTATAAAGCTAGGAATTCCAATAAGGGAGGATGCCTTTCTTGCAGCGCTAAATGTTAAGCCTGTAGATATTACTTACTACACCGCGGTATTGCGTGGTTAATAGTAACTTGCTTTTGAAACGGAAAATATGTTGGTTAGGGAGCACTAACTTATGTTTAGGGTTCCGTACCCAGTTGGTGCCAAACTCCATACCGGGGCCATACCTACTAAGGTAAAAGCTCCTATTATGGTATGGACAATTGGACAGTTATGAACAATCCCATAAATATAAGCTTCCGAGATTGATATGCTTTTAGCGTAACAATTAGATTATATTATTCAAATTTAAATTATTCGGGATTACCACTATTAGAATGAAAAGTTCGGTATTGCAATCCTTTCATTTCGTAAAGGGATATGATTGTCATTTCATTGCACCTACCTACCTACTTTTTAATTTCTGTTTCACCTTAAGGTTGCCTGGTAGAAAATGCTTGTAGCATAAAGTTCGCCTTTTGTACATTTCATAAATTTTGTGCAACAAAGTTTAACAAATAATTTTGTGTAACAAATAATTATAATAATCTATATTTAGTGCCAGACCAAGGACAGTGTGGCGTGATGGATGAGGCCGATACAGACTCACTGCGTGGATGGATGGATGGATATTCAACGGAGAAGCCTTTCTGAACTAACCTGTACAAAAGTTTGGTTTAAATATATTGTACTTGAGATTTCTGATTCCTCCAGGGCCCGTATTATGGTCGCCTTTAAGTTATCGCGGTGGCTAAAGCATTGAGTATTCTAACCGACATTAGCGGTCTTTACACGTAAAGTTCGGACCGCGGGAAACGCCGCGCGCGGTTCCAATCTTCGTTCCGAACCGTAATTTGTTTACTATTTTACTATTACAGTAGTTGCATTTACACGTACGGTTCGGAAAGAAGATTGAAGGAAGAAGACGCAGCAGACGCGCCGCACACGCGCGTCTCGGTGTGCCGGGGTTCCATTTGTTTTGTTGTTTTACAACACCCTGACGCCACGCGACGCTACGCGCTGCTGCTGCCACGCGTTTGGTGTGCCGGAGCCTTGAAACGGCGGCGCGTGGCGTTTCCCGCGTTCCGAACTTTACGTGTGCAGGCCACTATATTGCATAACAGTTTTCGTTACAAATGTTTGTCTAGCCTTCGTTGTCCGTCCGTCCATCCGTCCTAACTTTAAATAGCAGGGAGTCTATATTTGAAATAAAAATTTCGTATTTCGAATGGCACCGGAGATAAAACTCTCACGCCTATCATATCAAATATCTACGAGTCCCACTCGTAAACGAAATCGTTGCGTGAATTAATTTTAAAATAACTCGTATAATAATTATCATCAGTGCGATTCAAAAAGCGACTCCCTGTATCTTTTGAACTGTAATAGATAGCCAGAGGATATTTTTTTACAGAATGTGTTACATTATAGCTTCTGCCTGCGACTCTGTCTGCATAGAATTTGCAATTTCACCCACCATCCAACGGAAGAAGAAAAGGAAGAAAAGTAGCCAGAGGGGCTAGACAAAATGCACTACGCTAACTATCGTTTCTAATCGCTTCGTTTTTAAACCAATCACGTCACTGGTAGATCACGTGACTTTTCGTATCACGTCATCTACAAGTGATGCGATTGGTTTAAAAACGTAACGAATAGAAACGCTGGTTAGCGTAATGCATCTTGTCTAGCCCCTCAGTTGTCTTATGCCCACACCGGATCACAACAATGACACTGTTACAGCGGTAGATTACGAGTAAATGATGTAATGGTGGTAGCAACCCTGGACAAGGTGCACTAGGTAGTCAATCAATGAACTATCGATCTTTAAAAGTGTAACCTCGTCTTTTATAGTTTAAAATTACCAACAAGGATCTGCAAGTAATAGTAGATTGTTCAACAAGGGACTAAAACAAGCCATAATGACACGAGATGTTTAGCCACGCGAGCGAGCCAGCGAGCGAGAGTGGCTATAGTTCGAGTGTCATTATGGTTGTTTAGTCTCGCGTTAAACACTCTACTTTTCACTTTGAATGCGAGGAAAAAAAACAACGTTCAGTGCCGGATTAGCCACGTACCTACCTAGCAAGAGTAGCAAATGCTACGGGCCCCGCGCATCCACGTCTAACCTCTAAAATGCTAGTACTTACATCAGTATGCGTATGCGTGTACTCATATGCATCAGGGTTGACGATAAGATGAATAAATAATCCAGTCGATATTCTCCACCAGAATAACCTAAAACAAACACCCACGCAAAATAGGTGCATATCTAAGTCGCTCAGTTGCGGAAAAAAGACCGCCACAACCTGTAACCTAAAACAAACCCAGGGGTCTCTTTATAGAATCTCTTTATAGAATTTGCTACGGACCCCGACGGGCTTGCTCAATCCAGCACTGACGAAGTTCTATACACATTTACAATATTGATTATAAGAAAGTTTCTTACAAATTTGTTCCGCGGTTTTTTTCTTTTCTTTTATTATTTTTTTGTTAAGTGCCGCTTTAAATGCTTGCATATTTAGCCAACAGGTTCAAACTTGAAAACTATTTTAAAACTAATAGGACCAAGCATAATTAAATGAATTCATCCTTAATATAATTAAATATATTCATATTCGTAATCATTAATCGTGTTTCACGAAATTAAATCATTTTTATTTGTATTTTTTCACAGTTGTCATTTTGAGGTTATTTCCACGCGCTAAAAATTGTCTATACCACAGAATAAAAACTAGAGGCATAGAAACCGTACTAAATAGGCAGAAAATACATTATGGTTGACTTCCTTTTACTTATGGTTTTCATAGTGAGTTGGAAAGAGATCGTCACAAGGCGTGATTTGGACCTTTAAGCACCAGTGTGGAAGAAAGTAACGCCAAAGAAGACCGGTCGTTGATTTGACGTTTCTTCACCTTCTGACCATGACAGATTAAAGAAGAAAAGACACCTAGTTTTTGTTTCTTTTCCTCTTATCAAAATGTAATCTATAAAGTAGGGACAAGTAGCTGGTGCACGTTCATCTTATTGCACGGCTTCTTTGCCTTTAGTCTTTATTCTGTGGTCTATACAAAAAGACTGAAAATAGCAATAAATCCTCCATTCACAAACACCGTGATTGGATGTTAAGGGGATTCCAAAGTAAATTAAAACAATTTTACTTTAATCCCTAGAGATTAAAAAGGAACTTTAGTCCCGATGTGCAGAGACTAAAGTAACATTTTAAGAGCATGAGAAGTGAAAAAACAATTATAAAAAATAACGTCGTTGGTGGCAACAGCGTAAAGAATAACTCTGATTTAAGTTCTGCTCCGGCTCCCACTTGTCGGCGGTTGGATCCGACAAAATGTCGGATGTTTTTATATGAATCCGTCGGACCGACAGATGTGAACAGCCTCATATAACATGAATTGCCACCAGAACATCCGACATTATATCGGATCCGACAACCAACAAGTGAAAACCCACGGTAATATAGGTACTAGTAGAAATATGAAACTACATTTTTATGTAGTTATACGAATACGTGGAAATAGCCTAATAAATCGGGACAAAAGCTAATGAATATATCAAGAGAGAACTATTCAATAAATATAAACCCCCGACATAAAAGCGAGCTGATATCTCTTAAACGGCCCAACCTATTTTAATAAAATGAAAGAAATATCCCTATTTATTTTAAAAACAACCGCGTTGAATTAGTACACCCTTTTGGGAGCTACAGATACACACAGATACACACGATAATACTTATAACACCGTCTTTTTGCGTCAGGGGGTTAAAATCAAAAACTTTTTCGACGATAACGATATCTTATTATTATTAACTACACATCTGTATATACGTTTCTTTCATAGTTAACATCGTTTTCAAAATCATTTATTAATACTAGGTAGTAGGTAATCAGTTTGTTGACCTGCAGAGCCACCTGTTGATCACTAGAGAAAATACAATAAACTGATCAATGTGAGTTGCGTCTACTCGTCCACAGAGCGCGCTAAGAGTATTCTAGGATCCGAAAGTTGACAACGGACTAAATTCGAACATAACTTTTAAATCCGTTACTGCGACATTTCAAATTTATTGCCGTCGCATCAGATTAACATTTATTCGATTTCTTTTTCAGCGTTTGCGCAAAATAAAATAATGAATTATTAAATTTGTTGTTGTTGAAATGTTTACAGTGTGTAACGTTAGCCAATTTTTGCATTTCATTATTTCATCATTAATTGTGTTATAATCCTTTGTGAAGTGTGACAAACCCAAAATAAGTTGTTAATAATGTTTGTGCCCGCCGTTAAATACGACCCCGAATTTCTTATCATACCCAATAAAATGTACCTAGTCGCAGTAAGTCGGTTTTATTTTTCAACTTTGACGGGCAACTTCCATGGATAAAGTTGTCTGATATCCTACTTTTATAACGGTATTCGATAAACTTATGCTACGCTTCTCGACAGAAGACGGTAGTAGGTACCTACTTAAGGCGTGTGTGAGAGATGAGAGTTATGAGTAATTAATGGAGATGACACGGGTCGCGGTCGCGTCGTCATAACACTCGTAACATGCGAGACGCAGGTTTAATGGGCATGCGATGGAGGCTCGGACGGGAAGCCGCGCGTTATCTCGTTAGCGGACTGCGGCGCGCCCTCCGCCTCGCCCTCGAAGTAGGGCACCGGGCCCGGCGCCGCGGCCGCTCGCGCCGGCAGCGCGCCGCTCGCCCGCACGGCCGCCAAGCCGCAGTGACGCATTGCAGGTGCGCCCCGGCCGATCGGCGCGCGCCGCTACCCGTCCTCGCCGCCGCACCCGCCCGATATAAAACCCACTATCCTTTGCGGATCAAAACTAATCCCGTGTCGTGCGTCCCGAGACATGGACTTCGGCGTTCGTGAGACCCGCTACTAAAAACTACCAGTGATAGTGCAGTGCGAAACGATTCTTCGGAAATCGGATATGAAAATACGGTGAATCGAATACACTATTCGGAACGACTCGCGGCCGAGTTCGGAGCGCGCCGTCGGGAGTTTCTCGGCGCAGCCGCTCGCGCGAAAGGGGGCGGCAGTATCGTTTCAACCGTCGGTTCGTGCGGTCGCTTTTGCGGCGTAGTCTGTGATTTTTTTAGTGTAGCTCCAGATAATCCAAGTTAATCTACAATGGTGAGTGTTATTTTCGCTCGGAGGTGTTTAAAGTGAATTCAGGGATTCATTCCGGTTCAGGATCAGGGTATATTTCGGGGATGTGGTGTATCGGTGTTTATAGTGATGACGGCCTCCATTATTGTGACGGCCGTATTTTACCGCATTGCGGATCGAATACTTCTCCAAGATCGTGGCCGGGACGGTTGCCGAGCCGGTGCGGAAGGTTCGCTGGAACCGCTTAGGTATTCAGAACGTCGAAGTTCGCGAACGTCCGTTTCAGTCGCGAAATCGTCCGTCGCCATAGCTCCGTAGGTGGTGCCGGCGGAGTGACGTCGCTGCTGCGGTCCAGCGAAGCCAGTCAACAATCGCTAATATGGCGTTCGGGGCTTTGTGAAACAAGTGGTTTCGGCGAGAGTAATCTACGGGGCCGCGTCGCGCCCTGTTGACGGTGGATCGATCGGCCGGCCTAACTGTCAAAACGCCCGTTGACTCATCGCTCGTACTATTCTAACCGATATTTTTTATACGCAATTTGCTTAAACAAAGCCTATTTGTGCGTCCTAGTACTCGCGAGTAGCCGCTGTGAACAATGGTAAATAGAATGTTTTTGGATCGTTGGTTAATGTTGGAAATGTTCGACCACTTTCGTTGACGGTTGGTCGAGCGGCGGCCGGCGCAGTGTAGCCGTTGCTGCTATCCGTTATCTGTTGTTTACGCCGTGACCCCTCCGTGGCGCAGCTGAGTTCCCTACACATTGCCATATCACATTAAATAGTGCCTTTTAAGCATCCCATCATCCCCTACGTTTCTACGTCCATTGAAAACAATCCAAGGTAAACGAGTTACGCCAATAAAAGCTTATTTGGCCGTGTGATTCATGCCTCAATAAGTCTTATATAGAGCCAGTTGAAGTGTCTCCAATTGATAAATTACTTTGCTAGGCTATTCACTGCATAATAATCTAATTTGCAAGGGTAATCTGTAAATTTATTCATAGGTTAGGTTACATATTGTTGAGCTTAGAGATTATTGTCATGCTAACTCAGAGCTGTGACAGCAAGTTGTAAGGAGTTTTTGTTGTGGTTAAACAATGGCCTACGGCAGTTGTATAACTGCCTGTGCTAGTAATTTGTCTCGGAATGAGATTTAGCCTAGTGATGCTGTAGTTTTTGCACCATTAGACTGGTTTTAGCAATTCTATTGTCTTGCTATTAGTTATTCTTGGAATCCATGGTTACATGTAAGTAATTAAATGTGTGACATTATCAATGATTCAACTTTTTTATGCTGTACAACCATTGTCAACCATTATTTTCATTTTGTTTCTAGCGTTGAAAACCAAACTTTTTTTAAATTACCCACAATTTTGATTAATGACAAATTGTTTTATCGGGCCTGTTTCAAAACAAGTAACATGCAATTTGTCATTTTCTTGTCCAAGACTGTTTTTTAACATAATTTTTAAAGAAAATCTTGCTTTTTCTTAATTTTTGGCACTTTGATTTAACTTTCTATGTATGGTAATTGTATTTAGATACTATTGCTGTGTTTCTTCTTGATAAAGAGTAACAAATATTCATTTTATGAAGGATTAAGATTGTATGTAAGTATGTACGATGTAGGCATATGATAAGATAACATAAGATAATTATCATTTTCTAGTCTAGATATCCTGACTTTTGACCAAATCATCATTTGACAAACTATATCATTTTACAAACTATCATTTTGCAAAAACAGGTTTTTGCTTGAACCATTACATGTCATAAAGGTTACTTGGGCTTATTAAATAAGTAAGGTTAGACTTTTGACCACATGAAATTGTAAAATAATGCGCCGGGAAGTATCTCTGCGAAATGAAACTTTGTAAAATGATATAGTTTGTCAAATGATGATTTGGTAAAACATTGGTGAACTGATTATCTAGTATCCATAGCTCAAGCCTAGCGCTCAATTTGTGACTGGGTCAAAATTGTCCACTGATATCTATTTCACTTATTTATGAGAATGTTTGTTTCATAACAAGCACTATGCCATACATTACTGTGTTAAAAAGTTTATATGAGCGTTATTAGTTCACTAAACTGTCTTTATCTCGATGTTATTACTACCTAGGATAATAAATGTACACTAGACTAGTAAAATCTGTAAATTATTGATCAATAAAGATTCTTTTAAAATAAATACTATGCCATACAGTGTCTTCTTTGCATATAATGATATAATTAAATGTTTCATTGATGAGAGGTCTGCAGCCAGCTTATCTATCTTCTTGAGATTATGTCCAGTATTAGACATCACAACTGGTGGCTGTAACAAATCCAGAGCCAGGCAAAAGCCAAGGTAGCAAAACATTCCTCCTTTATTAAATTACAGAGAAACCTTTAAAGGATGATATTGAATTAAATTGAAATCCTTTTCTCTTAAAAACTGTGTGACTAAACTAAAACAAAGTAATTTAGAACCATCATTGTTTAATTTAATGAATATTATGTTGCATGATCTTTCCATGGCTTTCGCACCAAGTTAATAGAGAAACTCAAGTCTGAAGCATTCATAATTTGGATTTTGTTTAAAACTATAATGCCCTCTGTAGACTTCTCTTATCCAGAGCAGTCTGGTTCCTGTATGAAATTTACTTAACATACTCAACAATATTAAGTACCTACTTAATACTGAAAAAGTTTCAGGTGTAGATACACTGTTTTTACTGTTTTTTACACAAGAGTGACGCCATTGATGAGACGGGATCACCTGATGGGAACTAATCACTTCTGCCCATGAACAACAGGATTGTTGGTTAATTACTGGTCTTTTAGAGGAATGATAGATATCTGTATCTATCTCTTTTCTTGAAGTTCTCCATGTCATAGGTAACTGGACAGAAATAGAGAAGTAATATTTTACTAATGGTTATACATACATAATTATAGAAAAAAACAAAATTGCAAAATTGACAGTGCATTATAGATTTTGACCGTAGTCAGCTATAGATATGGCTAGCTGTTGCAATTTGTTTGTCCCCAGGTGTGACGCTAGTACAGAATGTATTAATGCTAAATAAAATATTTCAAAACCAAATGCTATTATAATGTGCTGCAGTAAAATTTATTCACCCTCAGTAGGTATTTGCTTGCGCACTCCATGGAAAAAAATACTGCTCAGTTACCTGTTTGTTCAATGTATTGTGTATGTATAATTTACAGGAATGGTGGGGTAAGCTAATAGTTGTGGTTTTCCTGTTGTTACACATTTTAAGATTTATTTTTTCCTTTTGGACGCAGGATATGTACTTGAATAAGTTGAATAGGAAAACATTTATTTTATGTTGTACCTATTATGGTCTGTTTGTGTTAAGTATATAATGGTGGTTTTCCTACAGTGAAACATTGTTATATAAGTTAGTATGTAGGTACCTATCTTTACTAATTTCAGAATAACAATGTTAATTTAAAATGAAGTAGCTAACTATGGTAACTGTTTTGCGGAACTTTGTTCTGTTATTGTAGTAGCTAGGTACAGTCAACCAATTTGATTTCTAGGCCACTATGGACTATGTTAAAGTGACGTTGACAACCAAAACGTTAAGTCTCCCTATGATTTGGTTCACAATGTCACATTGACAAAGTCCATAGTGGCCTAGGAATCAAATCGGTTGACCATAGGCCTAATATCCGTTTACATAGTTAGGTATTTAAGGAAATACCTGCCTACATAGCTACACTATACTATGAATCTTTTTGCATGTCTTTAAGTGCTGGTAAAAGGTCTCCTAAATAATTAAATCCTAAAGTGCTAAATAGGTAGGTACTATGTATAAATTAAACAGACCTAAGGCATGATTCTTTGTATAAAAATTGCCTCAGTGGTTACATTATAGGCATATCATTTAAGACAAAAAACCTTATATTGAAAAATCGTACTGTACGATTTTAAAGAACTATTTGTTGCCCAGTGCCCCGAATTCCATTTACGTAAAAATCTTTTGTTTTTCTTCCCTCAGTTTTCCAGGATAAAAAGTGTCCTATGTCCTTCCCCAGGATACCTACAATCTATCTCCTGGCCAATATTTCATTAAAATCTGTTTAGCCCTATTTTCTCGATTCGTGAAATGGTAACTAAGTAGAGTTACCTAGGTACTTTTTCATTTATGTTATTACAATTGATTAGCAATATGTCAGTATTAAACTCTTCATTACCTACTCAGCGCCACTTGGTTTTGCCTGTAGCCTAAGGCCTAGGTAGGTACCTGAACACATTTAGAATGAAAAATCTACTCCCCATAAAACACGAAAAAAAAAAGGTTTTTTATATAGGTACCTAAGCTAAGGCTAGCTAAGGTTTAGTAAAGTTTGGAACCTTGAAATAGAAAATTCTTCATGTAGAAAAATACCTAACAGTGATTCTGGGTAGTACCAATTTGCAACATATAATCCTGTTCATATCAGATTACCGACATATCAGTATGTTTAATGAATGTACCTATTATAAAATATTGATAAGTCGATAGCGTTTATTGTAATGCAGCACTCGGTATCAAACGCCGCAGTATGACGCGTAGTAATTGCTCTTGTAATCTATCTTATCAATGGTTATCAGTGAGATAGCATTTGGGTGGCCGTTAGAAACTCGTTCTGTTTTAAATACTCCATTACTAGTGATGGTCGTCATGGTTGTACGTATTACACTTATTTTGCTTTGTTTCATTATCCCTTGATTGGAATCTCAGATGCAAGAAATCAGTGTTCTCTTATCTCTGTTTACCTTGAAATGCACTGATCACTTGATTTAATCAGTGTTTAATGACTTAATTATGTAAAAGCAGTCTTTAATTACAAGCTTCATCTATATGTGACTAACATTAAAGGCTCAACAGATTTTCACCTAAATCCTCTGTCCAAACTCAGCTAAAATTATTTCGCTGAAGGTAAAAAAATCGTAGGTATTAAAGTACCTAGTAACTTTAGCTCTTTCTCTCACTCCTTTAAGCCTTAACTAGAGTGAAGCAGTCATCAGTTTCGTCTTTAAAGTGAAACCTTCGTGGTGATGTTGTTTTATCATGCATTTTCCGTTTTCAGGCTGATCAGCTAACAGAAGAACAGATCGCCGAATTCAAGGAGGCGTTCTCACTGTTCGACAAGGACGGCGATGGCACCATCACGACCAAAGAGCTCGGCACCGTGATGCGGTCGCTAGGACAGAACCCCACAGAGGCAGAGTTACAAGACATGATCAACGAAGTTGACGCGGACGGTCAGTGCACACCTTTATCAGCCCTTGGAATCAGGCTCTCTGATTTCTATTCAGAATTGGCTCAATTTGGAGTTCTTGGTGTAGAAATAATATCGACTTGTCCTGGTAAGGTTTAAGCCCCAACCCATCAGGCTTTGGTGGCCCAGGCGTCCTCGCCGCAAGTTTTCATACTCGTTGTATGGGATGACTAAAATCGCTGACTTGCCAGAGGGCATTTGTCAAGGACATTCTTATCTCCATTAGATTCCAAATTCAATAAAAAAAACTTAGCTAAATTATGTTGAATGGAAATGCCCTATTCCACTTTGTAGTAATATTGTTGATGTTATGATGGGTCACATTCACAAGATGATAAAGGCTGTTCAAAAGTTGACTACATGATAACGATATCAAAGCAAGACGGGTTAAAACGAATTGGATTTGAGCGCTTGACGCTAATTTATAGATATAAAAAGATAGATAAGATGTTGATATATAAAGGGATCTCGTGGC
Source organism: Acleris cristana (assembly GCA_948252455.1). Classification (NCBI taxonomy): domain Eukaryota; kingdom Metazoa; phylum Arthropoda; class Insecta; order Lepidoptera; family Tortricidae; genus Acleris; species Acleris cristana. Next base: position 945,838 of record OX411783.1, on the reverse strand, counting down.
AGTTGTATTTACTTTTCGTTTCAATGAACACTAGCCCATGTCCAATGCCTTTGCAAGAACCCCGCGGGTTTATTTATGAGTTATGAGGCTCGCTAAACTTAATGGGAATCAAAACCGGTATTGGCTGAGAAAGTGAAAGCACGGCATGTGTCGTTTCACGTTGCTTCGCATCGTTAAAATATGTGCGTTATATGTCAAATTGCATCAAAAGATTGACAGATCTTGTAAGCGAAGTATCTATTATAGCTTTGAATGTCGTGGACGCGTAGAGTCATTGGTAACCATACTTCGAGAGTATCATCAATTCATCATTAAGTTACGTACAATTTCTGAGTGCCTGAGGCGGTCCCTTTTTTGCCGCCGTTGAAAACCAAGATGGGTAATAAAATAACACTAAAAACGGAGACATTAAACTAAGACTTAGTTTAATGTCTCCGTCTTGAGTGTTATCAATGGTACGTGAAGTAAATATTAACTTATCTATGACTCACGGTAACCTTCTTAAAGTATAACTATACAGCGTTCAATTATTAAGTACATCAAAAGGTTTCTCAAAGTTTCGCATTTGCTTTGGATTTGAATCAAAGAAACTTTACCAAAGTTAAATTCTACATTTTAAAGCCAGAATTAAGCAGATTAAATGGTCCCGATACCGCGCGTTCTCGCTATTAGCAGTCAATTTAGATAGGTGTTTACTCCTAACGGTAATGTGCAAGGCGTGGTTCGAGGTATGCAGACGAGCTCATTAGTGTAATCTGCTGATAGCCAATAAACGCGATAAAACTGCCTATTGCCGTGCTAGTGTGCCACTTCTAGGGTCACCATTCAATTCAATTATTATGAATGTATCTATAGCTACATCGATATTGTCGCTAATTCCGCCAACTTCATGATAAAGATGCTAGGGTTACGATTAGTAGATATGATATAAAGATATGAAACGTTCTCAGAAGATGCGTATTTAGTCGAAATGTCCTGATTCGTGTCGATTCGTCTATAGCCTGTTATTGTTACTTACCTAAAACGAATAATATTAAGTTCAACTCCCTATCTAGAACTTTGTTACCTTGATATTTTTGGGCTTGTTTGAATGTAGTACCGCATGGTTGCGATGGTTAAACTTGACGGTGCTGCACGTTTACAAAATGCATAATTATCTCGTTAACTAGGGTCGTCTAGGCCGCTACTTATAAGATTTCAGTACAGACACAGAAAGTGCGTTTAGTCGCTAGATGTGCGGAGGAGCGGGCCAATCGGAGATAGAAATTCCTTGGTGTGGAAGTCATTTCATATTCCAGCGATAATATTGACATACGGCAAGTGGCAACTCTATGAAAGTTCGCTTGTTTACTTTTTCTTTAACCGATGATAACATGAAACGCGAAATTCCAGTTTCAATAGCAGAAACCCCTGCATCGGGGTTCTTTTGTAAAAGTCAAACCGGGCAAATATTTCTAACGGGCGACTCGAACGCGTCGTCGCTTAATACTCTCGGATTTCTAAAGATTCTTATTCTTCTTCTATTATTCCTTCCCCCTCTTTGTATGTGCCCAAGAATCAACCGTTGGAAGCCAGCTGCGCTAAAATTCTAGCGTATTGTTTTGTTCCCCGTTCATGTGACTGCGACGTTTCGTGATGAAGCAAAACAAATGTTTATTTGGCGGCTAACCAAATAAGAATTAAACTGTGCAAAGTTGAGTAAACTCCGCGTTGATTAAACAGACGTGACTGAGGTGATACTGATTACTGAATGATACAGTCATTTGATGGCATCATCCACATAAATTATGGGGCGTGCGTAGTGATGCGTAATAGAAGTTACTTCCTAGCTACTTGAGATCAACATCCGTGTCCTCTTGAGATCACCTGACAGGATCCCTCAAGTAGCAATTTCATTATTTATCGTATGTACCAACCTGACTGCTTTCACGTCACCATACTTATTGAGAACCTCTTCTGGTGTCATTTATACTTATGGCCTATAATATTATTATAGTGTGTTTGTTTGCTTGATTTTTTTTTCATTTTTTGGATGCTACATTATACCTGAGTAATATAGGCTATATTTATTCCGGTAAAATGGAGCGAAGCAAGGACCGGTCGCTAGTAGATTGTAAAATTGTGTCAACTACAATTTGCAGTTTATTTACAAATAAAACAATAGTCTATTGACAACACCAAATATTTCAATGAATGAACCCAACCGACTACGTTTCCATGGGCAGGAAGTTTTTAAAACGGATAGTTTTTCGCCGACAACGGTGAAGCCAATGTTATTCTTAGCGCAGGAACTGGTTTGATATCACGTGAAGTTTGCAGCGAGCCGCGTAAACACTAGATATCGTTATCAACCACGTTCTTGTGCAAATATTTTACCTCCAAATGTGGCGTCCTCGAATTAGAAAAGGATATCTACACGCATTGTACCCGGACAAAGGCAGTGATGAGAACAAAAATAGTTGGTTTAAATCAATAACATCAAGAGGTAACTTTCTGAAGCTCTATTATACTCGGTAAAACCATATTCATTTTGACATGTTATCGTATGTTAACGTATAAGAGCTATAATCAGCTCTAATTTACTTGACAGTAATGGCGGCGGAGTAAAAAAATATACCATAACATAGTCAATGACTATGCATTTATTTTATTACCTTATGTTGTAGTTACAAAGATCTTAAATACTATTACATGGATCAACATAAACCCTGTAAGGGCACTGCAATTACTCTGTTTAACTTAATTACCTAATTACCGAGTAGGATAGAACCACTGTTGATTTCAAATATAAATGATTTCGTGTGCGTTTCCTTTTATCTATTTAAAAATTGTAAATTACAAAATAATATAATTCTCAAGTTTTATAGGTTCCTTATTTAAATGTTTATTTTTACTGTGTGTGCGTCTTATAATCCTGCGGCAAACAAGTATCTGTGACGACTATTTAAAAGCCATTAGCAGAACAAAGGTACAAGATTTGGGCTAATTGTGCTCATCATTCAGCTTAAAATAGAATAAGGATGCTTTATCGCTTGTTTTCAACGTCCATAATATTACTATTGTAATGAGTTTAAGCTTAGTTTAGTTTAACCATTTCTCATTTTCCAACTTAAACGTTTTTCCCTATGGAATTACTTAATAGTACCTACCTACCTAACGCCTACCCTATACTGTTCTGGGTAGATCTGTCCACGTAATGTTATAGGTCCAATTTATGATTCTTGTTTATAATAGTACTTCAATTGTACAATCCGACACCCAGAAATATGCACATATACAGTTATTAAAGATCCCAAAAATCTGGGAAAATTCCACCACATCAGTACCTATCGGAACCCTCATTCGCATGGCATTGTTTAAACCTACCTCTGTTAGAACTGGCGAGACTAATTAGCACGACAATTAAGAGCCGTCGATGGAGAAACACAATACGCCCTGTGTAATTAAAGCGACAGGGATAACGTTGTGCCCACCACATGACACTTATGAGTATGACTAACGCTTAATCATGAGCGACGGGAATATTAGTAGCTATAAAATGTATTTTGTAAATGAAACGAGATTTGAGAACTGTATCCAGGAGTTTACCAACGTTTTACTCTATAACATACGGGTTTTAAGCACTTATAGTCAGTCCTTCAGTCTTTTCGTTCCGTCGTCACTCTTAAACAAATAAATTTACCATTGTTACTTCATAATCACATACTTTTTTTGAAGTTTGAGCACGGTCATATTATTTATTTATACACTTAATCGTTGTCTTCACGTCATTTTTTTGATTAAAAAAAAAACCGTAAAAAACAATTAGATTGACAGATTCTTGTCATATATTTTTTTTCGAACTATTTTTAACATTGAAAATGTATTGATGTTTCGATAGATTTGATTGATAAGAAAGGCTTTCGTCTCTGTCGCACCCAGCGATACGATACTATGATGATGATGAATATATATTCAACCTTTTTAATAAACTAATTAGAGGAAACATTATTCTCATTACTATTTCATCCTCTATCTAAAGACAATTACAGTCGGTTATACTTGTTATTGTCATCGGCGGTCTGAATAGGAACAGACTTTAATATCTCTGTTTTCCTGTAAACATTGCATCGAAACGTTATTTTTAAATGACCATTGGAATTTATTTTTTTATTTTGATAAGATTGGTATGCAAACGAGCATGTAGGTTACCAGCGCCTCTATTCAACACGTTAAAAACAATATCGTTTTTGTCCTGTTATCGTATTGTCAACTTTTTGATAGCTCTTATTTTCTTGACAGTAATGACGGCTGACGTCATAACAATACCTTAACAGGTAAACTACGATATCGTTTATACCGCCTAGAATAGACGCGCTGATAGGGCATAGTTACTTTTTAAATATGTAATTGACTGAATGGACTTAATAGAAACTTGAATACGAAGCCACGATTTCGTTTTTTGTGAAGTCATCTTAGAATCTATTTAAAGTCTGGCCATGCTTATAATTTAATGAGATACAAAAAACCTACTGATACATATTGGGTCACGTAACATCTAGGGTGCCCAGGAGAAATAGGTATATGATGATGGCTGCAAGCTATGCATATTGAGCAGAATGCTTTCGAACATAACCATCCTTTAGGATCGATGGCCATGAAAGCTCGTAAAACTCTTGCACAAATTGTGTCAAGCATATTTACTGTAGTAGAATAATCCCAGCTACTGATAAAATGGAGTGCTTATAGACAACACTGTTCACAAGTGGTAAATTTCAAGACAATAGTATTGGTTAAGCACTTGAAGCTTGCGTTCTTTGGGAATTTGAACACTGACGCACCCACCTGACGGTGATTGAAAACACAATGTTAAAGGGATTTACGTTTAGTTTGTTTGATGTTTGTGGTACCCAGCGCCAGCGTGACGAGAAAATTATCAATTTAGGTACCAACGATTGGACGTTTTAGTCACGGTGATAAGAAAGACGTTTTCTCTTGAGAACTTGGCATTGTATATAACTTGAAATCCCTATTCACGAGCAGCATTTCGTGACCTCTTCTTGTCCTGTATGGTCCTGGTGCTTATTAGGTTGTAAATTATTTCGTTGGCGGAGAGCGCGATAACACGCCATTTTTCCTGTCCCATCTTATCAAGCGTACCTACTTTATTAGGTGTGCTACCAACTGTATATAATGCGGTTGTTTTCCTATACCCTGCATTAACATTGTGATGGAGAATGGAAACGCGACCTTCAGTATGATTTTCTAAACGCGAAATAACTGATTGGTTTACGTAAATACCATTTGGTTGAATTTAGGGAAATTATGTTGCGACGAATTTTAAGAAACCCAAGGTAGATTTAGTCTTGATTATATTATATGAGTCTCGTCCATTCAAGCACCGCAATGGATTCAATTCCACGTAAACTACGCTAAATTCTATATCAGATCTGCAGAAGCTGTAATTCAGCGAAACAGGAAATAATTGAGTTTCGCCATTTCGACTAAACATTTCGAAATTGGTCGTTAATTCATAGCCTTCTCCGAATCTACTTTAATTAAAGGCATAATTACTGTTCTACATGAGTGATTCATAAAAACGTACCCCTTTTTCCATACGCAGTACGCACGCCCTAGTGTGATGTATCATTTGGATTTCTCATTCTCCCCGCCTTTGACTTTCTCTGAACTGTAAAGAAACTATTTCATGGTGTTATGATTTAACGTGAATCGAGAGCACGCTCCAATGCGTTTGTATATTGAACGATAAATATTATTTCCCTGGGCAAGCTTCCACCGGTAATGAATGTCGCCGCTGTGTTTGTAATTATTTAATGTTCGCCTCCGGCGATTGTTTACTACTCCTGCGCATTCGCCGCCCGCGCCGCTCCTGCCAACTCCCAGTAGTTCTACAAACAAAATATTTAATACACAAACCTGATGCCGTCCCCAACAAAATCAAATTTGTAAACTCTGATCTCTCGTCAGACGAAACATCGTGATACCAGATCAATGTCAAGCAATTTGCATTCCCTTAAATTTGTTGGCACGTTTAAATTATTTATCATGTCCAAGCGGCGTCTGTCGTCGAGAACATGATAAATCGGCTTCGGCGGCCGAGAAAGCGCCGTCACCGCGGTGCACCGGTCGCATTGCCGACATGAAGTGACTTTCACACGGCGTTACGACGTCACACCTTTTATTTTAGTCCCAACAACTATCGCTCACGTACTGCCGGTTCGGCATACTTCGGTTTTCAAATTTCACCAACGCTAACGTGGGCGCGCGCCAGCGTTACTCCCACTAACCAATTTCCGCAAAAGCCCAGTTGCAGCCAAGTTTCATTGACCCCTCTGCAAAGCTTGCCGTTTTACGACTTTTCGAGTGCAGTTTTACGCGAGCGCCGAACTGTTCAGCGTGCAGGAATCCTGATAATGCCATTAAGTGCTCTGGAACGGCTGACTGCGCAGTTCGGAGCGTTCAAACTAGTTGGATTTACAGAGTATAAATTCTTATTGCAAAAGATTTACGATGGTGTAGCCGCGTTCCCGCGCTTTTTGCCGAAGGTCCCCGTCCCCTAGTTGGCAAGGTTCTTACGGTGATGTCACGCCGCGATAAGAAGTCGTTCACTCGCAGATAGCTGCTGGCTCTCTCGCGCTATTTGCGGAGCCACGGGAACGTTAAACCTGGCTGGCTTGACGCCGCTTCGACAGCTGACTGGCCACGGCGCCCTCACATTAGATTTAAATAAAGACCCAATAAATCCACTCAACGACCTTCGCCACTAATGATATTCTTTTTACCGTCCCCCGTCGCGAATTGAATCTACACTCAGTAACGTATAAATTACACTTCTTTTACTACTACGTGTTAAGTGAAATATTATTCATTTAGTACTTATCTACGAGCCGCGTCTTAAAAAGTTTCCATTGCTGAACGGAGTATCTACGGACGTCTAATAAAATGGAAGATCTGCTATAAACCTTCGGAAATAAAAGCAACGCTTCGCCTGACGTAATTATGACCTTATGAAGTGTCGATAACTTTTAATGAGGTGATAAAGCATAAGTAGGAACACGAGAATTAGTGGATTGCCATGTTTTTTGTCAGCTGGTTGACGGAGACGGGGAGAAGAGGTGCTCTAGACGGCGATCAATACGGGCACGTGTCGTGTCGAGGGGCAGCGGAGCGACGGCCGCGCCGGCACGGCCTGTCACCAGCCACGCTACCCGCATTCACATAATCCAAGGGAACGCGAATTGTAAGAGAAAATCTTCATAAAATCCTCGCAGCACTGAACAGATGTTGGTTTTTCTAATTACTCATAATTGAATGTAGGTAGGTCTTTATAACCGGTATGCACGCGCTTTTCTATTGCTCAATCGATATAAAAATGCAAATACGCGCGCAGGTGGGCCCTGCAAGCGATCCGCTCGGGTCGCGTATTACGGGCGCCAATTAGCTCAATTGTGCCGAGGCGACGCGATCCACTTCTCCAGCCTGACTCGATTGACCTGAATCGACCCCCTATTACTCGTACGGCCGCAAGTATTCCATATCGACCGAGGCTCCGTTGCCGCATGCCTGAGAACGTACAAGTTTCCCTTTATTTTCCTATGAATTTGTAGTTTCCTCTAGAAAGTAGGTCTAGCTAGAACAAGTTTATCATAATGGAAGCCGTTATAAATAAAGCATGTCGGTAATGGAAGTGCACTTGCCCCGCTGACCCGTCGTAATTGGAATCAGTGGCTGTTTGCCCCCGCTGACAGCGCGATGCGCCGCGTGTCGATTCTCCTGTGATTTATCGCCCCGACGCATGCGCCTGTTTATGCTTCTAATCCGGGATCACAATGGAAATAGGTTGCCGGTCAAGCAACCCGCCATCGACCGCGCGAGGCGCCGCTTCTCACGGTTCCACTGAATTCTTAAAGACTTCGGCTGAATTCGTACACTTCCTTAACAAATTTATCAAGTTCAAACAGGTTGCTTATCACAAGCTGTACGGGGTTTTTGATGTAGATGTATCAAAAGTTGCCTTCCTAGGGATGTCGTATCATTTGTCGTCGTGTGGGATCGGTTTGTTTTCCTCGTAATTTCAAGCTCATTATTTTTCAGCAAGGTAGCAAGTATTCAGCTAATAGGGCATTAATTTCCTTTTACAATCATTTACCTTATTTGTTCGCTAACACGCTTAATGAAGATGTTATTCTTCTATAATTTGATTATACGTCGCACGAGGAAAACTCTGGGAATCGTTTCTGGTTTGTATCGAGACTATAAGTCTGATATAAATCAGTCAAGATGGCCGACAACGAATGAACGCGAAAATCAACCGCGACGTGTTCCGTACACGCAAATAACTTTAGGTATTAGTGGTGACAGTATTCTAGGCTCAAGTATTGTTGATAGGATGTTAAATACGTTCTGAAGTTACAATATAGGTACAACCGCGTTGACATAGTCAAGTTTGTATCCTTGAAGTGGCTGCAGTTATATCACGTAAAGCATTAACATCAGCTCCAAGAAGCTTCTAAAACACAGTAGTGTTAATGGTTAGGATTTGGGTACTTGCCAAGCTGTTTATCGGGGCATGCGAGTGTCGCATCAGGAACTCAGGCCCGCATCGCCTAGATAGCTGACCCATTGTAGTTGTCCTAATTACTCCGAGCGCCCTTTGCCAATCTGAATCACGGACTAATTCAGCTCCACCTACTATTTGGGACCGGTCCTGGCCTTAATATGAACACTGTCGCGTACTAATCCGATTATATAGGGAGAATTGGTGGTAATTTGTTTTCAATTCAGAGTTAAATAGCCCTGAATTACTTCCAAGACTTCGAATATTTTGAATCCAGCTAGTGATCTTATAATCTGTTGTTGCGATCTCTGCGCGGGCGATAAACACATTTGACACCTCGAGCAAAACGCAGCGACGGTCTGGAAGCGCAGATTGCAAATGAATTTGCATATTCGTTTTGGCGACTCGCCAGACTGTCGCGATCGCGTGGACCAGACGCGCTCGTGTAATCGCTTGTGTCGGAGCATCGTCCCGGCTCTCATCTACTTAATTTGATGTGTTTATTCTTATAACATGAAGAATGATCCGCCTTGACGAACGACTCGGCCGGCTATCTACCGGTAATCAACCGGCCGGTAGTGAACTCTGAATACATCCTCGTAATCGGAACGCTCATCCCGAGCAGCGAAATTATTGCACCATCTTCCGCGTGCGCTCTAGCCAAATCTATTGTTATATTTTTAAAATCGTCAATAATTAAGATTCATTAGTCTGGCTGCTGTAATCGTTTCGCTTTGAGCATTCAAAGCATCTGCAAATATTGTGGACAAAGATAATGGTTATGAGGGGGTCGGTGGAGCGTGTAATCTGGTTGGCTCGGCTGATTGACGTATAAGGAATACATCGCGATGACGCCATGTTGACTCACGGTGTCCTTGCCGCGCAACATTAGTTATGTGCAAAAAACACAGCGATTTTTATACGACTATTAACAATCAATGGTTCTTGAGTCGTCACACTGATGCATGCTGCGTTCTTATTCGTGCTAGAGAAAATATAAGTTGTGGTAGTAATGTTAATGATCAGTTAGATGATTGTAAAGAGCTCGCATCATACTCTTATTAGTCAGCTGAGAAACCCACCAGCCGGCGTAGCTAACACCGACTAATGACTAACGAGCTATAAATTACGATTTATATAAAGCTCACTTGGCGCTCATTGCAGATAAATAGCAGCTAAATAATGTATTTTTCTCGTAAGACAATGGTTTGAGTTCATCTCCCGTTATAGCCTACTGATAGAAGAGTGTGGGTGCTAAAGAGCGTTAACGCAACTTTTCCCGAAAGCGACGTGTTTACAGAATTGCTTTTAGATTATCGGTTTGATTGCACGCCGGCCCGATTTTAATTGAATCGCTCGCACGAATTATGATGTTATGACTCGATCAAGATTGGACAGTATTGGCTTTGGAAATTGATTCCTTAGCTGCAACCTTTTAACTGTGTTATTGCCCTCAATATCCTCATATTGCAAAATAATAGGAAAAAATTACGGCCATCGTGGATTATTTTAAGTAGGTACCTACGTACCTACGGTTTTTCAAGATTTATTTCTTTCCCTCCTGAACATTAAATTAATCGTGTCATTCAATGGCACTGATCGTGATCTAGCATCGACAGAAAACTCATTACGTTAACTTGGTCTTGAAAGATAAAACCATGTAAGACAACTGTGGACAGCGAAATAAGTTAGTACAATAATGAGATTGTAAAGAATCCAGCACGTAGAAGCCTCACAGTAGGCTGCGTGTGAATTATAACGCAGCGATATCGATCAGGGGAAGCCATCCGAGACGACCGCAACGCCCTACAAACACACATCACCTCGCTATACAGCCGCGGATACGACCTACTCGATATCAGCCAATCGAATGCTGGGAATTTTTCGCTATTCACGTTTGAATAAAAGTGAAGATATAAGACTGAATTGCGATTCAAGGAGTTGATATTGTTTTATCGTTAATATTGTTTTCTATTCCTTGTGTTGTGTACAAGTACAAAAAAAGCCTTATTTCTACGCTGTCAATATAATGTCCCGTGAGCTGGCAATTTGCGTGGTTAAACCGAGTAATAAACACTGCGGTGGCCGTCTGTTTATTCTGTTTTGTCACTCGCCTTCGACAGGCTCATAATACGATTCACTGTACATCTGGGTCTTTTTAAACCAAAATGGCATTCCCTGAAACCGCGCTCTTGCCCTTGACTAAACGGTTTTTCGTAAATATTTTGAGATTAGAACAATACAATGTGGTGTTTATGTTCTTAACGATAAACATGGCAACTTGGAACCTGCTCGGACGCTGTGAGAACGATGCAGAAACAACAAACATGGCGGCCTGCAGCGGGTTCAAGGCGACGTCGCCAGGCCTCGCTCGCGCGTCACCTCCCATAATCGGCATCAGCCCCGGTCGTATTGTTCTTCGGAAGTATTATCGCTTATTGTGCTTGGCTGTGACCAATGCCAATGAACTTAACCCTAAAAGATATGAATCCTTAATTAATGTCCAATTCAATTACAAACGATACGAGGTCAATTTCTCGGAAGCCAGGAAAGGTGACAAGTGATGCGGAGACCAGGTGCGAGCTAGAACAACGAGTAACCGGAACACGGCGTGCATTCTCGAAAGTTCAGCGTATCGGGCGACCGGTATTAATAGCCCGCGAACCACCTCGCAAAGGTTAACCCACAATTAGAAGCGCCAAACTTAACTCTCACTTATTTTTGCACCTTCGCGGAGCGTTCACCCTCAACAGTCCGCTTGCCTGTTGCTCGGTTATCTCGGGCTCCATTCTAACCCCAGTTTACTAAACTCTAGAAGAGAGAAGATTTGGTAAAGAAATTTTGGTAAACCAGATTTCTTATTCTGAAGCATAAGCATCCCGGTTCAGTGCTAGCATTTTAATGAGCTTTTCTAAGATTTGCTTGTAAATAATTCTATTTTGCGGATTCACGGGCCGTGTGAGATCGTGCGTGTCGGATACGCTTCCGACGCGAGTGCGTCGCGCGCGGCGTATTGATTGTTACAGCACCGTGTGAATAATTCATGAAATGGCCATGTTTACACTGGATGCAAATCTGATGGGGTATCCGAGCACGGAGCACCCCTTGAGGGAAAGCGTTTTGTCGCGTCACACGTTTTCTACCTAAAATGCACAAAAACCCAAACGTTCACATTTGAAATTTTAAACTTCTCGTTCTAGATTCCTGTATTTAAGTGTGTGTTTTTGCTGTTAACACTGTCACATGCTCTACATGTAGTGTTGTGAATTTAAGCTTCGAGGCGTAAACTACAAGACTTGAGTCGCGACTTCTGAGTCTAGAAGCCTCGAACCTTAAAGCCTCGACCATATAAGCCTCAACTTAATAAGTTCGCATTGTTGCTTACGAGCACAGAATCCTCAGTCTTCAAGCCTCAAGCTTTAAAGCCTCCTAAGCTTTGAAGGTTTAAGTCTATAAGGTTTGTAGCATTTAAGTCTTAAAAGCTTTTAACAAAGTAGATTAATTTATGTTATCTATGCCATATTTGATAATTATACAGGATGCCCGTGAGGAACCCGAGAGATATTAACAGCATAGTCCTGAGGTCGTTAGAAGTAAAAAAACCATGCAAGTGCGGGTCGGACTCGCCCACTGAGGGTTCCGTACTTGTTGTTGTTGTAGCGGCAACAGCAATACATCATCTGTGGAAATTTCAGCTGTCTAGCCTAGCTAGCCTAGGTTCATGAGATACAGCCTGGTGACATGACGGACGGACGGACAGCGGAGTCTTAGTAATAGAGTCCCGTTTTTACCCTTTGGATACGGAACCCTAAAAACTAGGTAGACCTAGACCTCCACACCGGACACCGTCAAATTAAGGGTTAAAAATAAATATAGGTACTGTCAAGTGTAAAAATATAGGTGCACATAACCAATCAAAAATATGTCCCATAGTACCTTAACGTCAGCGAAATAAGGCCTCGATACATAATTATGAGAGGATGAAATCGATACGTATTTTTGCACTTGACCGTACAATAATACTTTCTTCCTATAACGCTCATTGTTTGAGCTCTTAACGCTTAACTCAGGCCTTCGAGGTTCCGGGCCTTGAGCTTTCAATAAGCCGAGTTTTTAAAGCTTGAGCTGTCTATGAACCCCGAGTCTTAAAGACTTGCTCTTAAGAGCTCATAAAAAGCTTGAGTCGTTAAGGTTCTGAACCGTTTCTGAGCTCAAACCTTTAACGCTCGAGTCTTCAAAGCTTGAACCTTCAGGGTTTGGAAGTCTTTAAGGTTCAAAAGTCTTCAAGACTAGTCTTTTAACAACACTATCTACATGCCATATATATCCAAGATTTAGGGGCTTCGTGATCGTGCATGATTTAATCACCGAGCGCCTGGGCATGATGTCACTGCGATATGATAAACAATGTGCTCACTGAGTAAATGTTAACGCATTTTGCGCGTTACCGGTTTTTGTTTCCAAAGTTACTTTGTCCTAAAACGTATGTTTAAGCTACTCTCACAGGTCTGTTCTATATAAATGCCCCATACATTTGAATACTTCTCTTGCGCATTTATGAGCAATCGAATCATACGCCTTCATTATAATCCTTTATTGCGCTATAAATCTTGCTCTTGACGTTTGAGAATTCGATTGTTTCCCAGTCTCGAGTCTTCGAACAGCCGTGGGAAGTAGAGTTACAATAGTGCCAACTGAAACAAACACTTATTGAGACCGCCACCAATTTCACAGCCGTCTCCACTGCCGGCCTTAATAGAATAAACCGATCATTTGTCACCACTCGTCCTCCGGCCTCTCGCAAGACTCCTTTTATCTTCATTATCATATCTACACGCCACGTTTCCGACAGATTTATTTTTACAGATTTTGAGATTTTTGCCATCTATTTTGAGAGGGCCAATTAAGGTCACATCTAATACTTCATAAAAAGTAAACAAATCCACTTGTGCTAGGAATAATATTTACTTTACCTGAAAAGATTCCATTAAGCCTGCCGGCAGGTGCCAAGGTTAGCGGGCAGCGTGAACTTCAATACGTTGTATTGGATCCTGTGTTAGTGTGTTCACGTGATTGGTTTAGAAGCTCATTTGCAATTACATCATGCATTGTTTTGTACAAACAATGACCTACCTAGCAGTTATCTACCTACTTATTTTAGTCGTACTTATTGCGGGATGGGTTTTTTATAATGTGAAAAGGGCAAACGAGCATAATATTGGTTAAGTTATGTTACACTTGTAAAGTAAATACAGTAAATAAATGAAACTCAATAATAATTAAAATTATACAAAGAAACTCTATAAAAACAGTCTGCATTAATGTCGATAGTTAACGAATCCTTGTTTTCGAATTCCAGGTAACGGCACGATAGACTTCCCCGAGTTCCTCACAATGATGGCGCGCAAGATGAAGGACACGGACAGCGAGGAGGAAATCCGTGAAGCCTTCCGCGTGTTCGACAAGGACGGCAACGGGTTCATCTCGGCCGCTGAACTGCGCCACGTCATGACCAACCTCGGGGAGAAGCTCACCGACGAGGAGGTCGACGAGATGATCCGCGAGGCCGATATCGACGGCGACGGACAGGTCAATTACGAGGGTACGTCCGCTTGCTACAGGGTTTGGTTGTGATATTAAGACTGCGATGACGTTTACAATTGCCTACCCAAATATTAAGTCACTAAAAGTGACTTAAAATTTGAAAAGTATAGTTGACGATTTCTCTGTTTACGGCTTGGTCACAATCACAACTTCAGGCTTATAGCGCTGCGTGACCTACTTCATAATCCCTATCCCTAGTTTTTGTCGCGCGCCGCCAATAGTCATCGCCAGGCCGGTACAGAGTCTTAAAGCAGTGTAAGCGTCATCGACAAGTCTTACCTCTATTGTCTATCTATGGCATGAGCCAACTCTTACCGTTGTCGATCTAGATCTACCCGAAAGAACTCCGCCGAGGAGCTCTCACTAAAGTGTCATGTTCTCATTTTTTATAACATAACGGCTAGAGTTGATTCGTTATAAATTTCAGTTAAAATTGATGTTGAAGCGTCACAGATAGACATTGTCAGTTCTATCGGTGACTGTTCGATACCTAATGTATGTATATACCTTGATGCCAGTCAGTTGTGGAATAAATATTTCAGTCCTAGTAGAAACAGACTGGCGACAAGTGTCTATTATGATTGTCACTGGATATGGTTTGTGTAAGCGTTAGGACAATACCACCCTCTAGGCCCCGCGTCCCGCATGCTCGTGTCGCGCACTAACCCGGGTTGCCGGCTATTTCGATAACTCCAGAGACTCTGTAAATCTCCTCATACAAAACACGTTTGCTCGTTTTCGTGCAACGTTTATGATACTCGTGATTTACGAACACCAAACTTTTAAATAATCCAAAGATGCGAGTTTATTGCGCGATCTTTTGATATCTCGTAAATTACACGCGTCTTGCGACGATAAGCTTCCACGGAACTGGCTAATGCCGCAAGTAAAGGTCGCGTTTGAATCACCCGTGGGTCGCCACCGGTACGCTACCAGGCCACCAGGTTCGGTCGATCCAGTAGCCACTACTGACTAAATCACGAACCTATTAGCAAATTTCACAACCAAAACTAAGTGCTGTCGCTAAAAAAACCAGACAATAAATGATCGCAGACGTGTAACAATGACTCGGCCATTGTATCGGTAAGACGAGCACGAGCTGCATGGATACAGTGTTATGTTTCGTGTGAATATAAAAAAGAGTTGCGTTTGGGCGCGCGCCAGCGTCACGTGGCGGCGCTGCGCCGTGCGCCGGTTGTCAACAACGCACATTTACTCGCCCTCGTAAATGTCTCTCCGCGTACAAGCTAACCGTAATCGTGAAATTTCCCACATTCGTCATACTCCAAAAAATATCCGTCAAATTTTCCATATTCGCGTTTCATTGTCACGCGATGCGCCAAAAAGGGTAACAAATCGTCGCATCACGTGAAAAAGAGAATGAAACCGGTTGATCGTCTTTGTCAGTTCCGAGCCAAATTATTCTGTATAATTCCATTCCCGCCAGGCATGTCTTGCTCCGATAAACAAACTCAATAAGAACCTTATTGCCTCGTGATACTGCGTTCGATAGAATCAAAACAAAATGGCGTCATAAATATCATCGTCAGACCGTGATGTTGGATGCTACCTGCTCGGCAGCGACGCGCTCGTCGGTCGCCGCCCGCGCTCGACCGCCGGCAGTAGCGTGCAGTCTACAGCGTCGTTCTTCTCTTACAGACTTCCATGCACTCGCCAATCTCATATTCTCGCGCGCCAGTAGCCGCTAGCGCGCGGGCCGGCTCGCTAGTAGCCCTCTAGTAACTAACCCACAGAAAAGACTCCGCAATAACGCTGTGATCTCGAATACCCCCCAGTAGTGTAGCGTGACGGCCTACGACGTGCGACTCTAGGTACATACCTGCCAGTGTTCTGAATGGTTTGCTGCCCGTTATTAACTGTTCCTACCCTTCACCTGACTGCTCCCCGCCCCACCTGCTCCGCTCACTCTTACTGGGTCTCACACTTGACTATCGGTTGTCTAAGTCCGCCTGCCCGGGACCAGAGACCAGACTATTCCTAATGGCGCTCTAAAGCTCCTCTAATTTGGTTACTGGATCCGGTCGAGCGGAGATGACGCGTAGAATCGCCGATTGCAACTTTGTCATTTGTCAAAACGTTTTAGGCGTTCTAGCTCTAAAATTACTGACCTACATTTTTAAGACTTTGACAAATGTCAACAGAATTGCAATCGACCCACGCTGGGAAACTTCGACGTTTCATCCAAATCTGGTGCATGTGTCTAATACCTGTAATAGAAGTTTAGTTCTCGAAATACCACCTGGCGCCGGCGCGGCGCGCGCGGGCAGCAAACTGAACCGACCCCTACGCTCTTCGACCGATCCGACCAGCCAGAGGGTGGTATTTCACATGTTCCCTTGTAGTAGCATGACGAGGTCGAATGCTACCGGTTTTTTATGTTGTTCGTTACATCAAGCACATGTGTATCCTCGTTTGAAGGTTCTATTGATTTATCTATATCTGTCGGTTTTACCTGTCTAATACTTAGCGGCTCCGCCTTCCTAGTGCATCTACACGTGTACGGTTAACTATATTTGTTGTGTTTAATATCGTATTAACATTTTACCTAAGAGCCTCTGCACACAATGCGGTTCGCAGATCACTGCTGTTTATTTACTTGCGAGTGTTCGTAATTGGTATGTTGGACAGCGAGCGCTTCGTGTGCGGAGGCCTCTGGACACGTTGTGTGAGGGCCCCTGCTCGGCTCGGACCGCCCCTAACCACGTCTTTTTGTTTGCAGAATTCGTCACCATGATGACGTCGAAGTGAGCCGCCGGCTAGTGTGTGTGTAAAAAGCAGAGAATTCAAATATACATTTTGTTTCATGACACACAATATTACCATCGTATTGGACCTGCATTTCTCTAGTGTTTGCGATAAATTTAAATATTGTCATCGTTTCAGTTGAATGATATATTGTAACGTAACGCAGGCGCGGCGCGCCAGGCGCCTCCGCCTCCTTTTTATTTAGATTTTAAACTATTCCGTTAATTTTACTATGTAAGAAACAATTTTAACTGTAGCGGTACAAAGGGAAAACGAATAGGTGTGCGTCGCAATGTGATGGTAGCGGCGCGCGCGGCTCTCGTCGGCCCGCGCGCCGCGGCGTGCCTGCTGCGTGCTTGTGTGTGGCTCGCCCGCACCAGATACATTTTATTGTCATTTTTTTTCAAGTACGAGATATTTATAAAGTACGTGATGAATAAAAACTTTAAAAAATCCCAAAAAAATATACTATACTGTGCCCGTAAGAATCAGTAGCGGTCGCGGCGGGCGGGGCTGCCCGCCCCCGCATACATTAACGATCATAATAAATGTTTAAATTTAACTAACTCAGTAAACGAATAAATTAGATTTATTGGTACTGCATTTGTAAGTGTAAATGACTTGATAAATTATATTTCTATTGTTGGTGACTTATTCTATCAAAATGGAAAGTAATCCGCTCTGTTATTCTCTCGCCACACCTGATTCATTCTGTTATTAAATTATACAAAAGACATACTGAAAATAAATGTTTCTTCATTTTTAGGTCAATAAGCATCGGTGTTTCATTTCCGACCGGAGTGCGTTTCAAATTGAGTTGCCCCGCTTCCCTCGCTCGCATTCGCGGTCACTCGTACCTTTTCTATTTACCTACTCTAATAAGAAACACGAAGCTGTATAATTAATGTAGCCTGTCATGTGTACATTTCTCAAATCTATGTAATGAAGTAAACACTCTTGTTAGTTATTTCCAAATTATATTTATTGCATAAAACAATTACATTCTAAATGGCTGTAAATTGTGTTGTATCATTGCTTCCCCCGTTCGCTTGACTGTGGCAGCAAGCTGAAACACTGAAGGCACGTAGCGAAAGCACCTTGTTCATCCCACTCCTGAAAACTTAATCCCTTGGTTTGGTTCCTAGAGAGCACGACGACAATTTGTCTTATACATTTTATTCAGAGGGTAGGGTATATTGCCCGTTTTCTCGTGGTCCAGACGGCTTACTGTCTAACACACTTGCGATCGCAACCGGCTTCAAAGTGGAGCATTTTTTTTTCATTTTGTATGCAGACAAGCCTTCGATTTTCAAAATGAAAACGATCTTGATTGCGAGTGTGTTAGACAATAAGCCCTCTGGTGCTACTGATTTATCCTATTAGTAAGATCACGAGGGAGGGCAATCCTCGTAGTTCTACTACTAGTTCGACAAATTATTAAATGATAAATGCTTAGTTCCTCGATGTCCTACTGCGGTCCCTAGAATTAGTCCCTCCTACCGCCATCATAGGTAGGTTCCATTATGGGACAACTGTGAGTTTTGTCCCAGTGTAGTCCCATGGGCCAAGTGGCACTAATATTAAATATTTTAGTCCCCAAGTCCCATTACCGTTATCAACGATTCATATAGTCTCTTTTTTTCTTTAGATCTGTCGTGTTAGGGCATTGGTGGTGGTCCACCTATGTCGATTACGGAGAGTAGAATGGACAAAATCAATAGGTAGGTTTAGGTTATGCTAGTTCTTCAAAGGTCCGAAGGGCCAAAACAACCTAGAAGTAGGAGCTCCGTCAACTTCGTTAAGGTCTGCTAGAATGCCCAGGTGGACAACCTAGCCTCTCGACGCATACTATCCAATACGCGTATTGTCAAATTTGATTAGGCATATTTTGTCCAATACTCAATTTGTACAATACGCTTTATGTCTAAATCGCTTTTGGCCACATACGCATTATGTCCAATAAGTGATATGTCTAACACGCATCATGAGAAATACGCGTATTGTCAAATTTGATTACGGATTTTGTCAAATACTCAATTTGTCCAATACTCAATTTGTAGAATACCCCTTATGTCCAATAAGTAATATGTCTAACACGCATCATGAGCAATACGCGTATTGTCAAATCTAAAAAATCCTCATAGACAAATGGTTGTGAAACGTGATGGTGATGGTACTGAATTTCTCAGTGGACATTTTGCGATTTCGACGTTCTACGTGTTGGACGTTTAGCGTAGAGGACGTTCTGCGTGTTGGGCGTTTAGCGTAGACGACATTCTGCGTTTGTATTGGACATCCTGCGTGTTAGATTTTCTACGTATTGGATATCCAGCGTGCAGGACTATCTGCATATTGGACATTCTGAGTATTGGATAATCTGCGATTTGGATATACTGCGTATTGGACATGACGCGTATTGGATAGTATGCGTCGAGAGGCATCCTAGGTGTACCATGAACAACAAGGGGTCGTGTTTTTGCATTCTTCCTCATTTCTGAAATGAATTGGATAGTGTCGACGGACATCCGCTATGGCGGAGCTCCTTTTTCTGGGTGGCTTGACCCTTTGGGCCTGCTGCAAAACTAACATAATCTAAACCTACCTGGGACTTTTGAGACAAAATATTACTAACACTTGTCTAATGGGTCTACTGGGACGACATCGTCTCGGTGGTCCCACAGTGGGACTAGTCGGATAGACCTGACAAACCGTAGGACCACGAGAAAACTGGTTAATATTGATGATTGTCAACGTTACCCTCCTCGGTACCCCGGGCATTGGGGTCGTAGACGCGCATTGCTCAACGCATTGTTCAAACTTGGCACTTCGTCCAGAATACTCAAATCGCAAATTCTCCTTTAGGCAGCTTATCCTAAATGCATGAAGTCCAATACGAAGCCCCCAAACCATCCAGGAACCCATTGAAATATACAAACAAAATTTCTCATCAAAATCAGTCCAGCCGTTTAGGAGGAGTTAGGTGATTGGAGACTTACCGACAGCAGCGCCACCTACCGACCGTGTCCAATTGTGTTTCCAAACCAACCAGGAACCCATTGAAATATACAAACAAAATTTCATCCAAATCGGTCCAGCCGTTCAGGAGGAGTTAGGTGATTGGAGAAATACCGACAGCAGCGCCACCTACCGGGTCCAATTGTGTTTCCAAACCATCCAGGAACCCATTGAAATATACAAACAAAATTTCATTCAAATCGGTCCAGCCGTTCAGGAGGAGTTAAGTGATTGGAGAAATACCATCAGCAGCGCCACCTACCGGGTCCAATTGTGTTTCCAAACCATCCAGGAAACCATTGAAATATACAAACAAAATTTCATTCAAATCGGTCCAGCCGTTCAGGAGGAGTTAGGTGATTGGAGAAATACCGACAGCAGCGCCACCTACCGGGTCCAATTGTGTTTCCAAACCATCCAAGAACCCATTGAAATATACACACAAAATTTCATATCTTCTGCCCGCGACTTCGCCGCGTAGATTTCGATTATCGTTATTCCCTCGGAAAATAGAAAAAAAGTTGCCCATGTTTTAATCCAGTGTAGGTATAAGCTATCTCCATTCCAAATTTCATCCAATTCCGTCCAGCCGTTGTTGCAGCGTGAAAGAGTAAAAAACATCCATACATTCAATAGGTACAAACTAGCGTTTAGGTAAAATATTAGTACCTAAGGATCTCACAGCACGGTGGTTGTATCGGACGGAAAAAACATTACCCACCCTACCGCTGAGGGTATCGATGTGCAAAGGGGCTTAAGGGATTATAATTTATAATTATCATCAACAGTCTACTTAGATGTGTATAATAACATGCCCGTCTGATGTTGAAGAGAACGACTGACCATAAGTCTGCACCCCGCAAGTACCTACAGTGATTATTGGCAACTTCATGGAAAGAACACTGCCTACCCGTGAAGCATTCATAAATTGAGGCAATTGAAAATCCTTGAACTAATTTTATTTAACCCGAAACCCGACAAATGTTTAGGTACTTGAAATTCGCAAGGTCCGATTGCGATCCTGATGCTCAATATTTATTCCAAATATTTTTAAAACCCGTGTATTTTGGAACAATAATACCTAATATTGTTTATCGTGGCGTCATTGCGCCGTGTCTTCACCAGAGGTCTAATATGGCTGCGTTTATCGCGTGACAAAGTTTGGATAAGGAATCATCCGTCACCTTCTGACACGTAAATAAGTACATATGAAGTACATACAAGAGTGACGGATGCTTTATCCACATTTCAAATGGCGCAAAAATGTGACATTTGACACGCGATATGTCGCAGCATGGTCGCAGCCATACTATCCCACAAATGGTCACCACCATTTCGTGAATCATTATGCATTTGTGTTCAAAATTCTATACTAGGTATGTGTTAAAATTAATGTTTGGCACGAATAAACAATTTCTTTTCTTTTCTATTAATTCTACACGGCCGAAGAATTTTTGTTGAGCTTTCGACTGTTAACTTCGACAAGAAACAGCTAGGTATTGCGTAACTATAGGTATTTTGTAAGTACTTACAAAATACCTATAGTTACGAGCGACGCGAAATATTGTTATGTAACAATATTTCGCTATATCTACTTAATTTTCATGCATATTATATTTTACTTCATGGAGACCTGTGCTTTAGATCAGTTTTATCTTGTCTGAAACTTGACTGAAGAAGTCTCAAGTCGCTCCTAATTTGCACTTAAAACGGTGGCCATTTTTAGTTACCTACTAAACACTGTCTGATTAACAATATTTTTTTAATTAATTTGCATTAATTTATATTTTGTCTTGAAGATTCTAGGTACAACATCAAGTTATGAGGACTATTGCTACTTGGGTGTCTCCTTCTCCTTTTTTGGATTTTGTTTCTTAGCCAACTCCTGGAGCAAGCATATAAGCGTGCGCGTCGGGCGGCCCGACATGCGCCGCCGGGACAGGTAGGGGGGCTCGTCGTGCGCGAGCTTGGCCACGCCGGTCGTGTCCATGTGGATCCACTTTTTGCCGCATACGAAGTTCTGGAACGATATGGATCAAGTGCTAAAGGGGCACTTAACTTTCAGGTCGTAGAGTTCCTCGGGGAAGACCTATGTCCAGCAGCAGTGGACGTCTTATGGCTGCTAAGAAAATGATGAAGCGATTGAAGTCAGCTGAAAGAACTTGGGCAGATTGTCAGAAAAGAATGATACGAACAGTGGGCTTATTGTCTAACGCACTCGCAATCACGATCGGTTTCATTTTGAAAATCTAAGGCTTGTCTGCATACAAAATGAAAATAATTGCTCCATTTTGAAGCCGGTTGCGATTGCGAGTGCGTTAGACAATAAGCCCTCTGGTTCAAAAATCGGCATGGGCAGCGGAATTTTTGGGGCAAAAACAAATGGCAGATATAGTTCGTTCGTTCAAATAGTGTGCATAGCAACCCTTCGAAGTCGCCGACACCGGCACAAAATAGATAGGTACAGAATTCAATCTACATACAAAGTGCGCTCGAGCAACGCACACATAGACACTGCTCACGGACACGATATCTCGGACCGGTTAGGACCAGTGCGAGCGCGAGTGCCATCCGCTTGAGACACGCGTCTGTGAACTTTTTTGTGCAATAATGGAGCAACAAAAAAAAGGAATTATAACTGTTCAGTGGACGGTTGTTTAAATTCAATATTAAACGGTGTAAGATCGATTTTTATATTATAATAGTTTCCTATTTTGGTTGAAAACATGTTTTTTTGTTTGTGTAGATATTGTGTTGTTTTTAGTGTCATTTGACAGGTTTAGGTCTAAAACGGATAGGACAATAGAAATTGTGTTACTAGAGTAATCCGTTTAGAAGTTATTAGGGATTTTCTATAGTCAAATTTGTAATAATATAACAATGACATTAAAATAAAAATATTTTAGTTATTATTCATTTATATTTACATTCTTCCCGTTTAATTCTCAACGATAAATCAAACAACTAGATACCTACGAGTGCCACTACCACGATAGTTTTTTTGTGCATAAGCCATAGTTGACAACCATAGAGCGACCGCCGAGCGTAGGTATGAAAAGTGAAGTACATACATGTGATTGACTTCTGTACCTATCTATTTTGTGACACCCGGTTTGTGCGCGCCGCGGCGTGTTCTTTGTACCAATTGTGGCGGCACATCAAAGCATGCAAACTATTTGAACGAACGAACTATAGTGATTTTGTATTTCGATAACAGAACGAAGCAATAATTAAAATCGGCATCAATTGAAATAGAAATAGGTAAGGTGAGTCGGGGCTATTGCATCCACGGGGCTATTGTAACTTTTCATACTAATTTTAAAAGTAGAGCACGTTTTAGTATGAAATGTTACGATATAGCTGAGTAATACTGTATGGGAAAGTCAAATAAATTAATAAAGTTTTAAAACTGGTGTGACATGATACATTTGGGTAGGTATGGTGTTTAAAGTTCACTACTCCCCCCCCCCTTGTCAATTTTGATAAGTCATATTTGTATGGAGCGTACGAGATGTAAGTACAAAGGTGATATATTAGTGGCCGGACCTGTAGCTCTAGCTTGAAAACCGTCGAGCCTATCAAAAATTTATTTCTTTTCTTTTTAGAATTTAATACCTAAGGAACATTTTTGTCCTTGAAATTTTTTTCGTATCTGTTATAGTGGTCCCAAGAAAGTTAAAAAACCGTTAACGGGGACACATTTCAGGGTGGGGGGGTGAAGCGGCTGGGGGAGGGGGGGGGGGAGAGTAGTGAACTTTAAATACCACACCCAAATGTATCATGTCACACAAGTTTTAAATTTGTTCGTCAAAAAACATTGAATGACTCAATTAATAGCCCCGTAGATGCAATAAATAGCCGACTCACCCTTAAGAATTAAAAAAAAAACGATTTACCATTTACCTACCTACTCCATAATCGTGTGGCACGTAGGCGAGATGAGTGCAAAATGATCCCCTTAAGGGAAACATTTACTGTGGTCAAAGTTCAAGACGGAAATGGCGAATTTACATAATTTTGTAATAGGGTAGGGGCACCAAAAGATGAACGCACCCCAATAAATGAACGATCGATCGAAATAACGAAATAATTAAATCGTGACAAATATGGCATAGTCGGGGTATTTTTTTTCTTAAACGGTAACTCTATGCCTACGTCGCCATTAAAACTCACTGGTATTTACGCGTCTACCGCGGCGACAATCGGTCGTTGTTCTGTGGTGTCTCGTCAAAAACGTCGCTAGTATGGGAAAATAGATAAGGAAGTGTACTTCAAATTTAAGCTTTTAATTACGTATAAAATTCAATGACTTACTTTCTTGCAAGGATTTCTTAGTATGAATTCTTGACTTATCCCTCTTTTATTGTATTTAGACGATATTTAATTTTCTTTGTTAATTTAAGTGCAATAAACCGTTCAAGTTATGGTTCCAAAAACATGTGCCCAAACTAAAAGCTGAACGATGTTCAACTACTAGGTAGGGCATACATTTTTAAAAGCTTTGTAATAAATCGTACAGAACCGGCATATAGAAACTTTATAGCGTAAACTGATCATTTATTGCTTCTGAATTTTTAAACTAAAACATGAACGCAACTTTTGGTTATTTTGGAGTTTCTTTTAGTATGAAAACTAAATACTGTTCAACAATGAAATATGTGCCTTATACTTGAACTAATTACATTTACTAGTTCAAGTTGTGGGTTCCATTTCAATAGTTGAATGCTTAATTAAATTTATTAGTTCAAGTTTTGGGTTCTATTCTTATAGTTGAATGTTTAATTGATTTTGTTCGTTCATTTCATTAATTCTGTATCCGAAAGCTGAACTAAGTAAAGTAAGTCGTTCATGTTTTAGGTAAAGTTTTGTAATATGAACATTTACTGCTACTGAACTACTACTATTTATTTTTGTAAAGCCCATTAAAAAAAGTCTTATTTGATTAACGTTCGTTTTATTTATTGTAAAAACCTTTTAATAATTTTATTTATTTATTTAGAGCATTATACAAAATACTCATAGTTAAAAAAACAATAATGGCAATTAGGCATATAGATTTTTTAATTATTTAATTTCAACTATTGGGGTCAATCCGTTCAGATTTAGGGCACATTAGATTGTTTTATTATATTGGTTCAACTATTGGAGTAAAATCGTTCAGAGTTAGGGCATCACTGTTCATGTATTGGGTAAATTGGTACATTTTTGGTTTCAAAGATTTTTAGAAAAATAATGTGTTACAATAATTTACTTTATAATATTTATCTCCAATCTAGAGTATATACTTTAGCTTATAAAAAAAAGTAATTAAGTGAAATTCGTTAAGTTCACTGAGAAAAAAATGTCCAAAGTTGGTGTAGTCGCTTAATCGTTCATTTATTGGTGCCCCTACCCTAGGTACTTATTTCTTAACATTTGTAGGTATGTGTTTTATGAATAATACATGTTTTCTAAGGGATCATTTTAGACACATGTATGTATAAAACGATCCCCGAGATTCTTTGAAAGGTACTTAATATTGTTATAAAATTTACCGTATATTTAAAGACCTTTCAAAGCGTGTGGTCGACGCAACTCTACAAAGGGTGTAAATGAGTAAGCAAGTGTACTATTTAGAAGAACAAATGAAATGAAAAATATAAATATAAATAATAATATACTGTGCGTGCGTGTTCCCAATTTTTTATAGACATTTAATCGTGAATTTTAGTCAATTAAAATGACGATTGATCAATCGTTATTCGAAGACTCGGTCGATTACATTAATCGAGATTAATTTTGTTATGATTGATTGTTTAATCGATTGATTAGTTGACTAAAAATTAATTGATTAATACCACAGAACTATATCGAGATAGAAGGAAAGAGTTCGTCGATTTATATGAGAACCGAGCGTGTAAATCACATGTGATTAAGGTAAAGGTTCCAGTGTTTGATAGTGCCACAACAGTTGTTGGCACCTTCAGTTGACACTCATCTGTTACCTATGTCTGTATAAGGTTAAAGGTGCCAACAACTGTTGTTGTAGCACTATCAGTTGACACTCATCTGTTACATCTGTTGATATAAGTAATGTTGAAGGTGCAAACAACTGTTGTAGTACTATCAGTTGACACTCATCTGTTAAAGGTTTCACTATTAAACACTGGGACCCTTACCGTTATCACAAGTTAATACAAGTGCTCATAAATACAAGTGCTTAACTAATTATTAAATAAATGAAGATTAGCTGACTATAATATCATTGAAGTAAAGATTTTTGTTACCTAACTCATTACTGTACAGACTCACTCGATAAGGAAAACCTCAAGAAACCATGGATATAATCTCTGCTTACCAAGGCACAAGTCGGCTTTCTTTAGAAAGAACATCTTGTTCATGGCTGTAAAGGTTTTTAACTACTTATTTACCAAATGATCTGAAAAAAGCTGACTTTCCGGAATATAAAGCAAAACTGTATAAGTGGTGTCTTGGTCAAAGGTATTATTCAATCAATGATCATTTTAAGTAACCGATATTATTTATCTAGGTGCATGTAAAAATTGTAAATTAATAATTCTCTAATTTAATTGAGCTACATAACATAATGACACTATTACACTGTGCATTTAATTTTTAAATTAGGGAGATTTAAACTAATGCAGGTATTTTATTGATTTACTAATGAGTGTCTATTGTGTGGTTTAATGAGATGACATTTGTATTTGTATTTTACTCTAATTTTAACATAAAATATTGTACACCGGAAACCGGTTGAATGTGACGCGCTGCTCTTGCCTAATTTAATAAGATCATATGGTAATTACCTATACTCACTTCTGACAATAAAGATTTCTATTTCTATTTCGTCTGTTTATTTCAACATCCTATTCATTTAAATGAATAGTAATATTCCTAAAAGATTATAATATATGTATTTATAAACACTTAAGATAAATGTATGGTATGTGTTACTTTGTACAAAATATTGTTATTATTCTCTACCACAAGAATAGTAAACATGCATACAGCCCGCTAGAAAGAAGGTGGCCACCGTAGCCTATGAAAGTTACCATCACTGAACCATCATTTTTAGGTCGCCAACACTGCAAAAACCTTTAGTTCCTTTTTGAAGAGCCCGATATTGTAAACTCTTCGAAAAACAACCGCTGGGAGCTCATTCCACAACCTGAGCGTACGTTGAAATACATAAAATTTCTCTTATACACCCTATTACAGTTAAAAAATTGTCCACCTAACTTTTACACCCCAAAACTATCACAGAAACAGTATTTTTTTGGGGTGTAAGAAACATTTTTAGTATTTTTCTAGGGCGTATAAGCCTTCAATTTTCTTAAATACTGCGTTTACTTTAAATATTACTTAATCATATTCTTTATCTCGATAAACTATATTAATTATGTACAAAACTGACTTAGTAACTCAAAAAACAAAAAAGTTAGGTAAGTATGTTATTACAAAAATATTTTTGAAAAGAATGATTTTTATCTCTCCTGAAAAGTTGAGCGTTTACGGCAATTGAGTCTAAAGGTATCAATAATTCATTTTGACTACTACTTCATCACACGGCTACATAATAAGGTAGGTAGGTCTAAATAAGCTTTTGTTGCCGATTGTACTTTTTTTTTGCAAAATCTTTATCTGCTTATCGAGACCAAACTATTGCAAGTTAAATAAAAGCTTGTAAAACATTACCCTTCTTGGCAGTCGGGTAAAAAGAATTATCATTTTTTCTGTCTTCAAACTCGATTTTAATCGACTTAGAAATGTTTTTTTATTTTTTATTTTTATTTAGGAAAACAAACAGCCGTGTACAAAGTAATACATACAAATATTAATATGAATAAGGCCTAAAGTTCCATATATTACTAGGTTACAAATTAAGTTGTTAACAAGTTATTCTTACCATACAAACAAAACAACCAAAACTAATTAGAAATCAAGATTTACAAACGGTAGGTACTAATAATCAAAAAAGAAATTGCCGAATCTTAATTTTAAACATTGATAAACTATTCGTAAAGATGTCTATATCATTGAACGAATCATTGTACATCTTACACGAGCGCCTTAGAAACGAATTTTGCGCATAATTAGTGCCGCAAGGGGAAATGTGAAAGGTAGGTTTAGAACGTGAGCAGAAACGAGAAGCTTTGAAGGATATGCTGTCTAATAGCACACTTGAGTCAGTATAATTTCTAATAATTTTAAATAAAAATATAGTATCCAGATAAATTCTTCTCCTTTCAAGAGGGGGAAGACCGTGCCTGGCTGCAGACGAAAGGTAGTCATAGTTGTAAAAACCGGTCCTATAATCTAGAGATCTACAAAAAATCTTTTGAATTCTTTCGACCCTGAACTTATGAATATCATACTGCGGGCTCCATACAACACTTCCGAATTCTAAAACACTCCGGACGAAAGAATAATATAAAACTTTTAAAGTACCTAAAGGTATTTTTGAAAGGTTTTGTAAGACGAAGAATCATACCTAATTTTTTATACGCTTTAGAAACGACACTATCAATATGCTCATTGAAAGATAGTTTCGCATCCAAAATAACGCCTAAGTCTCTAATCGTCGACACACGCGAGACACTACTACCAGCTAAAGAATAATCATGAACTACCGGACTAGACTTACGGGAAAAAGTGATAACGTAGCATTTATCGGTATTCAGGACAAGCTTATTCCGCTGACAATAGTCCTCGAAACGAGACAAGTCAGATTGCAACGAAGCACAATCATCAATGTTCTTAATTAATTTGTAAATCTTAGCGTCATCCGCATAAAGTATGTGCGAAGAAGTTAGAAAAGAGTTTTGAATGTCATTGACATACAAGACAAATAAGAAGGGGCCCAAATGCGAGCCCTGGGGAACTCCGGATGGAATAGGTAAGAACCTAGATCGGTAGCCCTTAAGTGCAACAGCCTGACTCCTATTACTAATATACGACTCTAACCATCTAAGTAGGTCCCCATGTATACCGATCTCAAAGAGTTTCTGAAGTAAGATGGAATGATCAATTTTATCAAAGCACTTGGAGAAATCGGTATAAACGGCATCCACCTGATAACCAGAGTCTAAAGCGTTAATAATGTAGTCAGTATAGGTGATCAGATTAGTATCGACGCTCCTGCCCCTGGAAAAACCATGCTGGTGAACAGATATATGACGCGATACAACAGCAGTGATTTCATTAGTAACAATTTTTTCGAAAATCTTAGCGAACACACAAAGCTTGGAAATCGGTCGGTATAATCCAATGTTGTGCTTATCACCCCCCTTATGTAAATACAGGAGTAATGATTGCCCGTTTCCATATACTGGGGACGATACCTACGCAAAGGGACTTATTAAAAAGTTTAGCCAATGGAACAGTAAGCTCAGCATAAAGTTTAGAAATAAGAAAGGGATGGATGCCATCAAAACCAGCCCCCTTATTAACACCATATACATTTTAGATGCCTATACACCAAATCATCCGTAATGTCAACAGTAGAAATATCTATTGGGGAGGACGTAGACTGCGACGAATTAACCTGTGACCTAACGCCACCAGTAACAAAAACAGAGCTAAAATAATCATTAAAAAGATCACAAATAACCACACCGTCAGACGACGATTTATCCTCGAAATACATACTAGAAGGTATATCATTAACAGAGATTTTAGATTTTATGAAGCTCCAAAAATATTTGGGAGAGGTTGTAATTTTCTTTTCACTAAGAGCAATAAATTTAATATAACTATCCCTGATTAACTTCTTCTCTCTTAATCTTAATAGGCTAAATTCATCATAATCTAGTTTGTTGTTGTACTTTTTCCATCTAGCGTGTGCTTTTAATTTATTTTTCATAATTTTAATTAAAGGTCTGCTGTACCAGGGCGGGTACCGAGTGGAGGTACAAACTTTACTTTTTGGTACAAATTTATTAATTAAATCATTAAGAATTGAGTAAAAATAACTGGTGGCGTCTTCGATTTCCATATCATCAATAAAAGACCAATTAATATTGGACAGGTCATGTCGAAAGTGCTTAAAGTTAGCTTTGTGGTATAGGTTCCTATAATGCTCGGTAGAATTTAATCGTTGAAATAATGACAAACGGAAGGTAATCACCAAGGATTTATGATGTAAATCCTCTTGTGTGAGTGGGGATGAACAGGCTGACACATCACATTTAAAGTTACTAATCACGAGATTCAAAATACGGTCATACGCATTAACACACCCATTGTACTGTTGTAATCCAGTGAGAGAAAGGAAATCTGATAAGACCGCAGCTAAAGGATTATTATTAATATTAATATTTAAGTTCGAGAAGCTATCAAGGTGCCAAACAGCATGAGAAATATTAAAATCACCGAGCAGCAGGTAAGCGTCACTCTGGTAACACAGTAAAATGTTGCTAACATTGTTAAAAAAGTTTTTCAAGGACTCAGCATGATTACGATTATGCGGAAAATATGCACAGGCTATACGAAGATAGCGAGCAGGCTCTGACACTGCAGAGGACGACTCCGAGGCAGCAAGGGGCAGAGACAACCATATCTCCCCGGAGTGGGTAGTGCTGCAGAGGTCATCGCAACGGCGCGCGCGAAGGCCGCGCCTCACCGCCACCAGCACGCCACCGCCGCGCGACGCCGCCGCCGCTGGCCGATCACGCCGATACACATCATAATTATGATAGAAAAATTCTTCACTGCTAAAATCATCAGTGAGCCAGGTTTCAGTTAAACAAATAACGTCATAGTCAGACGCAAGTACATTGGTAAAAAAGTTATGAGATTTAGTTCTAAGACCCCTCACGTTCTGATAATAAATACTAATATTATTTAGATTAGCCATTAGAATAGACATAAACAGCGATATAAAGGGGCACTATGTCTGCACAATAAACAAAAGAAAATATTTTTAAAATTAACATCAGGCGCAAGAATAAATTAATGACTAAGGTTGCGTAACAACGGGCGAAAATATAGAATGCTAATAATAACCCACACAGCACAGTAGAAAGTAACAGTCACTTAAGCTTCAACAGGTCAGAATCGGAGACGATGCGCACAATTCTCGAAGTTTCGTTTTGACGCATGAAGATCTTACCCTCTTTCACCCAAACAAAAGAGTAATTCAGCTCGACCTTGGTCTGACGCGCACGCTTAAGTAACATCTTATTTGCAGGCGTAAGATGTTCATTAATATATACGTTGGTCGCCGGTCCATTAAGGCCAGCGTCAGCCGTGGTAAGGCCGCGGCGAGCACGGGCCGCCGTAAGCAACTCGTCCCTGCGCACGCGCCGGGTGAAACGGACAATAATCGAGGGCGGCCGTCCATTCTGATGATTAACCTCAGTAGTGGAGAATAGTCTACGCGATGAATGCTATCGATGTCCGATTGGTCAAGAGCAAAGCCCACCTTGATACATATATTGTTTAGCGTAGTACGCAAATTCTCCCCAGAACGGAGCGGGATGCCAGTAATCTCCACGTTATTAAGCCTACCAAACTGATCACGATCATTGTTATCTCGCTTAAGCGCCGTGACGTGATCCTGGAGTTCTTGGACTTGTGCTGGTAATGTCGACAAGGTAGTAACTCTGTCCTCCGTGCTTGAGATTCTATTTTCCATCCCATTCAGACGAGATTCAAGGGCGCTCCACTTATTACTCAACTCAGTTACTTGTAGCTGAACATTGTCAATTTTGGCCTCAATGGATGTCCTAGAATTTCTTAATTCAGCGAACAAGTCAGCCAATGTAGCTTCACTAGATGCTTGAGGTGCTGGGGCCGCTCGACACGCAATGCAGCGCCAGGACGCTCTTTTGTCATTAGTCATGCGTCTATGGGTGGTTTCCGCCAATCCAGCACAAACGAAATGTAAATTCCTTTTACAAGCACAACATAAAACACCATCAGTTACTGATTCATTACATTTTGCACACTCCATAATAAAATCGGGTAAGCAAATGCAGCCGTCTAACAGGAAAAAAAAGTGAAAAATAATGTTTAACACCTTATCGAAAACCACGCGTGCGAGACACTGACACTATTGGCTAATAACCATAAGTGGGAGCTCAATCTCACTGGGCAATCGCGGCAGGTGGAAAGAAGTGGTCTCTGCCTACCCCTCTGGGAAACAGGCGTGATTTAATGTATGTATGTATGTATGTTTTACCGTCAAAATAAAGTCATCCATTTGAACAGGTTCGCCTTCTCGTTTCCACTTCCATTGTCGTCCATCTGTCGAATATCTGTTTACTTTCGACTCATCTGACCAAATAACCTTTTTCCAATCTTCTACACCACAGTTTTTTACAGTTTTGTCTCTGTTTTATGTTCTTCTTAGATAACATTGGTTTCTTTTTCTTTTCAATAGCTCTAAACTTTTTCGACAGTAGCAATACAACGAGTTAAGCGTCTTGTAAGTATCATGATCGGTCGAAAGTCTTGGTCGACCTCCTACATTGCTTTTTACTGGTAATCTGCACTTATTTTATACTGTACCCTTGATTGCGTAATATTCAAGATGCGAGGTATATTTTGTGTTGATTTTCCTTGTAAAAGTAACTCTTCTACTTACCTTTTTATTAAGAGGCAGTGATGGAGGTGACATGGTGAAACCGATATTCCGTTTGTAAAATTTTAATAATGATGATCTATGAGATTAATGTTAAAGACGAGTATAGAACCTGTTCTAATTTATTATAAACTCTTGACCTTTCGTATAACTGATTATAATTACTGCACACATAAGCTAGTGCAAAACTGAATCAACAACATACCTAGAGCAAAACTGAGTCACGGAAGTGTACTTTTTATTACAAAATAATATTTTTAAACGATATTATACTTGAGGAGTGTCTTTTCAAAAGGGCTCTTTTCCACTTTTCTTTTTTTTTAACTATAAATGAAGTTCTGCTTAAAACAGAAAAATACATATATTCTGCGAGGTTAAAGTTATAAAAAGTCTCTTCTTGTTTTCTAAAAAAGATTCAAATATCAAAGTTCGGATCAAAAGGGCCTAGACTTATATTTACGTTGAATAAGATTTTTTTGTAGAACTTCGAAATTTGAAGCTGGCCACTAAAAAAAAGGTGAAGGAAAAAATGCATTGGGTACTACAGTCAGCGTCATATTAATTGTATGGTGTACCAATCTATTTGAGCACTTTGAATGTTACCTTATATATGACGCTGACTGTACCTTTTCTTTTTCAGCAAGAAATATCATTGGAATAATTTCCCGATAGTAAATAATTATTTTTATTATGGCACCAAAATCACTTTTAGATTAAAAATGATCATAATAGTTTATTTCTGTAATGTACAACTTAATAAGGTTTATTTCTCACAAGGCCACAACAAAACGGCTTAATTCCAAAAGTTCGCATCAAAAGAGCTTAACTCTGAAAAATGTTGGTAATTTACATAAATATTTAGGTAGATAAAGCAATGTATGTAGTGCCATAACATATGTCAATTTACTTTTCTAAATTCTCAATTCTCAATTCTTTATTGCTTCCATTAGTTATAAATAATATACAGGTGTTAGATATCTTATAACTACTTAGGTAGGTATAAGGTATGAGATCTTTATGGACCCTGGTAGGGCACAGCAACTTACAAACTAGTGAGGGGCTTGTTTATTAACAATTCCTTTTTTATTTTGAATATTAGCGGTTATATAAATGCAAATGAATATAATAGATAAATGTATTTACTAAGCCATCTTATCTTCTAAGTATTCCTTAATGGTGTATCAGCATTTTACACTCAGTAACTTCTCAAATACTCAAACTCAAACGTTTATTGCATTCCACAATGTGTTGGCAGTTGACAGGCTAACTTAAGCTATTACAGTAATAAATATAATTATAACTTAATTATGGACCCTGTTGGGCACAGCAACATTAAGAGAGGGCTTTAGCTCAATAATCTTAACTTCTTTAACTGTTTAGTAAATAAATGATCTGCTGTTATTGTTGTTATTAGACTTGGGTAATTTATTGTATACTTTGATGACAAAAGGACTTGAGGAGTGAATGTGTAAGTTGGAGGATGGTATTGTGAGTTGGTGTCGGTTCCTTAGTGTATAGGTGGTAGGTAGATCAGCTCGGGTGGTGAAAAAGCTTTTATATTTGCGAACAAATTTACATATTTCTAGTATATATATGCACGGTAGAGTCAGTATCTTGTGTTCTTGGAAGTGTGGCCTGCAACTATCTGTGTTTTTTTTTTATTTTAATTAGTATTCTAATAACAATAGTTGTGCCTATAGTCAAGAATAAAACGGGAGACTTGTCAGACGTAAATAATTATAGGCCAATATCTCTTGCTACTGTCATAGCAAAAGTGTTCGATAGTGTGCTTAACACACAGTTAAACAAGTACGTGCAGCTAAGTCACAACCAGTTCGGTTTTCGGCCGGGATTATCCACGGAAAGTGCTGTACTGTGTCTTAAGCACACTATCAAATACTACGTTGATAGAAAATCACCGGTTTTTGCCTGTTTCCTCGATTTGTCCAGGGCTTTTGACCTGGTGTCCTATGAAGTTTTATGGAAGAAACTGGAAGCCATAAAACTCCCTCCTGAGTTTATACAGATCTTCCGGTACTGGTATGGAGGCCAGGTCAATAGCGTTAGGTGGGCGGGCACACTGTCAGATTCATACAGGTTGGAATGTGGGGTGAGGCAAGGGGGGTTGAGTTCACCCACGCTTTTCAATTTGTATATAAACGGGCTTCTCGAGGTGCTTGGCAGAATGCGTGTCGGCTGTCATATTGATGGCGTTTGTGTCAACAATATAAGCTATGCTGACGACATGGTTCTGCTGAGCGCGTCAGTTTGCGGTGTACAGAAATTGCTAAGCGTGTGTGAATCATATACCGAATCCCATGGCCTAAAATATAATGTGGTCAAAAGCCAATACATGGTGTTTGAGGTCGGACGTAGTCGAACAGCTGTATTATCTCCAATTACCCTTAACGGTGTGTCTCTTGATAGGGTAAATGCCTTTAAATACCTTGGGCATTTAGTAACGTCCGACCTCAAGGACGACAAGGACATTGAGCGGGAACGGAGGGCTCTTTCAGTTAGGGCTAATATGATAGCTCGTAAGTTTGCGCGCTGTACTAGGGAGGTAAAAGTGACGTTGTTTAGAGCATTCTGTACATCCCTTTACACGTGCAGCCTATGGATGCAATACACGCAACGGGCCTACGGAACCCTCCGTGTCCAATACAATAATGCGTTCCGGGTGATAGTGGGGCTGCCTCGCTTCTGTAGCGCGTCAGGGATGTTCGCAGCCGCCGGGGTCGACTGCTTTCACACCACCATGCGCAAGCGGGCCGCGTCCCTGGTGCGCCGCGTGCGGGCCAGCCCCAACATCGTCCTCAGCATGATAGGGAGCAGGGTAGACTGCCCTTACATGCGTAATTGTTGTGGGCTACATGCGCCTTACAAAAGTGTAATTAGTAACTAACAATTAGGATTAAGAAACTACTAACAATATATGAGTGTAAATTTACTCGAAATAAATGATTCTATTCTATTCTATTCTATTCTAATGAGTTTTTTCTGAAGTGTAAATAAAATATTAGTGTCTGTGCTATTTCCCCACAAAATTATTCCGTAACTAAACCACGAGTACCTAAGCATACGCATAATATGTGGTTAGTGCGGTTTCGAGCTCAGTTGTTTTTTTAGTTTCTCGAAGTGCATATGAAAATTTAGAAATTTTGGATCTTATTTTAAGTACCTACATGTGACTTCCAATTCATATTTGAATCTATATTTATTCTAAGTAGTGTAAAATCTGATACAATTTCTACTTTAATATTATTATATTTGAAATCTATTTTTAAAGGTGGTTTTTGGTGGGGATGGAAACACATAAGTTTAGTTTAAAAAAAGTTAATTTTAATATTATGATCATTCATCCAGAGTATTGTTCTGTTAAGAATAGAGTGAAGTTTGTCGTTTAAATTGCTACTATTTTTACAAGTTGTAAGAAGCGAGATGTCATCAGCAAACAAGACGCATGGTTCTTCCATGATAATAATTTCGAAATGAAAACCGTGGATTTATGTTTTTTGCGATTTCCCAAAAAAAGTTTATAGAGGAAATAAGCCCTTTTGAAAAGACACTCCTCACTTATGTTGACGTTATTTAAATCATCTGTCAATGATGACAACACATCATTTATTTTCAAACTTAAAACCATTTAGATGTACCTAAACGAAAAAGTTTATCGTGTTTCCTAAACGTCGACTGAGTTATGCACCTAACTGTACCTAATAGGAGAACCCAACCCCCAATCACTAATTATGATATGATGTACCGAAATGGCAAAATGAGCATATTTATTTTTACATAGGTACATACATAAACTCACGCCTTCGTTCCCAGAGTGGGATAGGCAGAGCTACAGAATTATCTACCTACAACTCTAAAAACTTGTAGACTATTTATTTTTAATTTTTGTATAGATCGATCGTTTCTTACTTACTCTTGTTTCACCCTACTTTGAAAGGCTGGTTTTACCATCTTTGGGTACCTATCTACCTACTAACGGGTATAAATAACTGTAGACTGAGTAGGTAGTTATAGAGAATGGTTGAATGGGCATGTATAATAGAATATGTTTACCTTCAGAAAGGCAGCACCGACACACGGACTGCCGTCTTCCGGCCCTCTGTTTCTCAGATCAAATGCAGAGTCATCTGGAAATTTATTCACTTATTAGGGCAACAATCGCTGTATGTCTGAACGTGATGTAGCAAAAAAAACACTAGCCTATCCATGATTAGATGTGCAAGAAAACAAATTGTTATGAAGACTAAGAAAGTTTAAGGTGCCTAAAACTACAGCACAACAACGAAAACCATCAAATAAGGGCACGAAAATTGTACCTATGACTTTTTGGGCACAGAAAATTAGGTTAGGTTAGGTTAGTTAAAATAAAAGTTTGTAAGATTCCTTTTCCGTTTTCGTTATGGTTTGAAAACGTTATGCGATAAACTATTATGACCATTAATGTTTATGCTAAAAGCTTTTTTTTATGCGTACCTAATAAATTTATGACGATTGTTGTTTATACTCTCTTTTTTAGGGTTCCGTACCAAAATGGTACAAAAGGAACCCTTATGGTGAGACTTCGTTGTCTGTCTCTCTGTCTGTCTGTCTGTATGTCACAGCAGGTTTTCTCAGCAACTACAAATGTTATCAACTTGAAATTTGGCATAGTTGTACAACTTGCTTGCCCGCATCTATTTGTAGTAAAAAAAATATGAATTAAATTTTATTAATAATTGAAAAGGGGTCTAGAATGGGGGGTTCAAAAATGAAAGTGGTTCGATTATAGCAAATGGGGTGTCATATGAAAGGTCTTGACCTTGACCGGTTTTTTTTATTATTATTAAATAGTAGTTTTACAGTATAACAGTAAAAAACCAAGGCACTGTGCGAAATTATAGACACTTACAAATACCGTAAGGGATGTAAGGGGCCCCAAATACCATCTCTCGGGGCCCAAGCCAACCTCACCTGCTCGCGGTGCATCCTGCTAAATAACGAAAGCGACCCGCCAACCCGCACTGGACCAGCGTGGCGGGGTAAGGTCCAACCCTCCCAAGGGTGACAGGGAACATGACAATTAATAACAGTACATGGCCCCAAGTGCCTGGCGGCTCCGGTTGCAGAACCGGCGCTGACGACAGGCGTCGGTCGAGCGCTGGAGCACGGGGTGCTAAGAATCCCCAGGCGACACGACTCTGTCGGACGACCCGTGGCTATGCAAAAACGGACAACCGACGTAGGTTGTCACTGGTGACATACAACAATCGCACACTGAGGACAGATGAAAGACTCGCTGAGCTGGAAGAAGAGATGGGTAGGTTGCACTGGGTTATCATAGGGCTATCCGAAGTCCGAAGACAGGGGGAGGACACGATAGTCCTGAAGTCCGGCAACCTACTCTATCACCGGGAGGGCGACCAGCAGTCCCAAGGTGGTGTCGGGTTTATCGTCCACAAGTCCCTCATCAACAATATTATAACCATTGCGAGTGTGTCGAGCAGGGTCGCCTACCTGATACTCAGAATATCCAAAAGGTATTCGCTGAAGGTCATCCAGGTATATGCACCGACCTCGACGCACTCGGATGACGAAGTAGAAGCTATGTATGAGGATATCAGCAAAGCCATACATACTTCCAAATCGCACTTCACTATTGTTATGGGGGACTTCAACGCAAAGCTGGGCAAAAGAAGCGAAAATGAGTTGGTGGTGGGGCAATTTGGGTGGGGGGATCGGAACCGGAGGGGCCAGAGGCTGGCCGAGTTCCTGGAGAAGGAGGGACTCTTTATGATGAACTCATTCTTCAAGAAGCCGCCTCATAGGAAGTGGACCTGGATGAGCCCCGATGGTTCCACAAAAAATGAGATAGACTTCATTATGGCCACAAGATGACAAATATTCAATGATGTCTCCGTGATTCACAGGGTGAAAACCGGCAGTGATCACTGAATGGTCAGAGGCACATTGAATATAGACGTCAAACTAGAACGTTCCCGCCTGATGAAGTCTACGCTCCGACCTACTACAGCCCACATTCATAACCCCGAAAGCTTCCAACTCGAACTCACAAATTGCTTTACTTTCCTGGATTGCGACACGGTGGACGATATCAATAACAGGTTGGTAGAGACTGTCCACATGGTAGGGTCTAAATTCTTTAGACCTGGCTGAAAAGATATACTTACCCCAAAAATTGACCGATCAAACTCTAAACCTTATGGCAGAACGGCGTTCGATGACGCTGCAGTCCTCTAGCGACGCGGAGTCCTATCGGCAGCTCAATAGACGAATCTACAAATCCCTGCGGCGAGATATTCGCGACTTTAATACTAACCATATTAAAGAAACGATTGAGCGGAATAAAGGCTCCAAAGTGTTCACCAGGGATTTGTCTATTAGGCAAAGCCAGCTGACAATGCTGAAGACAGAGGACGGCAGAATAGCGTCCACCAAGCCAGAGGTGCTGAGGGAGATCGAATGGTTCTATGGACAGTTGTATACGTCGGTCGCCAAACCTGTTAATGACTTAGCTAAAGACCTGAGAGCTAAGCTCACCCGACACTATACCGAAGATATCCCGGACATCAGCCTGTACGAGATTAGGATGGCTCTCAAACAGTTAAAAAACAACAAGGCGCCGGGCGAGGACGGAATCACTTCAGAGCTGCTGAAAGCGGGTGGAACACCGGTACTTAAAGTCCTCCAGAAGCTCTTTAATTCCGTTCTGCACGATGGTGTTACGCCGGAAGCATGGAACAGAAGCGTGGTGGTACTTTTCTTCAAGAAGGGCGATAAAGCTCTGTTGAAAAACTATAGGCCCATCTCGCTTCTGAGCCATGTTTACAAACTGTTTTCGAGAGTCATCACGAATCGTCTCGCTAACAGGTTCGATGACTTTCAGCCTCCCGAACAAGCCGGTTTCCGAAAAGGTTACAGTACCTTAGACCACATCCATACGCTGCGGCAGATTATACAGAAGACCGAAGAGTATAATCTGCCACTCTGCTTGGCGTTTGTGGACTATGAGAAGGCCTTTGATTCGATCGAGATGTGGGCTGTGCTGCAGGCTCTCCAGCGGTGCCGCATTGACTATCGGTATGTCGAAGTACTGAAGTGTTTGTATAGAAACGCCACCATGTCAGTCCGAGTACAGGATCAGGCTACGGAGGCGATTCCGTTGCAGAGAGGTGTGAGACAAGGGGACGTAATCTCTCCGAAGCTCTTCACCAATAATAATAATAATAATAATCATCATCATTTATTCATAAAACAGTATGCTTACAAGTTTCTTAGGTAATAGAGCTTATATCATTTCACAATACATTTTTCGACCACCGCTGCCAAACTAGGTAGTAACCTGTATTTCAGCAGACAGCGCTCTTCCCCAGGGAGTTCATATGAGAGTTATATATCGAGTAGTAAGCTAAGTTAGCAGTAATATGAAAAATAATAGCAATTTCCATAAATTAAAAATTAAAACGGATAAAAGAGAAAAGCAAGAAATAATATATGGTGTGTGTGTGTGTGTGTGTGTGTGTGTGTGTGTGTGTGTGTGTGTGTGTGTGTGTGTGTGTGTGTGTGTGTGCGTGTTCGATTATTCTGGGATTTTAAGAAATTCCTCCGTTTCCTTGTAGTTCAGTTTTAGCAGCCACAGACAGATTACCTTTTTACAAATTTCCTTTTTTAGTGGATAGACATATTTTATTTTATTAATTTTATTGTATACATAGGGACCCAGAAAATTAAAGAATCTTTTGATGAACACTGTGTGAGGTGTATGTTTGTTAATCACAATACGATCTCTTCGCCTCCTTACATTTGCCGGTTCAAACGAAGTTATGTTGTGCTGCTTCATTATGATAGAAAGAAGGAAAAGCTGACGGACGGTCAAAGTTTCACAGTACTGGTAGAGTAGACTGGTAGGAAATAGTATCGGTTTGAAGGTGGACACTTTGAGAACAGCGCGCTGGGCGACTTCGAGAGGTAGCAAGGTTGTATTCGGGATGCCCCCCCAACAGGATATACAATACGCAATTACTGACTGGCAGAGAGCTAAGTAGATTTGTTTCATTAAATCTGGTTCCACACAATGCCTCAGGTTTTTAAACACGTAGATGAGTTTTCTAATTTTTCCGCTCAGAGTCATTATTTGATCTTTGAAATTAAGATTTTTGTCTATTAATATGCCTAAATATTTGTCTGTATTTACCTGATGCAAAACAGAACAAGTACAAATTGACACATTATTACATTCGTGAGCATAAACCTTGAGTTCTTTTGCAGGTTGACCTGAATCTCGAATTGAAAATGCAATATATTGAGTTTTATCCTTGTTCAAAGTCAAGACGTTATCTCTTAGCCACTCTCTCACCCCATCAAACCCACTCTGTGCTACCTTGAAAACTTCTTCCCAACTATTTGCACCAAACAGTAAAGCAGTATCATCTGCATAAGAAACAAGTCTGCCAGGAATATCAAGGTCTAGAAGGTCATTTATATAAGCGAGAAACAGACTAGGACCGAGAATGCTTCCCTGTGGTACTCCGTAGGATATGGGAAGTTCCTCACTTACGTAACTTCCCAGCTTTATACTCTGAGTCCTGTCAGAGAGGTAGCTCTCAAAAAGTTTTAACTGAGTGCCCCTCACACTCATCTTTTCTAGCTTTGATAAAAGTAAGGGTACAGAAACCGTGTCAAATGCTCTTGCCAAATCTAGGAAAATCGCTATACATTTTTGCCCATTATCTAATCTAGTGGATATAAACTCGGTCAGGCTATGAACAGCATCATTGGTTGATTTCCCTGAACGAAAGCCATATCGATTCATAGATAAAATGTTATTAGACTCGAAAAAATTCATCAATCTAGAATTCATAATTTTCTCCAGGATTTTTGATAAAGCGGGAAGGATTGATATAGGCCTAAAGTTTTCGACACGATTTCTGTCACCTCCTTTGTGAATAAGAGTGACTACCGATCTTTTTAGTTCTTTTGGGAAAACTCCAACTTCCAGGCACTGATTAAGAATAAAAGTTATAGGTGGAACAAGGAACTCTCTATAAGTTTTCAATATTTTGTTGGAGATATTGTCCCATCCAGTAGAACTGTTACATTTTAGATTAGTGATTATGCGATTTATTTCATTTTCGTCCGTATCAAACATTACAAAGGAGTTCCTACCCACCCTGTCTTCACGTAAACTTTGACCGGTACTCAAACTTCTTGTAGTGTTTTGTATTTTTTCAGCTAGACCAAATTTATGGAGAGATGTGGGGTCGAGCTTAAGTTTAATAATTCATTCGGAGATGAGGGTGCCCTAGAAGTACCAAAGATATTTTTAATTGCACTCCATATTCTTTTACTATCTTTGCCCGCTTTGTTGATTAATCCCTTGTCATATGATCTTTTCACCTTTTTCAAGATAGAGTTACAGAAATTTCTATACCGGATATATGTTGAATTAATAATTAAGTTATCAGGAGAGCGTTTAGATTTCAAGTGAAGTTTATCTCTATTTTTCATACATCGAAGTAGCCCTGGTGTAATCCAGGGCTTAAGTATCTTTTTGCGCCTTGAGACAGTAATTATTTGAGTATTTTTCTCAATAGCATATTGCAGAGATCGAACTAAGTAACTAATAGAAAATTGGGGATCATAAGAATTGTATATCGGTTGTAAATCAATATTATAAATATCTGGTTGCAAGGTATCCAGGTCAAGTTTCCTAATAACGTTATTGACTATACTGCGTGTAGGTTTTAACTTAAGATTTAAAAGAACCGCCTTGTGATCAGTAAGAGATGTTTCAAGCACTATGCAACTACCAATGCAATGGAAGATGCCTTCAAACTCCTGGAATGGAAAGGATTTGGCATCAATATAAACGGCGAATACATCACTCATCTCCGGTTTGCCGATGATATCGTGGTCATGGCGGAATCGCTGGACGACCTCGGCAAAATGCTCGAAGACCTCAATTAGGGCATCCTCCCGGGAAATCCCGGTTCTGTAATTCCCGGGAAATCCCGGGAATTTCATAGTGCCTAAAGAACCGGTACTGAAGGTTACATCCCGGTTCTCCCGGTTCTTTCCATGAGTATCACAAATATCACAATTCACAGCTGAGCGAGGACGCCGGCACAAGCGGGAACATCGCACTCCATTATCCGCTTTTTGGAAGCGGTGGAGGCTGCGTTTAAGCTCTAAAAGAGAGGTAATTACACAAAAGATCCCATAGGGTCGAAGTGTATCCGTAAGGACGCCACAAATAAGATAAAATAAGATAAGATAAGATACGTTTTTTTTGAAGAAAACATGCATGATTTTAATGCATATTTACGAAAAAATTATACTCGTATTTTTTTTTAATTGTTTTATTTCTTAAATACCCATGTGTGGCGCTGAATTGAGGTAAAAATAGAGAACCGGGAGAACCGGGAATCCCGGTACTGTCCCTGCATAGAACCGGGAAATGGAATTCTTGGTACCGGGCCCGGTACTGCATGCCCTACTCAATCGAGTTTCTCAACAG
Source organism: Acleris cristana (assembly GCA_948252455.1). Lineage (NCBI taxonomy): Eukaryota > Metazoa > Arthropoda > Insecta > Lepidoptera > Tortricidae > Acleris > Acleris cristana. The sequence continues at coordinate 902,782 of OX411783.1, read as the reverse complement.
GTAGGCCTCAAAATAAACATAGACAAGACGAAAATTATGGTGAACGTCCATGTAGCGCCTACCCCAATTTCAGTGGGAAACTCGGTTCTCGAAGTCGTGGACGATTATGTCTATCTGGGACAATCGGTCCAGTTAGGAAAATCCAACTTCGAGAAGGAGGTAACTCGACGAATCCAACTCGGCTTGGCAGCGTTCGGGAAGTTATACAGCGTCTTCTCATCCAAAATACCTCAGTGTCTGAAGACTAAAGTCTTCGAACAGTGAGTGTTATCAGTGATGACCTACGGTGCCGAGACGTGGTCTCTAACTGTTGGCCTCTTGAATAGGCTCAGAGTCACTCAGCGTGCCATGGAAAGAGCTATGCTTGGTGTCTCGCTACGAGATCGAATCAGGAACGAGGAGATCCGTAGACGAACTAAAGTAACTGACATAGCCAATCGGGTTAGCAGGCTGAAGTGGCAATGGGCAGGCCACATTGCTCGAAGGACTGATGGCCGCTGGGGCAGTAGAGATCTCGAGTGGAGACCACGTACCGGCAAGCGCAGCGTAGGGCAACCCCCCGCGAGATGGACGGACGATTTGGTCAAGTCTGCGGGGACCCGCTGGATGCAGGCCGCTTCCAACCGGGTGAGGTGGAAATCTTTGGGAGAGGCCTATGTTCAGCAGTGGACGACCTATGGCTGAAATGATGATGATGACAAATACCGAAAATTGCAATTAAATACAATAAAATAGAATAGATATTTCATATTAAAGAATTGATGACACGACACGCACATCCATACTCTCGCAGTACCTCACACATTCATCTCGCAGTGCAGCCCATCCGCTAGCAAATACATCCCGCTCAGGGGAAATATAATTATGCAAACTAATTATTGCCTCTTGACTGCCTTGACAGTTATGCGAAATGATCATTATGCCTATCAACAGTTTGCCATAAAACTGTTGCAACCCATGCCACATGCTGAAAGACAGGGCCGTGACACAAGCTACGTGCCGGATAATACATCGAAAATCAAAATACCGAAAGTACAAAATGCCGATACCCGATATACCGAAGCTTGAAATATCTAATTTCAAATGACCGAATGTTTAAAATCCCGAAAGTACGTTTGACCGAAGCTTAAAATACCTATTTTCAAATGACCGAATGTTTAAAATCCCGAAAGTACGTTTGATCGAAGATTAATAATATCTACATTTGATAACGGGTGTACACACTCGTCAAGAGCCTCTCGCCGAGACGAGACAAGACCGAGCGAGAAAAAAGTAAAAAAAAAATATACCGAATTGGCTGAGCTCCGACTCCACGTGGTCTTGTCTGCCTTACCCCTAGAGTGTATATAAAAAGCTGGAGGCGCGGAGGGAGGGCAACCCTCGCCCGCTGTAAGAAAGTTCAGGCAACGAGGGAGCCGAAGCGGTTGAGGCTGGTCGCCGAAGGCGACCAAAAAGCCGAAGCTGCGAAGGCAAGCGAAGGTGCCGTGCTTTCTTTACGCAAGGGCGGTTGGGTTGCACTTCCCGCAGAGCCGGAGCAGACCGGCAGGTATTTCAGGCATAGGTATATTAATTTTTCGGAATTGTAGTCTTCGGGGTTAGGTAAGTATAGTTTTCGGGATTACAGTCTTCGGGATTGTAGTTTTCGGGATTATAGTCTTTGGGATTTTAGGCTTTCGGTAAAACGAACTTTCGGGATTATGGTTTTCGGCATTATAGTCTTCGGGATTAAAGTTTTCGGGTTTTCAGGCATTCGGTCAAACAAACTTTCGGTAAAATAATCATTCGGCATTTTAATATTCGGTCTTCCATTCATAGGCCTTATGAAATTCGGTATTTTAAACTTCGGTATTATAATACGTACCCGTGAAACCAGGTGTGCCTCAAGGCTCCATTTTAGGTCTTTTTCTTTTTCTCGTTTATATAAATGACTTACCACCAACAGTAGATAAACTTTGTGATATTTTACTTTTTGCTGATGATACTTCATTAATTTTCAAGGTAGATAGAAAGTCCGTAGACTACAGTATGATAAACGCCATACTAGTTAAAGTACTTAGGGTGATGGCACCAATGTTGGACACTTTTAGCTGAAGGCACCAATAATGGACACTTAATTCTTAATTCAAAGGTCATAAGGTTATAAATTGACTGTCTCAAAATAAATGAATAACCCTTATCTTCTGTTCCATAAGAATCAAGTGTCCATTATTGGTCCTTGTTCATTACTGGTGCCATCACATTGGTTTACTAGTAACAATTTACTACTAAATGCTAAGAAAACTAAATGTGTTAGGTTCGCTTTGCCTAATGTTAAACCGGTAGATTCTAGTATTTATATAAATGACGAGTGACTGCAAATGGTAGATAAGGCAGTTTTTCTAGGCATAACAATAGATAAAAATTTGCAATGGGGTCCCCATATAGCTGTACTGGCAGGTAAACTAAGTTCGGCAGCTTACGCCGTTAGGAAAATTAGGCAACTAACTAATGTTGAAACAGCTCGCTTAGTTTATTATAGTTATTTCCATAGTGTCATGTCGTACGGTATTCTTGTTTGGGGTAAGGCAGCTGAAATACAAACTATATTTGTTTTACAAAAAAACAAAAAACCGCCTTCAAAAACGCAAAAAATAACTTCTACTACTAGGTACTTAGTAGTAGGTACCTATCCTATTAGGTTAGTATAACTGAAGTCGGCTTTTTGTTGAAAATATTGTGGTCGCCGACTTCAGTTAGACTAACCTAATAGGATAGGTACCTACTACTAAGTACCTAGTAGTAGAAGTTATTTTTTGCGTTTTTGAAGGCGGTTTTTTGTTTTTTAAAACATTTATTTTATTTTACACTTTTTAGTGATCATAATAAGCTTATGTAGTCCCACTTCTTAGTTGATATATGAAACTTTAAGACATTTGAAGCTCGCCGCAAGCAACGCCGCGGGAAAATCATAGTCATTTTAAAACAATTAAATGTGCTTCGTTGTAGTCGCTTAACTATCTTAATCGAGATATCTTATCGCCACCCTTGAAATGGGAACCGTTGAGGAGTTCCGGTGGCCATCTGTGGTCTTCATCATCAGTTCCGCTTCACCAAGTGACACTTTCTGAATGCAAATGCTACACTTGTTACTAAAAATACTAAAATCGCTATATGTTTGCATACAATATTTGAGGAGTTCCCTCAATTCCTCACTGATCCCTTCATCAGATTCAGATTTGCTGACAATGGGACCACCTCGGAAGTATACCCTATCAAACCAAAAAAGAATTTTTAAAATCGGTCCACAATTGACGGAGTAATCGGTGAACATACATAAAAAAAAAAAAATACATACAGTGGAACGTATAACCTCCTCCTTTTTTGAAGTCGGTTAAAAAAGGGCCATTCGTTCTATTTATAACTTAAATTCTCGTGACTCCTTAAGATAACTATTTAAATAAATTAATATCTTAATTGTAGCATCTCAATTTATTTATGAGAATAATGGGTCCAATTCGGATAACCGTTGTCTAATTTTAAACGTCTGTAAACTTAAATTTATAAACGTCAAACTCGATTTTGACAGGTCTAAACTCAATCCGTATTCGGGAATTCTTAATTTTAGATATAGTAGAGGAGTTGTATGAAAATTTGTAGGTGATAGGTCAAAATAATTCCCACAAAGACAGAGTTTGATTTTTTTAGTTCCTTGTTTGTATCTTTTTGACATACTAAAAATATAGAAAAATATAAGTGTGCAAAACGCGTTTTTTGGAACGCCAAAATTTTTTACTTCAAAAAATTAAAAAAATATTAAATATCGTGTGTGGTATCAATTTACAGGAAATCACACACTAAAAAAGGTTATGAGATTGATTTTATAAACCAAAAATAAATAACAATGCGGTGGCTGAAAAACTGAAAGATTTTTCAATGTAGAAAATTATTTTGTACATTGAAATCTAAACTAAACTATTATAGTTTTACACATCACAATTCGTTTTATAAAAGAAAAGCATATTTAATTGATTAATATTTTTATTTATATAAAAAATAGAGGCTGTATATTAATTTAAAAAGTTTTATCAATGATACACTCGACTTTATTCAACACCTACTACACGACAATATATACATTTTGGTACTTATTCAAATTCTTACTGAATAATTATGACGTTTGGACATTTTGAGATTTTTACTTTTTGACCATGATACATTGAATGCTTTGGACATTTTGTCATGTACACATTCTAACTAGCATACATTTTAGCAATTTGTCACCAAAACATTTACGTTTACGCATAAACGTTTTATACATTTTACGTTACGTACGTACGTTTTGACACTCTTACTTAAGACCATTAAACAATTCGTCCACTGGACATTTCGTCACGTTGACGACTCAGTCCCAGAATGAGTGTAACTTATAATATGGAAAAGCACAAATATCATCAGTTTTTGGTGATTTCTTTCAGCGATGACTTTTAAAAATACAAAATGCCAGACATGAACTGTATCTTGTGCTCTGAAAGTGAAAACGAAAGTTCAAAGTGTGTAAAATTGACTACCAAAGGTATACAAGGTATCATCAGTGCAAGTAAAAATCGAAAAGACAGTATCCATGAGTTATTTAAACCATTGCCTGATCATCCCGTGAGTGTCCATGTCGAATGCCGCCGTTTGTACCTAAATCCCAATAATATCAAGAGTGAACTGAAATCAAAGTTGCATATTCAGGATGAAGCAAGCACCTGTAGAGTATTACGGTCGGACATATCTAAATTTACATTTAAAGAACACTGTTTGCTTTGTGGTCGTTTTATTACTGACAGTGAGAAACGTTTCAAATCTAGCGTTACTGAAGTCCGTACAAAAATGTTTCAAAATTCGGTAATGAAGGCGTGTAACTCCAGAAATGATTTATGGTCAGCCAATGTTCAATCACGATTGCAATCAGTAAATGATTTACCAGCAACACAAGCCATTTATCACCAGGCATGCAGCGTAAATTTTCGAAAAGGTGACCTAGCAAGTCTCTTGGATGACCTGCAGACAAAAAAAACACGACGCTTTTTTGGGATAATTACGACAATTGCGATATTTTTGTAATTCAGGGTCTTCTTACTAAGTTTCTGGTAATCTAAAACAATATTAGATACTGTTTGACCTTAAGTTATCACATAAGTTATTTCATCATCTTTGGAAACGATAATGTTACCAGAAAAATGTTCTAGCTTCTGCAGCATCCTCACATTAGTATATGGTTCATTATCAACTGGCAGGAAGTCTTTCATTTGAGTCACCAGCTGCTGGACAGAAACAGTCTCATCATTTTCTTGAAACCAACTACATACGCCCAAAAAAGCGTCATGTTTTTTTTGTCTGCAGGTCATCCAAGAGACTTGCTAGGTAATGTATCTTGGGAACCAATGTACTTCTTTGGGACTGGGTCACCTTTTCGAAAATTTACACTGCATGCTTGATGATAAATGATATTTGTGCTTTTCCATATTATAAATTACACTATTGACAATACAAAAAAAAACGCAAAACTTTTTCCCACCATTCGAGTACATACATCCTTACTGCACTCTGCACCGATCTCTATGGTACAATAGTTTTTTTTAAATATTCTGCTAAGCAAGTTTCCTTTGAGGGGTCGTTGAGTTTATAGATAAAAAAATTATTAATACACAGCCTTTATTTTTTATATTATATTAATATGTATAATTAAAAATACTCATGAACTATATGCTTTTCTTTTATAAAACTAATTTTGAAGTGTAGAACTATAATAGTTTAGTTGAGATTTCAATGTAAGTACAAAACATTTTTCTACATTGAAAAATCTTTCAGGTTTTCAGCCATCACTTTGTTATTTATTTTTATTTTATAAAATCAATCTCATGACCTTTTTTAGTGTGTAATTTCCTGTAATTTGATACCACACACGATTTTTAATACTTTTACAAATTTTTCAAATTTCAAATTTTTGGCGGTTAAAAAAACACATTTTGCACACTTATATTTTTCTATATTTTTAGTATGTCAAAAAGATACACACAAAGAACTAAAAACATCAAACTCCATCTTTGTGGGAATTATTTTGACCCCAAAGGCTATATCTCCTCTACTAATAGAAATCCCTAATTTTAGAGGCACACTTAATTTGACAGTTGTTTTTTTGGAAGGCCCTAGAAACGTAGTTGTCAGCCTTTGACAGCTTTGCTATACCTATCAAAGAAAATTACCGGCAGACTCGACGACTTTATAAAATAAAACAATAGGCATTCTTATTACTTTTTTGCTCATTTTTTACAGTATTTTAAATATTATCATACCTTTTACCGTTAACCAAGTTGTTATGAAATTAAAAAACAAAAAAACCGCCTTCAAAAATGCAAAAAATAACTTCTACTACTAGGTACTTAGTAGTAGGTACCTATCCTATTAGGTTAGTCCAACTGAAGTCGGCTTTTTGTTGAAAATATTGTGGTCGCCGACTTCAGTTAGACTAACCTAATAGGATAGGTACCTACTACTAAGTACCTAGTAGTAGAAGTTATTTTATGCATTTTTGAAGGCGGTTTTTTTGTTTTTTAAAACATTTATTTTATTTGACACTTTTTAGTGATCATAATAAGCTTATGTAGTCCCACTTCTTAGTTGCTATATGAAACTTTAAGACATTTCAAGCTCGCCGCAAGCAACGCCGCGGGAAAATCATAGTCATTTTAAAACAATTAAATGTGCTTCGTTGTAGTCGCTCAACTATCTTAATCGAGATATCTTATCGCCACCCTTGAAATCGGTACCGTTGAGGAGTTCCGGTGGCCATCTGTGGTCTTCATCATCAGTTCCGCTTCACCAAGTGACACTTTTTGAATGCAAATGCTACGCTTGTTACTAAAAATACTAAAATTGCTATATGTTTGCATACAATATTTGAGGAGTTCCCTCAATTCCTCACTGATCCCTTCATCAGATTCAGATTTGCTGACAATGGGACCACCTCGGAAGTATACTCTATCAAACCAAAAAAGAATTTTTAAAATCGGTCCACAATTGACGGAGTAATCGGTGAACATACATAAAAAAAAAAAAAAAAAAAACGTACAGTGGAACGTATAACCTCCTCCTTTTTTGAAGTCGGTTAAAAAACCGAAAAACATAACTTATATTTTATTTACTATTTTGATGCAATTAGCAACATTAGTAATAACTTACTTACACCTTGTTTTGTTTGGTCTTTATTAGTTTGCCTAGGTACATCATGCCTATATACAATGTACTGTAAACAAACAAATACATGTATAGTTTCAGTTTAATGCCGCACACATGCTTGGTGCTTGCCACAGCGGGTTGCAACTATTATGTTAAAGTGAGCACGATGTACTTCTATCTCACTCTAACGCAGAGTTACGTGCGCCCTGAGGCGCGTTTCACGAAGCAACAAATTACAAGCGGAAGTCTCTTTCTAACTCCTTTTGCTAGAAAGAGAGTTCCCCTTGTATAATTTGTGATTTGTAGCTTCGTGAAACGGGCTGTTTGTAGAAAACACCAAGCATGTGGTGCGGCTTAAGAATCTTAAAAAAATACGCAATATTTTTAATTTATTTTATCATGTACCTACTTAGTTATAATCTGTGGTTTTCCATGGAATCATATCCTATAATCTGTGCATGGAATGTGGAATGGACTGCGAATAATGCGAGCTGCGATTGTAATTTTGTAATTTTCTACAAGTCTAATATTTTGGCGCAGCCATTAGGCAGTAATTCAGTCTTACCTATGGATGGGCTGCAGCTGCATAATACAATTAAATACTCCTGCATTAGCATGCTTCGTGAAAACTAACTTCGTTGTTGTGTTATAGTCGTTCTCCTGTATGCGGTTTTCAGTTTCGTTTTTGTATACTAGACTAAATTTAATTTATTAACAGTCCTCGTGTAATGAAATAACTGTAGAAATAACCTATGATGAGTAATATCGGGCTGTACCTACTTACCTAAAATAAACAAAACACTAACCTACCTACTTATCGCAACGATATCATTGACTTATCCTGATTTTGGCATCAACTTTTTTAACGTTAAAATTTAATAAAGGTGCTTTTCCACTGGCGATCCGAGGCGCTAGGCAGCGTGTACCTAATTTAAATGTTTGTATTAAACAACCATTTCCACCTAGGATGATGTTCATAGATTTTTGATACAAATTTATACTATCGTCTAGCTTTGCCTCGCCATTGGAAAAGCACCTTGAATAAGACTATCTGGACTGTACCGTATTGGGACTCCATCTAGTACAGTCACCAGCAATAATATATTATCGAACATTGGGCGCAAAAATATCTGACACGTCTTTATTACTAGAGGTATAAGAGCGTATCAGATATTTTTGCGACCAATGTTGAATCATATATTATTGCTGGTGACTGTACGTACTCCAAGCTCAGCAAACCATCACCAATTTATCACCTACTTACACAAATTCTAAGTGACATACTTGCCTCGTGTAACATACAGCCACCAAATCAGCTCAAGGATGTCATTACCTCTTGTTATATCTATTTTCTCCATTTCTCAAAGATAATAAATAAAACACACATCATGTTACCTAATAACTATTAAACAATAAAATTTAATTTGGAAATACACATTACACTAGCTGCAAACAGAAAAGCGTTCGCGCCCGCCTGATAGTAAGCCGTTACTGTAGCCTATATCAAAATGCCCAAAACATAACCGAGTCAAAAGGCCCAAGCTGGTATTCAGGTTCTCCCGCCCAGAGATGACAGCAGTAATCCATATGGGGCTGGACTAGGGATTTATACAGCAACAATCTTTGCCTTCTTCGCTCTATTCAGCACACCAAGCTTTATGAATCATGCATATTTCACCAGGATTCTATAAAGCATGTCACCACTATTAATCTGAAAAAATAAATAATTAAGTATAATATAAGATTGCAGGTTTTCAATGTCATATGCCCTTACTTATAAACGAGGAGTAACCATGGAGTAGCCATGCCATGTTTTGTCCTTACCGTTGTGACATTTGAATTCGATGGATAGGGACAGACCATGGCTTAGCTACTCCATGGTTACTCCACGTTTATGTAAGGGCAATAAAGAATAAAAAATTGGGTCCAAGGTGAATTGTGGCATATCTTTAGTTAAATTGTTAAACCATAATCTAGATGCACTTCCCCATGACACTTAATAAGAACATTTTAAGATAAAATTATGCATTAGAGCTGGATCATACTTTAGGGACTTTATGAAAATATGTGCTTTTTTTTTAATTGTTAGATTATACTTATAACTAACTTTAATTAACATAGGATAGGGCTAAACTTTCTATACTGTAAGTAATATTAAAATACCAGCGTTGAGTCATGGATATTTCATAGTTGTATGGGAAACAAACAATTATGTAGTTACATACATAGCAATGTAAATTATCTAATGCTTGTATTTATACTAATTTAATTTATATTTATAATAAAATTATTGAATGATCATTATATTTCATAATAAAAAAAACATCATTCAGCATCAAAATGACAGTTATACTATTTAATAATAGTTTGTTTAATACATAATTATGGAAGGTACGTGTATTGTATTGTATTGTAGTGTATTCATATTCAAGTTATTCATGTTATGTTTGTATGGAGCATTTATAGATACATACCTAGGCACAATGTATGTAGAAAATTGAAAAAATGTATTAGAATATTGAGGATATTATTATTTTAGTGGTTCATTTCAAGTGTTTTTTTAGGGTTCCGTAGCCAAATGGCAAAAAACGGAACCCTTATAGATTCGTCATGTCCGTCCGTCCGTCTGTCCGTCCGTATGTCACAGCCACTTTTTTCTGTAACTATAAGAGCTATACTATGGAAACTTTGTAAGTAGATGTATTCGGTGAACCGCATTAAGATTTTCATACAAAAATAGAAAAAAAACAATAAATTTTGGGGTTCCCCATACTTAGAACTGAAACTCAATTATTTTTTTCATCTAACCCATACGTGTGTGGTATCTATGGATAGGTCTTCAAAAATGATATTGAGGTAATTCTGATATATATTTTTTCTAAACTGAATAGTTTGCGCGAGAGATGCTTCCAAAGTGGAAAAATGTGTGTCCCCCCCCCCCCCCGTAACTTCTAAAATAAGGCAATGATAAATGTAAAAATAATATATGATGTACATTACCATGCAAACTTCCACCAAAAATTGGTTTGAACGAGATCTAGTAAGTAGTTTTTTTTTAATACGTCATAAATCGTAAACCGCAATTTACCTTTCACGGAACCCTTCATGGGCGAGTCCGACTCGCACTTGGCCGCTTTTTTTAGGAAACATTAATAGGTGCTAGTAGGTAAACTCACAACTAGCAAAGTGCATGTATAGCTTAGAGAATAAAATAAATTTCAATCCTACACTTAGGTAGGTACATAAAACCATTTATATTTTAAGGCAGTTCATAACATAATATGGGTACCTACTTATCAACAAGTAAGTATCTATGTACTGATACAGCGTTCCTTGTGTTGGTCTGGTGTTTTATCTTATAACGTGGGTGCTATAATATCACTGCATCATTTACTTTAGTGCCTTTGTCATAACATTGTTGCACACTAGAAAGACAGAAATTGGTGGTTAGTTGTTTATTAGTAGGTAAATCATAAGTTATCATTGTAAGAAATATAAATAAATGGGTAGGTAATAGTAGAGAAAAAACTTTAGCAAGTCTAAAGAATTTCACAAAGAGATATTAAAACTAGCTCTCTAATTATTTCCACAAGTATTAAATAGTATTATTTACCTTAGATGGTCCGGGAATAAAATCCATTTGTGCAGCAAACGGTCTCGAACGAGCTGACTCGAAGGCAAGCCCTTACTTCTTTCAATGAAACTTATGCTCTTATTTATAACGTGTTAGGTGGGTACCTACATAAAGCACCTGTGATTGTTGATATTTTCATTTTTACGATAGGTTAGGTTTCACTCAGTTTTCACATTATTCATTCCATTCCACATTGATTCCACATCATAACCGTATCATTTGCGTTTTGCAAATTTTCAAAATAGGTACAGACACTCACTAGAAGCAGGACACTTTTTTACACTATTCAATTAATAGGAATCCTTTTTAGAATTTAGGAAAACGTATAAAAATGCAATTAAAACAGTTAGGATCCTATTTACGAACGGTAAGATCAGTAAGGCTTCGATCCGATTTAGAATCCTAAGTACCTATCGTATACATTTACACGGCACTGTTTAGGTGGCGTCTAAATTTACAGAAAAATTCGTTTAATTATCTGTAATTTGACGTTTGTGATGTTCACCCGAATACCAAATTGGCGTCTATCTCTAATTTGAATATTATAAACGTCAAATTTAAACGATTCTCTAAATTAAGAGATTTTAATGTATGGCAACTTCAACATAGGCGGTAATCCGAATACCAATTGGCGTGTAACCTAAAATGACGTAACTTAAAATTACAGATTCTTAACTTAAATTTAAATTTAGACGTCCTTTATCCGAATTGGACCCATTATGTCATTGCGTCGGTACTAACCACAGAACAGAAAAAAACAATAGAAGTGTCATGTGGGCGTTTAACGTGTGGCACGGTTATGCGGAGTTCCGCATAACCTACCATACTTTTGCCGCGATCGCTTATTTCGATATTTCAATATTTGATATTTCTAAAATAGGAAATAAATCCAGAAGCATGCCTTATTGTGCTTTTTTGGAATGTAAAAACGATAGCCCCACCAAATACATTTTCCATGGTATCTTTTGCACCGTAATAGATCGAGGGTTATTTTTTATTAGGACATAAATAAAAAAAGTTAAATAATAAAGGGGTACAACAAACCTTTGTTTTCCGCGATGTCCAACAAGATCACCTGGTAGGATCCCCTCCCTATTAATTTTGCACGTCGGGGATCCTACCAGGTGATCTTACTGGACATCGCGTTTTTTATTGTGTTGTAAAAATGGTAAAACATACAAGCGTCAAATTATGAAAAACCCTGAAGAAAAACAACAAACACCCGAATATAATAATTATATCGGAATACTAACCTTTTTTAGGGTTCCGTACCCAAAGGGTAAAAACGGGACCCTATTACTAAGACTCCGCTGTCCGTCTGTCTGTCTGTCACCAGGCTGTATCTCATGAACCGTGATAGCTAGATAGTTGAAATTATCACAGAAGATGTATTTCTGTTGCCGATATAACAAAAAATACTAAAAACAGAATAAAATTAATATTTAAGGGGGGCCCCCCATACAACCAACGTGATTTTTTTGCCGTTTTTTGCTAATGTTGTGAAGATAATGGTACGGAACCCTTCGTGCGCGACACCGACTCGCACTTGGCCGGTTTTTTACATTAAGTTTAGGTGAGATTTCATTTAAAACGAATCCCAGTTAACGATGGTAGGGGTTCTTAGCTTCCCCATTACGCGGGACCCATATATTTGAGAATGCTTAGGATTCAATATGTGTTTAGGATGCCCGGGACTTGAGATCTATTCGCATTTAGGGCAGTTACACTTTTTTCCGGCACTTTTTAAACGTCGAAAAAAAAGACGGTTTAAATAAGTTTAACGTGTATCTGTATATCGACGGTGACACTGCTAAACTACGTAATAATTAACAAATTTATGATGCGAAATAAACCATACTCCCATATTAAAAAAATTGCTTCGTATTAAAAATGTTACTTACACGGTTTAGCAGTATCACCGAAAATATATTATGTGTATCTATGTATGTGTCTGTCTGTGGCACCGTACCTCTTTTTTATATAACATTTAGATATATAATGGTGGCGTGTTGTTTTTATGATACTTTGAGTATTGGCGACAACAGGTCTGATACTAAGGAAAGCTCATGCCACTTCCACTGTTTTTTCTATTCCGTGTTACTAACCGACGATCCGGCGATGGTAGTAGTCCCAGAGCGGGAAGCGCCACGGGCGGTCGCCGGACGTCTCTCCGGCCTTGCGCAGGTAGCCCCACAGCTCATCGTCCTCGGTGAAGGCGCCGAACGCGCCGCCCCCTGTTGCCACCTTGATGCCATCTAACCAAGGAAATAGAGTGCATTAATGTAGAGACCGCGAAGAAAGCCGTTGCTGGAGGAGCCGAGACGCGGTCAAGGTCGCGTTATATACAAGCGTATTTAAAACCAAACAGCCGGTCTATTGCAGGTATGTAGGTGTAGGTACATAGAAGTCTTTAGAAAAATACTCTTATATTTTCATTTAAAAAACTGGGCAGGGCTAGTGTTAGGGCAGGCTTGATTAGGAGCCCCCCGCCGGTACAGGTCCCCCTTTTCTTGGCGCTGAGGTTTAGTAACAGTTGACTGGTGTCACCCACGGTGAAGCTAATAAGAGGTACCCGGGGCCGGCCTGAGTAGGGTCTATTAAATACCCGATCGAAAATCTTTTTAATCGTAGGTACGAGTGAAGCGGTTCTGCTCCCTGATTAGAACAGAGACGTATTCTCTAAAAAATAACTGCGTCCCGCTCTGGCTCTCAAACCCGACTGTTATATAACCAAGTCGGTGGCAACAATCAAGTTACATTACCTTCACATCCGTGTGTTTGTTTACTTAATCCTCGTCATTATTTAACGCTGTTTAATGGGTTTATAGGGAATGTTTTCCTTTATCTTACAAGTATACGTACGCGTAAGCGTGGCGACGTCGATGACGACTTCGGGCTTGTGCGCCGCCTGCCCGTACACCAGCGCGTCCGCCAGCATCAGCCGGCCCTCCATGTCCGTGTCCTCGATCTGGCAACACACACACTCTCGAACCCAATGATCATTCTACTACCACGGGTTTTAATGATTCGGTTACTTGTACATGAGTTGTACATGTATAAACAGGATATTATTGTTAGCAGGTCCCTGAGCCTTCACCGCTCTCTCCGAGACAACCGGGACAACATGTACAGTCAACAACATAAATAAGTGATCATTAATGTTCCTTGTCGCTTTCAATCGTTTCACAATTTTGTATAACATGTTAAACTCTCTCTTATGCTGTTGACTGTACCTAGCTAGAGACAAAAAGTATCACTTGTCCGCCTATACATGGCTAAGTAAGTGTCACGTTTAAAGGATGAAAAATAAAAAAAGAATAATTTTAAACCTTGTTGCCCTTCCAGAACTGACATTATACAAAGGTGAATTTTATTGCCATATAATAAAATTATTATATCTTTGGTTCATTATATACATATACTCCAGTAAAATTGGAGATTCAAAGCACGGCGTAGTATGCGTCATAATGCGTCAAATTCGGTAGTTCTGATTTTTTGCAGACTTGTTTATTATGTTGGCCCAATGAATAATCCAAGTTCGTGACCTCGAGCGCCGAAAGCAACTTTGTCAAAATTAAAAAAAACGCGAAAATGTCGGGTTTTTTTTCAGATTTTGGCGATTAAAACCCTAAAGAAGTAATTTTTGCTTGTACCTTCTCAGGACGTTTTTAAAGCGCCTTAAATTTGCTAGCATGTGAGACTAGAGTTGTCCCAACAGACCCAACAGACCCAACAGTTTTTGAGATAAAGCTTTTCATAATTCATCATATTTTCGGACTGCTTTAAAAACGTCCTGATAAGGTACTAGCAAAAACTAGTCCTTTAGGGTTATAATCGGCTAAATCTGAAAAAAGTCCGAAAATTTTCCGGTTTTTTTTTTCTTTTGACAAAGTTGCGTTCGGCGCTCGAAGTCACAAAAGATAAAGATAAAAAGATAAAATATGTTTATTCAGTAAGTAGGCCGCACGGGCACTTTTACACGTCAAAAATCTACCAGCGCTTCGCAAGAGACCACTGCTGAGAAGAAACGCCGCAAGAAACTCAACAGTCAGTCGTTTTTTAAACATTGCTTATGATATGATATTATACAACGAAAAAAAAACTTAACCTAGCATTATATAAAACAATGAATGTAACAAAAATATGTCTATATATATATCATGCGTAGTTGAGTAGGAAAATGTGTCAAAAATCAAAATTTCTACAAGAACTCGTAAAATAGAAAATATAAAAAATAAATAAAAAAATATACTAACCTACGACGGTGCAAAACAACACATAATACGTTCGATACATTCTCCTACAGAAACCGTGTCCCCTAGACAATACACAATGTTTACATATTTGTATGATTAACTTATTATTAAGATATTTAGGTGTTTCATTTGGTTTTAATTTAGGCCAGGCATTTTTATCTGTTAGATAGTCTTCGACCCTATAGTAAGCTTTAGACATCAACGACTTTTTCAAGTAATTTTTAAGTACTGGAAATGGTAACTTTAAAACTTCATCAGGTAATTTATTATAGAAATGAATGCATTGACCTACAAATGATTTATATACCTTACGGACACGAAATTTTTTAATAGCAATTTTATTTTTATTTCTTGTATTTAAATTATGTATGTAACAATTCTTAATAAACGAGTCTTGATTTTTAATGACATAAATAATATTCTCATAAATAAATTGTGATGCTACTGTTAAAATATTAATTTCTTTAAATAGTAATCTTAAGGAATCACGGGAGTTTAGGTTATATATAGAACGAATGGCTCTTTTTTGTAACACGAAAATAGTCTGTATGTCAGCAGCTTTTCCCCAAACAAGAATACCGTACGACATAACACTATGAAAATAACTA
This sequence comes from Acleris cristana, assembly GCA_948252455.1. NCBI lineage: Eukaryota > Metazoa > Arthropoda > Insecta > Lepidoptera > Tortricidae > Acleris > Acleris cristana. The sequence continues at coordinate 887,081 of OX411783.1, read as the reverse complement.
TAATAAACTAAGCGAGCTGTCTCAACATTGGTAAGTTGTCTGATTTTTCTGACAGCATAAGCTGCCGAACTTAATTTACCTGCTAGTACTGCTATATGGGGACTCCATTGCAAGTTTTTGTCTATAGTTATTCCTAAGAAAAGCGCCTTATCCACCATTTCCAAACACTCATCATTTAGAAAAATACTAGATTCTACCGGTCGAACATTAGGCAAAGCGAACCTAACACATTTAGTTTACTTAGCATTAAGTAGCAAATTGTTACTAGTAAACCAATTAAGTACTTTACCTAGCGTCGCGTTTATCTTACTATAATCAACGGGTTTTCGGTCTACCTTGAAGATCAACGATGTATCATCAGCAAATAGCACAATATCGCAAAGGTTAACTATCGCGGGTGGTAAGTCATTTATATAAACGAGAAATAAGAAGGGACCTAATATAGAGCCCTGTGGCACACCTAATTTAACAGCTGCTCCAATGGACTTAGTTTGGTTTACAAGAACCGTTTGTGTTCTATCACTAAGATATGAAGACAAGATTTAGAGAATTAATTGACAGACCATAATGTTCTAATTTTAATATAAGAGTCGCATGATCTACGCAATCGAAAGCTTTGGAAAGGTCACAAAAAATTCCTATTGCATCACAAGATGTCTCCCAAATATTGTATATATATTTAATGAGTAGGTACAGATGCTGCATCAGTTGTGGATCGTCCTCTGGTGAAGCCGAACTGATTACTGTTAAGCAGTTTATTTCTATTGAAGTGACCTAACATATCTTTTAACATTAAATTCTCAAAAACTTTACTTAAAACAAGTAGAATAGAAATGGGTCGGAAATTCGTTAAATCACTCCTCTCGCCCGATTTAAAGAGTGGTAAGACTTTACTATATTTCATAAGATTTGGAAAGACCCCCTCTGAAATGCAATTATTGTAGATTAAAGCTAAGTGAGGTGCAATTATATCTATGACATGATGTATGACTTTAACTGACGTTCCCCATAAATCCTCAGTTTTTTTTAAACTGAGCGATTTAAATGCCTTAATAATAGAAACTGAATCTATGTGGGTGAAATCAAAGCTTATATTACATTTAGACATATTAGCACAAAGTAATTTTTGAGCTCCAATCGCAGATGATTGAAGACATTTCGTGGTATTAATGGCTATGGTGGAGAAAAAATCTTCGAACGCTAAGGTCACGTCTTTATTTGATGTGATTTGTTTGTCACCCTTGTTTAGGGTAATTTGATTATCGCGAGTTTTTGTATTACCTGTTTCTCTATTTATAATTTTCCACACAGTTTTTACCTTATTGTCAGAAGCTTTGAGTTTAAGACTTATGAAATTTGACTTAGCAGTTAAGCAAACTTGCTTAAAGGTCCTTGAATAATTCTTAACGTAAACTAAGAAGTCATCGTTCTTGTTCTCCTCTCTCTCTCTATATAGTTCATAAAACCTATTTCTACTTCTATGAATGCCTACAGTAGCCCATTCACTAAACTTGGTTTTTGACCCAGAAACAGTTTTCATCTTGAAATTATTATTAAACTGGTGAAGAATTACACCGAACAAATCATTATAAACACTATTAGAATCCTTATGTGAAAAGGATAACCCACAGATACTACTCTGAACTTTATTTTTAAATAATTCCAAACGATTGCTGGTTATGGGTCTGTATGTTATTGTCTGTGGTTCTTGATGACAATCATTTAAAAAAGAAGCCTTTTGGCCACTATGATCAGAATTAAAGCAATTAAATATTTCCTTATCCAAACATTCGCAATTACAAAAAATATTGTCTAAACAGGTTGCACTTGAAACACCTATCCGTGTAGGTTCAAAGAACAAATTATTTAAGTTAAAAGATTTAAATAAACTTAAGATCTTAATAGTATTTATTTGACGATTCAAGTAAGTTAACATTAAAGTCTCCACAAACAATAACATGCTTTTGGGTTTTACATGCTAATTTTAACACATTTTCCATACTGGATTCAATGGGTTTTATATTAAAAGCCAAAAGTTCTACCAAAGTCAAAATATATTTCTTTGGTAAATGAATTTTTTCAGATGTTAGCGTGAGGCGCTTGATGAATTTATTTAGGTCGAAGAAATGATTATTTATAGAATAGAATAGAATAGAACAGAATAGAAAATATTTATTCAACGCACACAGAAAAAAAACAATAGGTAAAGTATACATATAAAGTAAAAGGAGACATTAAAGCGTTGAATAGGATCCCTCTCAGCATTGTGCCACAGTGAAACTGCGGCGCTGATTTTCAGAGAGACCCCGACTTAAAAACTAAACTAAATTAAACGTAAAACGGGTACGGTAACAGTAAACAGGTAACAGGTAACATTACAAACACTAGCGACAATTTTAATCAGTACATGAAATAAATTAAAAAAAAACTATAATTCAAGCTTAAAAAAAACCTTAAGGACTAATTCAATTTTGTGTGGCAACACCCGAACAACACAACCGTTTCCTCTTGGATCGTTGCAAGGGACGGCCAGTTCAATTTCAAGGTATGGATTACGCATATTACCAGTTTCATATATTCCAAAAAATGATATATGCAACATTCCCAGACTTAACAGTAAAAAGTAACTTTTACAAATGAAAAAAAGGAAAAAAAGTAATGTGCTTGACTCGTATATAGCAGCAGTTACCCAACAAGCAACATAACGAAAGTTATTTGCTATTATAACATATAGCATTATACATTAAATTAAAGAATTTAAGTGTGCTACTTTATTATTATAATTATATGGCATAACTTTATTATTATAATTATATGGCACAAACTTGGATTAATCATTGGGCCAACATCATAAACAAATCTGCAAAAAATCAGAACTACCGGATTTAACGCACACACATGTTGACTAAAGTTACTGGTGTAACAGATCAGATGGAATTTGTGGTAGGCGTAAGTGGTGCAAAATGAAAATTAGAACAATATTAGTTTTTATGAAATTCATTACATACCCCTCTTTACAATGAACTCTTTCTTCCAGAAGTCCCCACAGGAAATGGACCTGGATGAGTCTCGATGGTTTCACCAAAATTGAGATCGACTTCATCATAACAACCAAGAGACAAATATTCAATGATTTCTCCGTGATCCACTGGGTTAATACCGGAAGTGATCATCGAATGGTTAGAGGCATTAAATATTAATGTCAAGTTGGAACGCTCCCGTCTGATGAAGTCTACGCTCCGAGTGCTCCGACCCTCAAATGCTCAAATCGAAAACCCCGAGAGCTTTCAGTTAGAGTTGAGTAATCGCTTCGAATGCCTACAGATTTCAGATATATAAAAGAGGATGTCCTGACTGACTGACTCATCAACGCCCAGCCCAAACCGCTTAAGATAAAGATTTGGAATTTTGAGGGAAAGTTGATTTTATAACGTACACGTCCTTTAAGAAGGGATTTTTCGAAATTCAACCCCTAAAGGGAAGAAAAGGGGTTACCAAGTTTCTATGGGAAAAAAGTTTTTATGGTCCAATTTACTTGAAACTTTGTAGAAATGCTTTTCAATGCAAATAATGAGGCACGTATTTCAGCGATTACTAAATTTCAACCCCTAGAGGGATGAAAGGGGGTTGCCAAGTTTGTATGGAAAAAAAGGCTTTTATGGTCCAATTTACTTGAAACTTGGTAGAAATGCTCTTCAATGCAAGTAATGAGACATTTATTTCAGCGATTACTAAAATTCAACCCCTAGAGGGATGAAAGGGGGTTGCAAAGTTTGTATGGGAAAAAATATTTTTATGATCAATTTTACTTGAAACTTGGTAGAAATACTTTTCAATGCAAATAATGAGACATGCATTTCAGCGATTACTAAAATTCAACCCCTAGAGGGATGAAAGGGGATTGCAAAGTTTGTATAAGAAAAAATATTTTTATGGTCAAATTTACTTGAAACTTGGTAGAAATACTTTTCAATGCAAATAATGAGACACGTACCTATTTCAGTGATTACTGAAATTCAACCCCTAGAGGGATGAAAGGGGGTTGTAAAGTTGGTATGGGGAAATACTGTCTGTAGGTACTGCAAGCAAATTCATGAGGTTTGTTATTTTTACTAAGTTCATAAAAACTGACTGCCAAAGTCAAAATTATATTAAGTATACAAAATAGAAGGGTTAGATAGTATCTATCTATATATATCTAAAAGGCAAACCTGACTGACTTATATATCAACGTACAGCCGAAACTACTGTACCTAGAAACCTGAAATTTGGTACATGGGTTCCTTTCATGATGTAAGTGAGCACTAAGAAAGGATGTTCCGAAAATCGACCCCTAACGGGAAGAAATGGGGGGGAGTAGCGGGAAACTAATTCTATCCGTACGAAGTCGCGGGCGTCCTCTAGTTATTCAATATAACACAGTATAAATTACATTACATGTCAAATTATATGCAGTTACATTGAGGTCGTCAGAAACAGAAATAGAATTAAATGATAATAGTAAAAATAGTAAAAGTCAACACAAATACAAAGCACATAAAAAACAACATTAAAGTCAATTTATATATATATTTACAAGTCAAGTTCCATATACTCATTTACCGAATAGACTGGGTTATCCAACAAAAGATTCCTACGCCGGCGCCTAAACATTTCGTCAGATGTTTCTCGTTTGAGTTCGGCGGGTAGACGCTCGTAGTACGTGGGACCGATGACGCGCGGGTTCTTACCTGCAAGTGCCATGCGACGAGGAACAGTTCTCAAACGCCCTGTGTGGCGGAGTTGTTTGCCGTCGACGCTTACGCTGTACGCCTCCACAAGTATGTCTTGGCTTCACCCCAACCAACGTACGTACGGCACGATTTTGCATCAGCATTACCCTGTTGGTATCCGTAGAGTTTCCCCATAAGAGAGTGCCGTACGACATCAGTGAGTGAAAATGTGCATAATAAACCTGTCTTAGAGCGATATCAGATATAAGCAATTTCAGCTTACGCAACGCAAAGACTGCACTACTCAATCTCCCACACAACAGGTCAACATGGCACTTCCAATTAAGATTCGAGTCCAGGGTGAAGCCGAGAAACCTACACTGATCGCATACAGGCATCGGACTGTTTGCAACGCACGGAGGAACAGGAACACTACGCCCCGAGAAAATCATGACGTTTGATTTTGTTACATTCAGGAGCAAGCCGTTACACGAAAACCGTTTCTGCAGTTTATGCGTCATGAATTTTCCCAGCAAGCTGGTCATAATTACGTGCGCGCAAACTGCACAAAAAAGCCAGCCGCGATGCTGGTAGGAAGATCATTGACGTAAGCCAGAAATAGGGTGTCTCCTAAGGTCGAGTCTCTTGCCGCCCGCAGACAATTTGACAACTTGTTTCCGGTCGCACAGAAATGACGTAAGTAGACGGTGGGAGGTGTCCTGTATACCATAATAGTGCAACTTATCCAAAAGCAGCTCATGGTTTATTACGTTAAAGGCTTTGGATAAGTCACAAAATATACCTGCGATCTTATTTTTACCGTCGAGACTGGAAACGATACAGTCGAATACTTGGCGCGCCGCTATTGCATAAAGCGAATTGGTAAGCGAATTGGTGGTCCGTCAGCAATGTGAGACGATAGGATGGATTCAGCCATTTTGGAGACTATAGCTGTATATCTGTGGACAACCTTAGTGACGGGCTGATAGACACTATCCATGCGGTAGGGTCTAAGTATTTCAAACCCCACCGTAAAACTAAACCTCAAAAACTATCCGAGCGGACCCGGAGCCTCATGGCACATGATATCTGCTCCTATAATATTAAAGATATTCAGGGGACAATTCAGCGGAACAAGGGCTCCAAAGTGTTTGCAAGAGACATGTCTATTGGACAAAGCTAGTTAATAAGGCTGAAGACGGAGGATGGGAGTGGAACGTCAAATAGGTTAGAGGTTCTAAGGGAGATAGAGATGTTCTATGGACAGCTGTACTCATTGACTACCGGCCAAATCGAAGATCCAAGAGCGAGGCTAACCCGATACTATACCGTGGATATCCCGGGCATTAGCCTGTATGAGATTAGGATGGCTCTCAAACAGTTTAAGAACGACAACGCATCAGGGGACGTCGGAATAACACCGGAGCTGCTGAAAGCGCGTGGAACACCGATACTAAGATCCACCGATACTATAAGTCCTTCAGAAACTCTTCAATTCCGTCTTACTCGAAGGTAAAACACCTGAGTCATGAAACAGGGCTGTGGTGGTATTTTCAAGAAAAGTGATAAAACCTTATTAAAGAATCACAGGCCCAACACGCTGCTGAGTGCTGAGCCACATTTATAAGCTGGCTTCGAGAGTCATAACAAATCGTCTCTTACGCTGGCTTGATGAATTCCAGCCTCCTTGTTTCCAAAAACACTTTAGTATCATCATATCCATACGCTGCGGCAGATTAAATATACTTACAGAAAACCGAGGAGTATAATCGGCCACTATGCTTGGCGTTTGTGGACTATGAAATGGCCTTTGATTCGATCGAAACTTGGGCAGTCTTACTTACGGTCCCTTCAGAGCGGTATTTCAATAATAGTACGGGCGGTAGTGTCACCCAATGTATGGAGAGGTCAAAATTTGGTATCGGATGAATTCACTTGGCACAGATGTATTCTAGGTCAAACTGAGCTGATTTAGCCCGGTAGCCATCAGCCACCCCCTGGTGGGTAGGGAGGGGGGGTATTCAAAGATACACGCCGCCGCGCTTCAGATAAAAAAAAATATCGGCTTCAGTTTACCTATCACCTCGAGTCGATTTTATTATAGTTATCAATCATACAACGTCTATGTGAAAAAGAAATCGAACTTTTAGCAAAATTTTGAACATCTCACACTCAAACGTGGGTCTCAAACAACCCTCCCCGTAAAGTACGGTGGGCTTTGCATTTGGGCTATTAGTTGTTGTGCTTGTCCGATACAGAGGATGATTGGCGTGTCTGTTACCAGGGTGAGAATTTGCGAGTCGAAAAAGCTAGCCAAGCAGCATGTGACCTTATTTCGGTCAAAATTTGCCATCGCAAACTTTTAGAAAATACTCAAAATTCGGTCTGTGTTACCAATCCAGTGCTGGTCGAGTTTACAGACATGCATAAACTTAAGTATTTTCAAACATACTGACTATTTAATAAAAAAAATTTTAATCAGTTTTGATATTTTCGTTTGACGACGCGCTGGCCTAGTTGGTAGTGACCCTGCCTACGAAGCTAGCGGTTCTGGGTTCAAATCCCGGTAAGGGCAGATATTAGTGTGATGAGCGCGAATATTTGTATCTGAGTCATGGATGTTTTCTATGTATTTAAGTATATATTTCTCTATACAAGTATTTATATCGTTGTCTAGTACCCATAGTACAAGCCTAGAGCTTACTTTGGGACTAGGTCAATTGGTGTGACATTGTCGACTGATATATATATATTTTTTATTTATTTATCGATAACCTTTTTGATCAGTCGGGCTTTAGCACAATTTCTTTCCCATCTTCGCTTGAGCCCACTGGCCTGTCTGCCGCAGACGAAAAGAGAACCGACGAATGCACTTTAGTACCGTGGCATCTTGGTCGTCCCTTGGCGCGGGACGTCACTTGCGTTGATACGCGAGCAAAGTCTCATGTCCAAGGTTCTGCTCGCAAGCCAGGGAACGTCGCAGACCACGCCCAAGCCATCAGGTGCCGCAAATATGCTTTTTTAAAGCCAAATTACGTAGTTGCTGCCCTTGCTATAGAAACTTTTAGGCCGTGGTCATCTGACACAGAGAAATTTATAAAAGAAGTGTCTGATAAATTAATCAGCGTTTCTGGCGACCACAGGCAAGGCTCCTTTTTTGCCCCAAGACTGAGCATCGCGGTGCAGCGGAGTAACGCTGCGAGTGTCCTCGGCAGATGCCGCAAGTGGGTGCAACGGAGGGCTTTACTTTTAAGTCAGCTGTAGTACAATATTTTATCTTTCACTTTTATTAAATAGTTTTTTATAACTGATTTTTATTAGAAATTAAGTTTATGCTGTAATTATGCTATAAAATTCTTAATCCCTTTACATATAGTTTCATTTATCATACAACGTCTATCTGAAAAAATTAAGATAGCGTTTATGCCATTATTACATTTTCCACCACAGTGGCATAATTCGGTATATGACTAACAGTTTTTTGCGTGCGTGTGCATCTAACACCTCACTGTGACTTGCTCTTGCACCGAATTAATTCCAGACAAGCTGTAGCAGCAACGGGTGCAGTAGTCGGAATTGGTTTCCAATTGTGATTCGATTGTAGTTCCCATCCCCAATCCGCCGGACGAAGAATCGGCACCATCGCTAGGCCCCATCCCATACGTGCACACCTTGGTAGACGGCTCTTAGGAGATGCTACTGGCATCCGTAGGCGGAATATTCTGTAACTGACGGTCGTAAAATCCGTATTTATTATGAATTGACCTTAAGTTTATTTTGTTAATTACGATATTGACGACACGTTGGCTTAGTCGGTTGTGACCCTGCCTTCGAAGCTAGCGGTCCTGGGTTCAAATCCCGGTAAGGGCAGATATTTGTGCGATGAGCGCGAATATTGATTCCTGAGTCATGGATGTTTTCTATGTATTTAAGTAGGTATATATTTCCCTATGTAAGTATTTATATCGTTGTCTAGTACCCATTGTACAAGCCTAGAGCTTAGTTTGGGACTAGGTCAATTGGTGTGACATTGTCCCTTGATATTTATTTATTTAATATGTAATTTGTGGTATCAATAGTATCTAGTGCAGCAGGCTGCGCGGCGAGTTCTCGTCTCAGTTAGTTCCGCCCGCTGTCTTAATTCGCGCTGCCCCGCGCGGGTATATTTTTTTATTCTACTCGTTAAATTAATGATATAAATTAAAACTTTATGTTTTTTAAATCTGCATAAATTGGGCTTTTCAACCGTATTTTTTGTACATATATTATAAAATATTGTGTATTGAAACAAAAATGATAAGCTGATGTTGTGAAATTTATTTATGTATATTAATAAATTTATATGAAAGAGTGTAATTATTATATCAAAAATGAAAGTTCCATCTATGGTTTATCAGAAAATGATACCACGCTTGAGGTGGTAGGTAAACTGAAGCCGATATATTTTTTTATTTGAAGCGCGGCGGTGTGTAACTTTGAATACCCCCCCTCCCTACCCACCAGGGGTCGGCTGGTGGCTACCGGGCTAAATCAGCTCAGTTTAACCTAGGATACATCTGTGCTAAGTGAATTCATCCGATATCAAAATTTTTACCTATGGTCGTTACCGCCCGTACTATAACGCCACAAGCCACAATGTCGGTCCGAGTACAGGCCCAATGTACGGAAGCAAACCCTTTGTAGAGAGAAGTAAGACGGAGAGACGTTATATCTCCGAAACTGTTTACTACTGTTCTGGAGGATACCTTTAAGCTCCTGGAATGGCAAGGAAACGGTGTTAAGCGACTGATCCAGGCACTAAGTTACCAAACTGTTCAGGTCCGCGCAAATATTAAATGTAAACATTCGGAATTTTAAAAAATCGTGATTGTGATGTTTCGGGAAAGTAAAATTCGGAATAGTGATGATTCGGAAATTTCAAAATCGGAATTCTGAAATTCGTGTTTATCAAATTCGGAAATAGTATTTTTCACAATCGTGTTAGATATAATAGAAAGCTTTTTAGTCGAGTACCGTGTTTAGGCCACGAAGCTTGCTGAGTGGCCTAAGTAAGGTACGAGATTAAAAAGCTTAATTATGACACTATTGTGAACAATACTTTTTGTACGAGTTCATTAAAATTAATAATTTAAGTCTAAGTATATAAGAAAACGAAATATCGTAAGTACTATAACACCACCGGCGTCCGTAATTTTGCAGTACTGTGCTGTGATTGGCTACAATCACAAAGAGTATTTTTTTTTATGCCCTGGATACAGGAGCATGTTTAAGTAGATGTTGACAGATGACGCGACGTTGCTACGTTCCGAAACGCCATAGATTAGCCATTTTGTATCGGATCGAGTCTCCTTAAACAAGGACACATACTATTGAAATACGAAGTTCTATTTTCAATTTTTTTTCGATCGTCTGAAGCGTATCGAAATGGTTATTTCGGTTGTTTCGGAAGTAACATAGACTATGCAACGATGAAATGAGTGACGTTGCAGTATTCTCTGTGAAATCTTAATACACAGATTATAATCGACGAGTACAAAATAGTATTTTTCACAATCGTGTTATAATAGAGAGCTTTTTAGTCGAGTACCGTGTTTAGGCCACGAAGCTTGCTGAGTGGCCTAAGTAAGGTACGAGATTAAAAAGCTTAATTATGACACTATTGTGAACAATACTTTTTGTACGAGTTCATTAAAATTAATAATTTAAGTCTAAATACGAGTATATAAGAAAACGAAATATCGTAAGTACTATAACACCACCGGCGTCCGTAATTTTGCAGTACTGTGCTGTGATTGGCTACAATTACAAAGAGTAGTTTTTTTTTTATGCCCTGGATACAGGAGCATGTTTAAGTAGATGTTGACAGATGACGCGACGTTGCTACGTTCCGAAACGCCATGCCATAGATTAGCCATTTTATATCGGATCGAGTCTCCTTAAACAAGGACACATACTATTGAAATACGAAGTTCTATTTTCAATTTTTTTTCGATCGTCTGGAGTGTATCGAAATGGTTATTTCGGTTGTTTCGGAAGTAACATAGACTATGCAACGATGAAAAGAGTGACGTTGCAGTATTCTCTGTGAAATCTTAATACACAGATTGTAATCGACGAGTACAAAAAAAATATTTCGATATTATGTAGTGTACCCGGTTATAAGTAATGACCTAAGACTTACCCAAAACGGTCTGGTGTCGTTGTTCGGTGGATTGAGGGCCGGCCAGTCGGGCCCCAAGTGTATTTTTGTGTGTGTGTGTGTGTGTAAAATGTGTGTGTGATGAAGGCCGAGCTACGCTATGACCGGACCAAACTAGCACGACACCCGCGACACTTAACCCCTCTCAAACTCGGTACACTATAATTCTTGTTTGAAATGAGGTTGTGGCATAAGAATAAATACTATTAGAAGGGTAACTTCATCCCCACTATGCGCGCTCGAGCGTGGGCTGTCAACAGTCCAGAGCCTCTATTCCCGGCGGTTATAACAATATCGTCTTTGACCTGTTATGGTATTGTTATGACGTCAGACGCCATTACTGTCAAGTAAATAAGAGCTATCAAAACTGTGACAATACGATAACAGATCAAAAACGATAGTGTTTTTACCGTGTTGAATAGAGGCCCTGGGACTACTTATCGCCGCAAACACTAGCGGGTTGGCATTACCACCCATCGGCGCTTGAAGTAAACTTGCAACAATATTTCAAATGAAACTCTCAAAGGCGCCACTGTCTACGCCAACTGTAGTTTTACCATACGAAATTGTTAGTTCCGTATTTGACCACGTGCTTTATGATAATTGTAGGACGATATCAACGAAGTTTGAATCTTTATTTCTGTACCTCCAGTGTAAAAGGGTTAAAGTCAAAAAGTGTAACTTTACAGGAGGACCGAAAAACGTTTAAAACTGTTTTTTTCCTCAATATTAGATAGAAAAGTTCATTTTTGCTTCTCATTTTAGATAGTATTCAGAAATAGCTACAAATTAAGTGTATAGTTGTTCTGAAAACGGCAAGAATATCAGAAATATCGACATCCAAAAATGAGTTATATCCCTTTTCACGAAACATGGATATGTGTAAAAAGGCCAAAGTAGAGTTTAAAATGTGCCAAAAATTACTTATTATAATATGGTATTGTGTAAAGAGACAGTTTAGCGAACTATCCTTGAATAAATTCTTAAAGATTTGCGTATTTTAGCTTTATTAGGGTGAGAAAAGAATGTCTGCCTGTTTTATATGACTGAATTTTTATTTTATTTCAAATCATATTGATCGAAATTGAATTCCCAACTGAACTGAACTCACTAATACATGATGATTAAATTTTTCTTTTAGATTGTGATCAACTAAGGATAATTATTTATGTTGGAACTGATCGGTAGACTAGACCAAACCTCCTGCGCCGCTTGATCTAAAAAGTTGAAACAGTATTTTTGATATTGTCTTTCTTGTCTGAGAGAGTTAAAGGTTTGATCTATTAAGGTATCAGGTGCAGATATTCCATTGTTTTAAGTTTTCCTTATTTTTTTCAGTACCTAATCAGTCTTTCAAGTTCCGTTTTCTTGACCCTATTGGACATTGAGGAACACAGTTTTAAAACTTAAATTTTCACATCTTACTTTCTATTTTTTTTTGTCCCAATTTGTTTACATTTTGGCTTTGTACCTATTCAGTAAACTGAAATAAAAAACAAATCGGGTGTCATCGAATGACTAGGTTCAGTGGTGGCAAAGAACTAAAAAAGTGTAGAACCTATGGATGAATTTCATTTATCACATTTAAGTTGACGATGGCAGGGTATCAAAAAAATAGTATTTCCATCAAGAACGTGGCGATTCTACATGATTATTGCGATGCGACCGGGTTAAAAAACTGTTGACGTCATTAAAATATCACACCAGATTTTGGAACTGAAGTCATTCAGTTTACTTACTACTTAACACTAAATTTACGGCCAGAGATATGATGAAATGAAATTTCCTACTCAGTAAAATGAGCGAACTTGTTTAAAAAAAAAAACTTTTTTTTGAAGTCTTTAAGAAAGGTTTTTCCCAAAAGTCCAATAAAAGAAAAAGAAACAAACTATGTATAAGGCAATCGATAATCCAAAATAAGAAAGAAGAGAGAAGAAGAGAAATAGAACTCATGAATCCCAAGGTTACACGTAAGAGTAGTTATTTAGGGATACTATTCAGTTCAATTTTATTTTATTTATTTAGACGTTATCATCCATTATGTTAGTACCTATGTTCAAAGATAACGTGCGAAACGCTGGCCTCCTAACTGCATAATACTGCAAATATACTTATAAGTGCATAAGTACAGCTAAAACTTTTTTGTGTCGTTGAGACTTTATTAAGTACCCACTTACTAGCATTAATACCTACAACAAACGTTTGCCCATCTCAGTGGAGAATAAATGCGACATAAAACACTGACTTTTAAACCCATTGATTACCTATAAGTAAGTCTAAAATAGTTTAAGTTACACTTTAGTATTTATGAAATTCCTTTGGACTGGACGTACACAGGTATTTAGTTTTCCCAACGTTCGGGTACCTAAAGCAAGTAAAGAGAACTTGTACAAAGTGGACAATATTTACTTTGATCCACGTGGTAAAAAAAAAATAGATTCTATAAATAGTTTAATCTTAATATTAATCCAATATAAAGATTCGAATTTAAAATGCTTAGTTGTAAAAAGCGATCAAAGTAAATAAATATCACTTTACACCAACTCACATTGTTGACATTGGTTGAGAGTGTTGATTAAAGTTGAGATTGACCACTTTTCACGAAATTGTCCCGTTGGTGTCAAAGGACCTATGTATACTTTTATTTCTTTACACCGATACTCTTACGAAATATTGATTGTCTATTAGGATCAAACTCGACATTAACCGTCGTTCATTAATACGATTTTAAGAAACCATATTGCCATAGAAGATAAAATCTAAATTAACCGTTATGAACAAAATAGTTGTGATTTTTTGCACACTTTGATCCTTTTGCACGAACGGTATCTCAGGAACGAATGGTCGTAGAATCGCGAGAGTAAGACCGAACGATGCGCCATGATGAAATACGTACAATGCAAGCAAAATCCACTATTGGGTTAAACTCGAGTTTAACCCTTTTACACTGGAGGTACAGATTTATTATTTGTAACGTAAACACATTAAGTAAAGAGCGTAAAAATGAAAGAATAAAATAAATACATTATTTACCTATGTACTTTATGCTTTATGTGTTGGTAGATTTTTGACGTGTAAAAGTGCCCGTGCGGCCTACTTACTGAATAAACATCTTTTATCTTTTATCTTTTTAGCCAATATTAATCGTAATTGAGTAAGTCTAAGTATTTCAGTGGTTAGTGGTTTTTTTTATAAAAGAAAGAGTTGCTAAATTAATTAATAAAATGCACAAATACTTTTTACATACATACATACATACATTAAATCACGCCTGTTTCCCAGAGGGGTAGGCAGAGACCACTTTTTACATATAAAAAAATAATTTTATTGGCTTTGGTTCTAACAACTTTATATCTGATTGAAATTGTATGGCCATTTTAGTTTTATTAAGTAATGATGATTAGGTAAGTCAGCAATGGGAGGGTTTATCGTATAGTTTTACAGGCAAATAAACTAATTCTATGCAAACGAGGTTACGGGTTCAGTTAGTATTATATACTTGTGACAACCCTAATTTTGCGATAGGCGAGAGAGCGGTAAGGCGGGGCGTGGGGCGCTGTAGGTAATTATTTGACGCCTTTGTTGTCAAATCCATACAAGGACGCCGAAGATGCCCTTCTAATAGTATTTATTCTTATGGTTGTGGGCTGCTGATCATTTTTGTCTATGGACTCATTGACAATGTATTTCTAACTTTGAATTCAGTTTTTGTTTTGTGTCAAGGCCATTGATTTAATATATACAAGATACACAATCCGCTACAAAAATGTTGATATAAATATAAACTGTCCCAAATGACATTGACAGCTGTATTCAGATACATGCTAACATCGCTATTTTTTACCTTAAACATTCATGCAAAAAAGAACTCAATATACTCGTCAAGTATAGACGTCAAGTGTCAAATCTGCAAACTAACGTTTCAAAGTATTTGCAACTTTTTAGTGAAACGGCCATTATCACAATATTTACGACAAAAGTGAACATCGGAAGAATGGAGTCGCAATTCTCATTTTTATATTGTATTAATTATTTCGAAATGACAAATTTAAAAAAAACGCTTATGAGATGTTTTATAAATGTTATTGTATTACACAACTTAAGCTATATATACAACAATAATAATAAATAAATAAAGGGAAAACAAGCTATAAAAACCCGTCCCGTCGATTGTTGTTATTTCAATTTTAACAGTTTAGGTATCCTTTGTCACCCGGAATGGTGACAGGCTTCTAGCGACACACATCTAAATCGGCTCAGGCGTTAAGAAATTATGGTGGAATAAAGAATCGTACATACATACATACATGAACCCTGAAAATATTACACTCCTTTACTCCAAACAAAACAAGATATTATCCTAACTAACAAAACGTAAAGTAAAACCTAATTTCCTTGAAAAAGTTTAATTTATTATATAATTGTCTTTTAGACCTACATTTACTTTGGATGCTTTCTTTTTTTGCAATGTAATGTAAACGGACGCACATCTATTAAGCAAAGATGAGAAAAAAAGTTAAGCGAAGTGTATTGCTAATAAATCTCGAAAAATATATATTTTCGTTTTTGTTTTTGTCATTAAATTTGTTCATAAGAAAATCATCACCTAGAAAAAGCTTTATAAATGCGATTTCACCCAGGATATTTTAATGCACTAAGAAATAATGTAAAATTAGCAAGTTCTCTTATAAAATGAGTGGAAGTGATTACAATTATTATTATTATAAAAAAAACAATCACCAGCCTTATAAACATTATCTCATAGTTAATTTTTGCTCGCCCTTTTCTTTACATAACAAAAGGAAAGGGCTCACTTTAACTGACAGATACTTAAGTCAAGCTTTAATAGTAGTTTGTATTTTTTGAGATTAATATAAAAACTATTGTGTGAAATTTACTTACATTCAAGACAGGTATTGCAGATTTAGTCAGTCTACTAATGCCTTTCTCTGTGGTTTATACGTCTGTGGTACGAAAATGGGTCAAACACTTATTTAATAAACAGACGACTTATTTAATTTTGGCTTGAACAGTTGATCACGCCTATCTCATGCTAATATTGCGACCCATTTTGCACGTCGTAGAGGATTTCGTGGAAAGCTTTAATTTAAAAATATAAGAAATATTATTACCTCTATAAACACTTTTTTGGTCATAAGTCAAAACAAACAAACTCGATTAATTAAATTTTTCAAAGTAATAGCTACTCCATATATTTTTGTTTCGTGATAAGTCATCATTTGTACGTACAATATAAATTACAAAAAATCATGAAAGCATTATAAGTTTAACAAGAATCTGTTTATAAATAAATAGAACTTACGTAAAATAAGACATTCCATCCTTTTTTTTAGTTTTCTTGTTATTATTTTTGCAGTTTTTCACTGCACATTTCGTCATGATTGACAACTGCCACTGTCTGTGGTCGAAACAAGACTAAAAGCAAAACTACTGCCCAAGTCGATTAGGCAGTAGTTTTGACTTGCCATTTTTTCCTGCTGATTGTGTATCTAGTATATATTAAATCAATGGTCAAGGCGTATTGAAAAATATTGAGTCAACCTGTTTTTATCCCTATACGTTATAATATATCTATAGGTATATATAAAAAAGGCAAACCTGACTGATTTATATATCAACGCACAGCCGAATCTACTGTACCTAGAAACTTGAAATTTGGTACAGGGGTTCCTTTCATGATGTAAGTGAGCACTAAGGAAGGATTTTCCGAAAATCGACCCTCAACGGGAAGAAATGGGGGGAGTAGCGGGAAACTAATTCTACGCGTACGAAGTCGCGGGCGTCCTCTAGTTTATTATAATATAAAGAATTTCTATTTACATTAGTTGTGTTAATTTGTGTCACTGCCCCTTCTGCTTTGCCCTCACTATTGAGGGTTATGGGCGAACTAAATTAATGTGGTAATAACTTTGTTAGAAGATTGAGTTAGGGTAGGCCGTGTGATTGAGATGAATGTGATGATTTAAGGGCACCTTGGATAATCGTAGCGTGAGTAACTGAGCCAAAGGATGAAGTTCTGTTTAGTCCGGAGGATAGCCTGTTAGAAGATTTGTCAGTGCTTTGTGTAGTCCTGGTTAGTCGGGCAGTCACTCGCTCGCTCCGAGTTGATTTTTGTACGTTAGTATTAGACGTAAATACATACCTTGATTTGCAGCTGGACGCGACAGCGGTATCGTCTTGGGTCGTCCCATTCGTTTTTTGTCAAGTTCTTAACTCGTCTCATTCTGATTTCGTCATCCATTCTTCATTCGTCATTTTCGGTGGTAGTCTTTGTCGTCTTTGTCATTCGTTATTTGTCCTATCATATTCGTTGTTTGTCTTTTTCTTATTCCGGGTCATTCCGCTATTAGTTTTCATATTTTTTGGTCATGATCGGTGTTAGTCTATCTCTTTTTTTGTCTCATTCGTTATTTGTCCTATCGTCTTTGGTCTTATTCTAAGTTCGTATTTTTCTTATTTGGCCTCTTTAGATTGATATTCGCAATTTGACTTGTTTTCTTCCAGGCGACTAGAATCACGAAAATCACGAAAAGAGAAATTACGAAAATTATGAAGGTTATTGTCTAGGTACTATACTTAGTCAGGGGGTTCCACTCCTTTGTACGAGAAAATTCGGCTCCAAGGTAAATAGTGATCTGGGGTTCTAGACAAAACGCTTCGATATCCGTTGTCGAAATTTGTTATCGACAAAATGTATGAAAGTGACATAAGCATTCGCCGCATTTTTCGTTTATCACTATTGTGACAGGCTCAAAGTCCGCCTGCAAAAATAGGGTTGTTATAAGTTTGACCGCAATATGTGTCTGTTTGTCTGTCTGCGTGTCTGTCTGTGGCACCGTAGCTCTTAAACGGGTGGACAGAGTCTTCTAGCGATTGTTCTTAGACATTTTATAACGAAATAGGTTTAGCCGTTTTTGAAGTATTGAACTTTGAAATGTCAATGTCTTTTTGTTGGTTAGGTTATTCGCTCAAGCGGGAATTGAGACGAAAACTGAACAATACTAATTATGAATGGACCTAAAAACGAAAGTGACTTACTGCTAAAGGGACCAACAACGAACGTGTCGAAAAAAATGTGACGAGTAACGAATGAGACTAAAAAATCAAAAGCCTAACACCAAACATG
This sequence comes from Acleris cristana, assembly GCA_948252455.1. NCBI lineage: Eukaryota > Metazoa > Arthropoda > Insecta > Lepidoptera > Tortricidae > Acleris > Acleris cristana. Next base: position 869,023 of record OX411783.1, on the reverse strand, counting down.
TCAAAAGAAGAAGAGACGAACATCGAATGAAGCTGAATAAAAACAAGACAAACAACAACTATGACCGAAGATGACAATGACTAACAGCGAAAGTGACGAATGAAGAATGGATGACGAAAGCAGAATGAGACAAGTTAAGAACTTGTCAAAAAACTAATGGGACCGGACGACACAAGACGATACCAATGTTCGTTTTGAAATTGTGTAAATTCTTCATAACAAAGATTATTATTTCAAATACATATATGTATATATATTGCTATACATATCGGTATGCATACCAATGACACACGCGACCCCAACTTATAAATAGCTCTAATAGCCCTTTTTTGCAAAATAAACACTATATCGATATCCGCAGCCGATCCCCACAAAATAAGACCGAACAACATTATATTGTTAAAGTAAGAGAAGTAGACCAACCGTGACGTCGCTAGATTGGTAAGCTGCCTTATTCTCCTGACTGCAAAAGCAGCGGAGCTCAACCTACTTGCTAACGCAGTTATGTTCCCACATAACTGCGTTACCCCACTGCAATAGAGAATGTCAGCCAGTTTAGATTTTTGGCTTATCGTATTCTTCATTAAAAACAAAAAATTGCTTTAAAAAAATCATGTCGATACGTCGAATACTTTTCGAGATATTGAATTTTAAACTTTGTATGCGGCGCTCGAAACTCGGCGGCTAGCGCTCACGGATGATGACGTCATCGTTCAACTGCGGTACGCGCCCTTATATGAACGAGTAAGTTTACAGGGCTATATATTTTTAACCGTAATAAGTAGCCAGTTGAAATTTTCACAGAATACGTGTTATTATAAAATCTATCGTTTAAAACTATAAAATGAACAATAAATCAAATCCCAAGAGGGGTCCCCATACAAGAAGCATGAAAAAAAATCATTTGTTTTAGCATCTTTATACGGATTGTATTTTTATAATGACTTCTTATTTTGATGCTATTTTAAGCTTAAATTGTGGTCTAATTTTCATTGTTTACGACTAAGTAGCAATCTTGAGTAAAACTTCTACAAATATGTGACAAAACTGATTTTATCAACACGATGGTTTAGGCGGTCACCCATCCTGTTTTAGACTACGCTTGTAGTTGCTTAACTTTGTAAGTCGTAATACTCGTAATTATTTTTTCATCACACTTGCTCGTAAATAGTGTCCTAACATGCTAGAAAAATCGACCGTAAATCCAAAATAATACCCGCGGGCCTTTTTTTTACCATTACGCCCTATCGTACGTAAAAGCTTTTTTTTTTTAATATAATGCGTGGACTCAAACTATCATTATACGTCAGGACCCCAATTCTTGTGCCATAAGATATGAAATTTCATTCGAGATGAAATGTCAGTGCATACAATTTTCTAAAAATCTCGCATATAAACTATTGATCTCGACTGTCACTAGAATCGGACTCCTGAACACGTTTCACATTATCTGTGGTAAGTCATAGAAAATGATGTAGTCTGTCAAATAAGTTAAAAATATGATATTTTTTCTGATTTTATTTTTTTCCTCGCAATTGTGATGAAAAACATTGTATGTTACACGGGTGGTAAAGGAATTACAAAGCTCGAGTCATTAAAGCCCTCAGCCTACGGCTTCGGGCTTCTAACAAACTCTCGTTTGTAATTCTGCCTTTACCACCCTTAATACACAATGTACTATTACGAATTCGTTTTGATGTTACTATGGTAGTTATGGTTAGGTATCTATTGTTTTGTATTACATACAGTTTAACTAAACAAACTTTCTGTCACTGACCGGCTTTTCTGTTTGTAATGTTTGTCGAGTAAGTTGGTTAAATAAAATTAGAATAATAAATAGGCACTTTTAATTTTGGGTTCACCGTTTTTTACATAAAATAATACCAATAAAGTATGTTGATAGCTAAGGTAAAACATGCCAAAAATTAAAAACCAAGTGCGAGACGCGGGACACAGGCGGCCGAGCCTGCAGCGGTAGGTACAGTAGAGTACAGTCAGCTGCAGATAGATCTAACCGAACAGCGAGCCCAAAAACATCTGTTGCATTAGATTTACAAAAAAGACTAACCCGCGAAAAGGTCAGAAAAATGTCCTGTGACAGTATGTTTTAACTATCTGCTTGGATAAAAATTCAAGAAGATGTAACTGCATAGTAAACCAAAAGGATTTAAATGGTGAAAAATTCAGCCGTATCTAACGTTTTAAAATTCCAACAAGATTGGATGGGATAGAATGGCAAAAAGTTCTAACCATTCGAGAAAATGAACTTAGTCCCAAGACATTAAGGTTCCTAATTGTTTGCTACTTGAAACGCAATTAACAGAACAATATTTGCTAGTGTGAGTTTTAAACGTCATGTCATGTCAAATCAATGTCACATGCATGACCAGAGGCCCTACTTTGAAAATCAGAGTTCGAAGTAACGTTAGCTCCATCCTTCTCTCTCGATTTAGGCTCAAATGACGAGTGACAGAGATGGAGCTTACGCAACTTCGAAATTCGATTTTCAAAGTAGGGCCTCAGACATATCCAATCTATTATGTCACAGATATAAAAACACATAGACACGGTAAATACCTAAATCTGTATGAAAACCAACCGTGTCAATTTTCCGTTTTCCGCGCAAAATCGATTCAAAGTCGTCGCTTTTTTGGGCGATTGCAGTTTATTATCATGCAACGAGACATTTTCTTAATTTTCACGGCCAATCGGCTGCAACAACAGGCGCGCGAAACGTCAGTAGCGACGGCCAACCCCGACGCTTCGTCAGTGTTTAAGTCCGGAAGTAGATGCATTTGCGTTATCTATGTGTATTTATATCTGTGTATCATGTAAATACTATGCATTCAGATATCCAACACTCAAAAATATTTATAGCTCAACTGTATAAGTCTCCTTAAAGAAAAGAAAGAAAGATCGGGAGCAATTGCACTAATGGCAATATAATGTATATAATTTATTGTTCATGCAAATACCTATTGCGGTAGATTTAGCCATATTGCATGCATGCATGTTTGAAAAATAAAAATATCGAGGATTTTGTTTCTAATTGTTCTCTTTCACACGCTTCTTGAAAGTTCTTAGTATCGCTCTCTATTCAAACTATCTCTTTCACTCTTAGAGGAAAATTGCCATGAAATGTACCATCAGCCCAAAGGAATGGAGTACAATCGAATTGATTCCTCCTAAATTCAACCAGCTACTACACTTATCCCTACCCTGCTATCCCTACTGATACACTAAGTACACGTTTTTGTTGATTTATTTCTCCCGGTAGGTATAGGTGCACTGTCCAGGTCCATTTCCCCTCTATCCGCTACTCTACCAATAATTTCTCTTTGAATATAAAATTTAAGGCACTTGTCCCACCGCCGGCGAGAAAGCGATTAGCTATCGACTATTTTCTCGCTCAAGAAACGAAAAAAAGATATAGATCCCGTGTCAATAAAAGAGACACGTATATTAATAGTTAATCACTGGCTGTTCACACTGCCGGCGAGAACTCTTTCCACTAGTTTGTCGAAACAAAAAATGTAGATCGCGCGTCAATAAACGAGACACAAATATTAATAGTTGATCGCTGGCTGTACTCGCTTCCCGCTCATCGTCGGTGGTGGGACAAGTGCCTAACGGAGTCGACGGAGCTCCTATTTCTGAGTGTTTTGGCCCTTTGTGCCTGCTGAAGAACTAACATACCTTAAACCTACCTCATATTTTATGATACAAATTTTGGTTAATTAGTAATAGAGTCGCGAATAGTGGAAATGGACAGTGCTCCCTATCCCTACCAGTAGGGATAGCTCGGTAGGGATAAGTGTACCAGGCTAATTTAACCTTTATTGAAGTTATTTAAAATAAAAACCGGCGTGGTGCGACGTCGACGCCGGTGTGGGTAGACAAGTTCAAACATGTTTTGTATTGCCGGCTACTTACTCCAAAAATCGGCAGCCGGGATGACGGCGGCTGGGCGACGGGCGTGCGGTGGACAGGCGGTCATAGTAAATGTACAATTAGGGACATTCG